>JANAVB010015836.1:5000-149861 GCA_029216955.1 Iris pallida
CAAGTCCCATATTCAGCGGGTTGTGCCTCGAGGATTGGCTCTGCGGCTGAGTCGGGAGAGACCTCCCGTTGCTCTAGTTTTCATGCCGCACTTGATTTGGCTTTGGCTTTGGTTTTCGTGAATACGTTTTTGTGAATGTTTTCGATGGGTTTTCGTGATACGTTTTCGAGCTTCGCATTCATATCGAATATCCTTGAATTATACAGTGTTCTAATCAGTTGCTTATACGATTACAGGTGATCGCGTAGGCGACGTCAGCGTAGCCAACCGGTCGCTCGCTTGAAGCAAGCCTAAGACGAGTGGCTGACCTCTTTCGTCTCGTCCCTCTACTTCAAAACTCAATATGTGAAGTAAAATGAATGCTTGTCATAATAGTGTAAAATCAAAGAAATCGTAGCACGATTCTTCACGAAAAACTTGTTATCAACTGCTGGTATTGGAAATAGAAACATGTTCTTTATGCAAAACCACTTAGCCTATGCAAAGCAATGAATGAATTGATTAACGTTTATCGCAACGTTACGGCTAAGTAAGCAAAACGGTCATTGGACAACTTGTCGACAAGGTGTAGTTTCCTCGAACGGTTGCCTAGGCCAAGGGATCGATTCGGCCCGGGAGGAACGAGAATAGCAAGCACCAAGCCTTCATCGACGTGAGTTATGCGGGCACTTTTGTACAGGGCTCGCTACCCGACACGAAAGGGGCATCGTCTAACCAATGCTATAGTCCGAGATGGCTTGACATTGCCAGTGGCCTTCACACCCTTTCTTCTCTGCTTAACAAGTGCATGGGACACGGGATAAAATATGATAGTTGCTTAATGTTACACAATTTTATATGCTTGCCTCAAAACATGTTAACATGCAAATCGAGCAGGACGGTTAGAAAGATCATTGAAATAGCTAGCTAACATGTTTATGAAACTTCTTGAATCAAATACAGAGCTTGGATTTAATTAGCCATTCGCCAGTACATGTGTTTTGTGCTGATCCTCGCTCTTTACAGGTCCCGCAAACCAGGAAGGACGTGCCAACTAGCTCGGCGACGTTCGTGACTTTTGAAGCTTCGGCCGTGCGTCGAAGACTTTCTCTGCGACTCCCCTTTTGAAGGCTCTCGACAACCCAAGGAAGATGACTCAGCGTCCCTCCCATCCAGGTCACTGGAGTACTTGTGTATATTGAGGGATGTGTGCAATGTTTGGAACGACTATCTCATCGGCACTCTTTTCTAATCGAGTCATGTTATAGCCCGCGCGGCAATGAGTCTTGTACCGGAGTCTGTAAATGATGTTCATTATCAATAAAGAATCAAGTTCCTTTAATTACTGTGAGATTCAATTTGTCTGCGTACTCTCTTAGATCTCGTGTCTCGGATTGCCTTATGACTATGCCTTGTGCGATCGCAAATTAGGTTCGCACGGCATCACGCCCGGGGGACGACTATCGATTCGACAGAATCGGGGCATGACATAATGGTATCAGAGCACGACTTTACGTCCTTGGCCTCCAGTGTCGAGTTCTAGTCTCCAACCGTTGACCTCGTGTCGATGAGAAGAGTTGTTCCATACGCTGAACCCAGGATATTTTCTGAAACTAACGAGAGTTGCCTTTCCTTTTTTCCTACAGTTACGGGAGCTCAGGCGGAAGACGAGACGAGCGCTTCTAGCGGCTCGAGTACTTCTTGACCCGAGCATTCCGTCAACCCAACGGGAAAGACGCCTACTGTAGCCGGACCCTCCGGCGACCCGATGCAACGTATGCTGCAGATGCTTGAAATACAGCAACGTCAAAACGAGCTCCATCGTCAGCAAGCGGAGGCTTGTCAGGCTCAATTTGAGAATCGGTTCGAGGCTCAATTCCAGCTGCAGCAGCAGCAGCTGAATACCCTCCAGCAGATCGTACAATCTGTCGTCGGCAACAACAACAACTCAACGATGACACCTGCCGTGACCCAGCCTGCGGTTCGATCTAACGAAGCTGAACCAGAGGCGCCCGTGCTCTCACCTGCAGCACCGAGAAGTTCTAACTTCGACGTGTCAAAATTCACAAAAAGCTGTCGCACTTCCTTCAACGGCACAGAAGATCCCTCCGTGGTGATCGACTGGTTGGAGGAGCTGGAAGACAAGTTCGAGCTGCTGGGTGTCGAGGACTCGAAGAAAGTCGCGTGTGCTCAACTTTTACTTCGAATTAATACGCACGATTGGTGGGCTGTGCAGAAGCGGGCTATTCGACGTGAAGACGAGACGACGGCGATCTCATGGGCGGCATTCAGAAAGGCATTCGAGAACGAATATCTTTCTGCAGCAGTGCGACAGGAAAAGGAAAATGAGTTCATGCAGTTGACGCAAGGGAATATGACTGTACGACAATATGCGGCCGAATTCAACAAACTGGCCAAGTTCGCTGGAGATTATCTACCTACCACTGTGAGTCGAGCTAAACGATTTGTAGTGGGCCTGCGTTCCACTATCCATGCTCATGTCTCGGTGTCGGAATACAAAACTGTGGGCGAGGCACTCAACCACGCCATCCGTCTGGAGTCCGAGTATCCTCCTACTACTACCGGTACTGTTAACTTTAATAACAAACGCCATAGTAATGTGGGATGCAACAACGCACATAAGCGTCAAAATCACGGCAACGGAGACGGCAACCAAACGAAGGATCGAGTAGTCTGCGAGTTCTGCCACAATGAGGGGCACTTGGCCGTCGAGTGCCGATTGAAGAGCGGGGCATGTTTCATTTACGGCAACAAAAATCACGTCGCGAAGAACTGCCCGAAAGCTAGGCCGAACCAACGCCCCCAACAACACCATCAGAATCGAGGCCAAGCACCTCGGGCTCCATCGACCGCACAAACGAATGGCCAAGGCCGTCGCCCCAACGCTTAGGGCCACGTCTACGCCATGACTCGTGATGAAGCACTTGCATCTGATACAGTCGTAACAGGTATACTGTAATTCAATAATAAACCTGCTTGTGTATTGTTTGATTCAGGTGTCACGCATAGTTTTATATCGGCAGACTTTGCCATCGAGCACAAATTCTCCTTGACCCCACTGGGCCTCGATCTCTATGTTAACGGACCGTCGAGCATGCCACTACTTGCAAATTTAGTCTGCGGAGACGGAATCATCTGTATAGGTGGTCAAAAGGTCAGTCTCGCTAGTTCTAAATATTAAGGACTACGATATCATTCTGGGGATGGATTGGCTCGGTCCGTACAACGCAACCATAGACTGCGCTGAAAAGAAGGTCACATTCCGCATACCTGGAGTGCCTGAATTCTGCTACTCGTGTGGTGAGGCGTCGCCGACCTGCATGGTGATCTCTGCAATATCTGCTCGACGGATGCTGCATTCCGGGTATGAAGGCTATCTAGCTTCCGTTCGAGACATGCGACTGGATGGTGCAAATGCGGGTTAGACCGACGTTGTGGCAGAATTCCCCGATGTGTTCCCGGACGAGTTGTCCGACATACCGCCCGATCGAGAGATTGAGTTCACTATCGATACCTTCTCCGACACTCGACCGATCTCGAAGACCCCGTACAGAATGGCCCCTGCAGAGCTTAAAGAACTCAAGGTGCAGTTACAGGAATTGATCGACAAGGGATTCATTCGACCTAGCGTCTCGCCTTGGGAAGCGCCCGTGCTGTTTGTCAAGAAGAAGGATGGCTCTATGCGTCTTTGTATCGACTACCGCGAGCTGAATAAAGCCATCGTCCGGAACAAGTACCCCCTGCCCCGTATAGATGATCTGTTTGATCAGCTTCAAGGAGCCACGGTATTCTCTAAAATTGATCTGCGTTCGGGTTACCATCAACTCAAGATCAAGCCGGACGATGTGCCGAAGTCTGTCTTCCGCACTCGATACGGCCATTACGAGTTCCTGGTAAAGCCGTTCGGCCTAACGAACGCCCCTACGGCTTTCATGAATTTAATGAATCGGGTGTTTCGACTATTCCTCGACAAGTTCGTAGTAGTCTTTATCGACGATATACTCGTCTACTCGAAGAATAGGCAGCAACACACTGAGCATCTGCGAACCGTGCTTCAGACCCTTCGAGAAAATCAATTGTATGCGAAGCGAAGCAAATGTGAATTTTGGCTTAGCAGCGTCTCATTCCTCGGACACATTATTTCTGCTGAAGGGATCGCGGTCGACCCGAAGAAAGTTGAAGCCGTCGTTGATTGGAAGTGGCCAACGTCCGTCAGCGAGATTCGAAGTTTCCTTGGCTTAGCGGGATACTATCGACGCTTCGTGAAAGACTTCGCGAAGATCGCATCGCTTCTGACTCACCTCACCCAGAAAGGAGTCGCATTCGAATGGTCAGACGATTGTGAAGCTTCATTCCAAGAATTAAAGCAACGGCTCGTCTCGGCCCTGATACTCGTACTTCCAGAAGGGACTAAGGGTTTCCAGATATTCAGCGATGCATCCGGTCAGGGCTTGGGGTGTGTGCTGATGCAGCGGAACAAGGTGATATCTTTTGCTTCCCGACAGCTAAAGCCGCACGAGAAGAATTATCCCACGCACGACCTGGAGTTAGCGGCGATTGTGTTTGCATTGAAATTATGGCGTCACTACCTCTATGACGTGGCATGCACGATCTACACCGATCACAAGAGCCTCAAGTATCTATTCACGCAGAGGAAACTGAACTTGCGGCAGAGGCGCTGGCTTGAACTGATCAAGGACTACGACTTGACTATCGACTATACGCCGGGAAAGGGAAATGTTGTGGCGGACGCTTTGAGTCGGAAGTACATTGCCTTGTTATCCATCGACCCCAGATTGCTACGCAACCTAGAAGGGATGTGCATCGAGCTCCGAGTCAGATTTCGGAATGTGCAGTTGGCAAAGTTGCAGTTAGAGCCGAGCTTGCTTGAAAAGATCAAGACCGCTCAGACGAACAATCCGTACCTGAAGAAAGTACAAGAGCTAATTTCGACAGGCAGGACGACCGACTTTGCGGAAGACGAAACCGGCGTACTTCGATTGAAGGGTAGGCTATGCATTCCGGACGATTCAGAACTCATAAAGGAGATCCTGTCGGAGGCGCACCATGCGAAATACACCTTGCATCCCGGTAGCACAAAGATGTACAAGGACCTCCGCACAAACTTCTGGTGGCACGAAATAAAAAGATATGTGACACTCTTCGTGTCACAATGCATGGCTTGTCAATAGGTGAAAGTTGAGCACCAGAGACCAGGCGGGGAGATGCAGAATCTGGCGATTCCGGAATGGAAGTGGCAGCACGTGTGCATGGATTTCATTGTTGGTCTGTCGAAGACGCCGCGGGGAAATGATGCCATCTGGGTCATCGTCGATCGATTAACCAAGTCAGCGCATTTTATTGCCATCAAAGTTACTTGGAGCGTTGATCGCCTGGCGCATATATATCTTGATGAGATAGTACGGCTGCACGGAGTTCCAGTATCCATCGTCTCCGATCGGGATTCACGGTTCATGTCGCGATTCTGGAGTAGCCTTCAGTCGGCGCTGGGTACCAAGTTGCAGTTCAGCTCAGCTTACCATCCTCAGACCGACGGCCAAACGGAGCGCGTCAATCAGATCCTCGAAGACATGCTACGACTATGTACAATTGACTTCAAATCAAGTTGGGACAATCATCTACCTCTGGCCGAATTTGTGTACAATAATAGCTATCAATCCAGCATTCAAATGGTGCCGTATGAAGCCTTGTACGGGTGCAAGTGCCGATCACCCATTTGCTGGGACGAAGTCGGAGAGCGGCAGATCCTCGGTCCGGAACTGGTAGAACAGACCGTGCAGAAAATTTGGCTCATTCGAGAAAGATTAAAGACCGCACAAAGTCGTCAGAAAAGCTATACGGACGTTCATCGTCGGCCTCTCGAGTTTCTAGAAGGCGATCACGTGTTTCTCAAAGTGTCGCCCATGCGGGGAGTTACTCGGTTCGACGCGAAAGGAAAGTTGAGTCCGAGATTCGTTGGGTCGTTCGAAATACTTGAACGGGTCGTGCCAGTGGCTTACAAAATTACCCTACCGCCGACGCTTGAAGGTGTACACAATATCTTCTATGTCTCTCAACTGCGGAAGTACGTGCACGATCCGAGCCACGTGGTAGACTTTGGCCAGCTGGAGCTAAAGTCCGACTTATCCTACGTTGAAGAGCCAGTTCAAATCATTGAACGCAAGGATAAGCTGCTACGTAATCGAGCGATCCCACTTGTCCGCGTCCTCTGGAAGAACCACTCGGTCGAAGAGTCGACGTGGGAGCTTGAATCGGAGATGAAGGATAAATTCCCTTCATTGTTCTCGTAGAGGTAGGTTCCATCTTTAAGTTTCGATGATGAAACTTTTTATTAGTTGTTTATGGTGTAGTGCCCCGTCCCTACATCGTGCCCCGTACTCTGTCCACGGGGTGTGCGAGAAAGGAACACTGTCGCTATCGATTCGGTCGGGACCAATAGGTCGGGATCGACTGAGTCGATCAAACGGAAACGGTTGAATTAAGATCCATTCCTCGTTATGAAATGTCTTCTTCCGAACCAAGTCCCATATTCAGCGGGTTGTGCCTCGAGGATTGGCTCTGCGGCTGAGTCGGGAGAGACCTCCCGTTGCTCTGGTTTTCATGCCGTACTTGATTTGGCTTTGGCTTTGGTTTTCGTGAATGCATTTTCGTGAATGTTTTCGATAGATTTTCGTGATGCATTTTCGAGCTTCGCATTCATATCGAATATCCTTGAATTATACAGTGTTCTAATCAGTTGCTTATACGATTGCAGGTGATCACGTAGGCGACGTCAGCGCAGCCAACCGGTCGCTCGCTTGAAGCAAGCCTAAGGCGAGTGGCTGACCTCTTTCGCCTCGTCCTTCTACTTCAAAACTCAATATGTGAAGTAAAATGAATACTTGTCATAATAGTGTAAAATCAAAGAAATCGTAGCATGATTCTTCACGAAAAACTTGTTATCAACTGCTGGTATTGGAAATAGAAACATGTTCTTTATGCAAAACCACTTAGCCTATGCAAAGCAATGAATGAATCGATTAACGTTTATCGCAACGATACGGCTAAGTAAGCAAAACGGTCATTGGATAACTTGTCGACAAGGTGTAGTTTCCTCGAACGGTTGCCTAGGCCAAGGGACCGATTCGGCCCGGGAGGAACGAGAATAGCAAGCGCCAACCCTTCATCGGCGTGAGTTATGCGGGCACTTTCGCACAGGGCTCGCTACCCGACGCGAAAGGGGCGTCGTCTAACCAATGCTATAGTCCGAGATGGCTTGACATTGCCAGTGGCCTTCACACCCTTTCTTCTCTGCTTAACAAGTGCACGGGATACGGGATAAAATGTGATAGTTGCTTAATGTTACACAATTTCATATGCTTGCCTCAAAACATGTTAACATGCAAATCGAGCAGGACGGTTAGAAAGATCATTGAAATAGCTAGCTAACATGTTTATGAAACTTCTTGAATCAAATGCAGAGGTTGGATTTAATTAGCCATTCGCCAGTACATGTGTTTTGTGCTGATCCTCGCTCTTTGCAGGTCCCGCGAACCAGGAAGGACGCGCCAACTAGCTCGACGGCGTTCGTGACTTTTGAAGCTTCGGCCGTGCGTCGAAGACTTTCTCTGTGACTCCCCTTTTTGAAGGCTCTCGACAACCCAAGGAAGATGACTCAGCGTCCCTCCCATCCAGGTCACTGGAGTACTTGTGTATATTGAGGGATATGTGCAATGTATGGAACGACTATCTCATCGGCACTCTTTTCTAATCGAGTCATGTTATAGCCCGCGCGACAATGAGTCTTGTACCGGAGTCTGTAAATGATGTTCATTATCAATAAAGAATCAAGTTCCTTTAATTACTGTGTGATTCAATTTGTCTGCGTACTCTCTTAGATCTCGTGTCTCGGATTGCCTTATGAATATGCCTTGTGCGATCGCAAATTAGGTTCGCACGGCATCACGCCCGGGGAACGACTATCGATTCGACGGAATCGATCAGGACGTGACACCCCCGATCCTCTGCGTCCCCGCTCGACGACCCTGCTCCCACCGGCGACCCCCTCGACGACCCCACTCTCCTTCGCCGACCCCGCTCACCCTCGACGACCCGCTCCTCTCCGTCTCCAGCTTCCCTCCCTCTCCAGCTCCCCATCGACGACCCCCTGCCCCCTCGACAACCCGCTCCTTCGGCCCCGACTAGGTAAACCCGGCCCTAACCCTCTTTCGGACACGACAATTTGACACCGGACACAACACTTTGACACACACACCCCTAACATGTTCATACTATTTGACACACCCTATGATACCATGTTGACACGTATTGACACACTGGTTTGACACTTTCACCTCACTCCTGACACATACCTGTCTGTGCACATCACTGCAAACACACACACACACATGATACCTTGGTTTACATTAATGTAGCATCGGTAAACATCGGTAAACATCGCTACACGTCGCTAAATGTTTCAGGATTTTCCCTCGTTTACAGAATCGATAAACGTCGGTAAGTATTGTAAGAACATCGCTAAATGTTTCAGGATTTACCGACGTTTATCGACGTAATAAACGTCACTATATTGCCGACGGTACGCCGGTGAACGTCGGTAAATGTTTCAGGATTATCGACGTATTTGTGCGTCGGTAAGCGTCGGTAAGAGTGACGATTAGCGATGGTTTCCCTGTTAGCGACCAAGCTTTTTGCGACCACAATAAAACGTCGCTAAATACGTCAGAAATTGACTTAGCGACGTTTTCATCCATTTTAGCGACGTTTTTGGGCGTCGCTAAAAGGTGATATTCTGGTAGTGTAGTATGTATTTTACTGTAATATATTATTTTAATGAAAGTAGAAATAAAATATTTAATTTCATTGACAAACATACTATTATAACAGATAATGAGGGGTGAGAACCCCAATATGATCGTCTTCCTGGCCACCCATCGGAAGGACAGAAAGCTCATAGATGATAGGGCCACGCAGAGCTATGCAAGTATTACTTTACATGTCACTAACTTTAGTAGAACTTAAGAAATATGCAATATATATCCATAGATGGAGAACAACTAGGTTGGTAGTAAATATTATGCTTATCGAGATGCGTACTTCTCTAGGATAAGCATCTTAGGCTAGATCGTGAGAGTGCACATGCGGAGGGAGGCTTTCGAGGCTTGCGGCTCTTATAGATTCAACCAACTCTAGACTGCTAGCCATGGAGCAGACACTTCCTGGTCGTGTATCGACATCCACACCGACTGTATCGGTTCCACTGCCTACTCCTCCTTCTATTGATGAGTCGTCACCGATGACGCTGACCCCGACGCAGTATAGGTTCATGTTGTCCCAAATACGGGGACTGCCTCCCCCCTGACTTGACGTAGTCTTTTATTGGACTTATTTTCATTTGTTGTTTTGCTGACCCATTATTGGAGTCTTTATGTATTTATTTTATACATTTAGTGACAGTTTGTGTTCTGTTGAGTCATTGTTGAAACATTATCGGATAAACTCTTTTTATAGCTGTTTGGTAGTGGATTTGTATCCACCCGGCTATTTCATGTCTTTCTAATTGTTGGATTCTATTTATTTGATTATTAGTAGTACATTTTTATCATTTGTCTCTATATTGGTTTATCGGTGTTGAGTTTTCCACCGAAGGGTCGGCGAACTCAGAGAATTCTACGGAGGGTTGCTCCGGGTCTATTATTTGTAAACTGTTATTTAAAATGCAGGTAGATTCTTGATGGAAAAATCAAACATAATCCTATTTTTTAAATATATTTTTTTAAATTTAGCGACGCATAGCGACACCAAAGTATGTCACTAAGGTGTATCCGTACGTCGCTAACTTGAAAAGCAAACGTCGCTAGACGTCGCTACCTTGCTGACGTGACAAATTCGACATGTCTGCAAAATAGTCAACTAATGTCGCTAATTTCGTTATTGTTTACGTATCGTAACGTCGCTAGCCTGTGTCGGAGACGTCGCTGACTGTCGCCAGACGTCGCTAAAATCGTGACGTGGCAAACCCAAATGGTCAGATTTAACGTCACTAAACGTCGTCGATTACGTCGCTAATCGTTGAACTGCCAGCGACAATTAGCAAAGAAAGATTACGTCGCTAGTTAGCAACGCGTTGTCAGCAAACGTCGCTAGCCACTAAAATGCTAGCGGCGTTTGTGCGTCACAAAGTAACGTCGTCATGGCGACGAACAACGACGGATTCTTTGTTAGCGACCATGTATTACGCGACATGGATGTTACGTCGCTAATTTTGTCGCTAAACGAAATCAGCGACATTTTTTTGCCATTTAGCGACGTCCTCTGAAGTCGCTAATATGACTTGTTTTGGTAGTGGGTATGTCATCACACACTTACTTTGCCACCACCTCATCTTCATGATCAGTTTTGTTCTCCACACACTACGATCAATTTTTCTGACGTGGATGAATTCTTTGCTGATAACACGTGCCTTCCATTTTCCTTGATGTCGATCATTCCTGGTCGCTTATCAAGAGTTTTTAATCTTGTAGATGCCCATACCGTCAATTGTTCACCCTAAAAAAATATGACTTTTCAACAATTTAATAGATAAAACTAATTTAGTAACTTACTTTAACTTTATCGTATCATTTTCATACTAGCGTAGTCATTATGTGCTCGTACGAAGAGAAAAACGAGATAAGAAGCAATATGACATTGTTTTCTTCCTCCACTTTTACACGGATGGTGTGATCTTGGCTCAAAAGTCCATTGAACACATTTAAGTGTTCTAGTAAATTTTTGCCATCATTCATTCTCAGAACATATAACTGCTTCTAAGATAGTATAAAATATTTAAATGCATAAATTGTATCACAAACTCATTTTGAGATAGTATAAAACGTTTAAAAATATATTTATATTTGAGATTGTGAATATTATAGTGGCTGAAAGTGTATAATTGTAAGTGATTAGTAATTAGTAAAAATAATATAATTTACATATTTATTCATAATCAATTTAAACATACTCTGATATATTAGGTGGAAAAATAATATTTTTGAAACATAAAAGTTCTAGGATGAAACCTAAATATTTTTCTTATTATATATAAAATAATTAATAGCATACCCTTTCATTTACATCCAACTAAATAATTTATTTGTTTCTCAAAAAAAAAAAAAAAAAAAAAAAATATTTTTAACACCAACTTTACATGCAACAAATGTTGCACAGAACAGCAAAACCGCCCCTAGATTGTATACACTCCAAAGTTATAAATAATTGATTAATTAATAGTCTCTGCCAGGATGAGGATGATGATGCTTATTTGGAAATACGTAAGATGTCACATTTGCACATGTTGCAATCGTGATCCTTTTCTTGTAGTGAAAATCAAGACGAAACGGACGTTTCCGACTAATCCGGCATTTGGCAGTCTACGTCATCCCCCACATAAGCACCAACGACCGGCCAACCGTGACGTCAGCTGGAGCTCCAACTTCAAACCCCCTGCGTCACCTCCAAATCCAAACTCGACAGCACGAACCAATCAGAGGGCGGGAAATGCCGCTGACGCCAGCAGCTAACTGCCAATGACGTGTCCTCCTGCGTAGACGTGACGTCGATCCCCCCGCGCCGATCCAACGGTTCTTGCTACATATATACTCAAACGAACACCAATAGCCTCCGTACTTCCATAGATTTTCCAAGCCCAAACTAAGATGCAACAAGCAAACCCAACTCCCTACACAAGCAGCAGCTCCACGTGGCCTTTCCTCGGAAGGCCGTCGTCGTCGTTGTCGTCCCCGTCGTCGACCAGCTTGAGCACCACCACCAGCGGCGGCAGCAGCAGCGATGGAATCGAGTGGATACGCGGCCTAGCGGCAGACAACCCGGTGCTGGTCGTCGGGAGGAGCGACTGTTGCATGTGCCACGTGGTCAGGAGCCTGCTCTTGGGACTCGGGGCCAATCCCGCGGTTTGTGAAGTCGGCGACGAGATCGACGACGAGACGCTGGGCCGAGAGTTGGCAGCGGATGTGGAGAAGAAGATGTTGTTCCCGGCGGTGTTTATTGGCGGTCGGGGGGCTCGATCGGCTTATGGCAGTTCACATTGCCGGCGAACTTGTTCCCACGTTGAAGAAAGCCGGAGCTCTCTGGCTCTGATTTCTATATATACTCAAGGTCGGTGCAGGAGGTTGGATTGTCTAAGTCGGAGCTAATTTTGGTTGTCCTACACACCTATTGAAAAGATATAAGTTTACGTTGGATTTGGACTGTACTGATCCTAAGAATACCAAATGATCTTAGGAGTTGTCCCACGGAGGAGGGTTACCCAAATTCAAAGTTTTGACCGACTTATCCTTGTACCGGTTCTGTATATACTTAGCCTATCAGCTAGTCTTTTTTTTTTTCTTTTTCTTTTTTGAGTGTGGTTTGCTGCTGGAGAAAGCTACATATAGCTTCAATTTAGTGGTAGCTGCTTGTGAAATCTAACAGAAAATTGAGGAATGGAAACTAATAAATAATGATAGTTATATATTTTTTTTCCTTCAATATTTTCGATCCTTAATTATCTTGTTTGTCAGAAGAGAAATGGACATTTGCCCCAAAAAATAATTTGTTTATGAAATGCTGAATGGTAAATCAACTAGGGGTTCGAAATAGAAGGACCAACAGGATGAAGCAGAGGAAGGATCGTCTAATGGTCGATTGCACGTTCTTTACTCCGAAAGTTCTATTGTTAGTTTCCTTTAGAAATATTTTGAATTGATAAGGCTCTAATTGCATTCTTTGAGCGGTGAATCAGCTAATTATTATTTTTAGAAAAAGCCGACTGAAACCCGCATCCCCAAAACCAGCAGCAAATAATTAGACGCAACTATTTTGTACGCCGTCTGTTCACCATTCCGTTGGCAGACATTCCAGTGACGGAAAGCAAATTGGGTGGGCCAATAGAATTCGTCCATATAGCCTGTGATCACAGGAACATAGCCGGTAGTCACAGACCGGAGAAATTATTGGATGGTCCGGACTTAGCACGTGGCAATGGTGAATGGTGAGCCCGGCCACTAATTTCTTGACACTTGACATAATATATGGTATAAAAAATTTCAAAAAAAAGTAAATAAAATAAAATAAAATATAGAAATTCACTAAGCATATGTTGAGAATCAATAAGGGACTTTTAATCCCACATCGGAATATGTAGTATGTAGAGGAGCTAGACTCCCTATAAGTAGTGAAGTAGTCCATCAATAAAAATCATCCAATATTATTTTCTACATGGTATCAGAGCCATAACCCATCCACCTCTCTCTCTCCACAAAAAAAAAAAAAAAAAAATTTAACCCCGGACTCAGCACGTGGCAATGGTGAATGGTGAGCCCGGCCACTAATTTCTTGACACTTGGCATAATATATGGTATAAAAAATTTCAAAAAAAAGTAAATAAAATAAAATAAAATATAGAAATTCACTAAGCATATGTTGAGAATCAATAAGGGACTTTTAGTCCCACATCGGAATATGTAGTATGTAGAGGAGCTAGACTCCCTATAAGTAGTGAAGTAGCCCATCAATAAAAATCATCCAATATTATTTTCTACATGGTATCAGAGCCATAACCCATCCACCTCTCTCTCTCCACAAAAAAAAAAAAAATTTAACCCCCCCCCCTTCTCTCAGCCGACTCCAGCATCCCCCCAAGCCGCCTCCAAGCAGCCGACTCCAGCACCCCCCCCCCCCCCAAGCCCTCCCCCCCTCACCCCCCCCCCCAAGCCGCCCCCTCCCCCCCAAGCCGCCCCCCCCCCCCCAAACCCCCCCCTCACCCCTCTCCTGCCCCCCCCGCCCCACTCCCTGTCGCCCCCCCTCCCACCGCCAGCAGCCATTCCCTTCCCCCCCCCGACCACCAGCAGCCCCCCCACCCCCCGACCACCAGCAGCACCCCGCCCCCCTCCTCCCTCTCCCTCTCTTGACATGGAACCCTAACCCTAGCCCTAGCATCCCCATCCATACCCTAACCCTAACCCTAGCCGCCCCTTTTTTTCAAATATAAAAAAAAACTGGCGTATTTCGAATAGAGACGGCTGTCAAATACTTTATTTGCACAATTTCTGTTCCTCGCTTACGCCGTTTGGAACTAACAAATGCTTTATTTGTTATTCCTTCTTCACATCGAGATCTATACAGAGACTGATCATGTCTTCTCTGGTGTCCTGACGTGTTCACTTTACATGCGCGCGCCGGTGCTGGCCAAGTTAGTAGCGCATTAGTAAAGTCTCTGGCGTCGAAGAAGACGACGTAGACGACGAAGACGACGAAGTTGTGTCAGTTGCAGACACCGACGACGATGTAGAAGACGACGAATAGGGTTCACAGTTGAAGAGGCCATGGATTCGATCAGTGGCAAACTGACGGCCGAAGAGATGAAGGCCTTGGTTGATGATATCTTATCAAAGAGATTAACCGAGGCAACCCCACGTGTGATCCATACTGATGTGGATCCGTCACCTTACAAAATGGGGAAGCTGGAGAAGCTGGAGACGAAGTTGGAAGGAACGTCCAACTACTTGAAGTGGTCGCTGCAGGCGATGCGGACGCTGAAGGGACGTGGCTTGGTTGGCTATGTCACTGGCCATGCCAAGGCGCCAGCCGATCCCTCCGCAAAGGAGTTTGCTGTTTGGGAGATTGTCAACAACGTAGTGGCTGGGTGGTTGACTGCCTCATTAACCGACCAGGTGTCGGACAATGTCGAGGCAATGGAGGCTGCTGCTGATATATGGCGGACTCTAAAAGATATGTACTCCGGCTCGGGCAACCCTATACGGGTCTTTCAACTGTAAGATGAACTCGATCGGGTGGCCCAAGACGAACGTACCATCTCTGAGTACGCAGCCCTGTTGAAGAAGTACTGGTCTGATCTGGATCATTATGATCCTCTTGGGATGGAAGTTGCACAAGTTGAACCGGCGTTCGTAAAGTACTTTCAGACGTTCCTGGCTTACATTTCGCGGTAGCGTATGATGAAATTCCTGAAGGGACTACACCCTGTGTTTGAGCAGAGACGGAATATCCTCCTATCCCAACCCACGCTTCCGACCTTAGAAGAAGCTATAGCCGTCATGACACAGGAAGAAGCTCGACTGAAGTTGATGCCCAACAAGGGCTCCTACCAGGGGGAGCGAGCCGAGGTTGAAAAGTCTGTCCTTGCTGCCTTCAATCAACCTCCATCTATTGGTGGTGTTTGCCACAATTGTGGTGACTCCGGACATTACATCCGATTTTGTCCAAAACCCTTGCGAAATCAGTCTACTGATCGAGGACGGGGTCGTGGAGGCCGACGTGGTAGTAGAGGAGGATATGCTGGTAGATGGGGAGGACACAAAGCGAATCTGGTGGAGGAAGGGGGAGAGAATCAACTGGCTGAAATAACCCCGCTTGAGCGGGAGTTCCTTGAGAAGTTGCGAGGCAAAAAGCTGGATTTGGCCGACAGTCCTGGGGCGTCTTCGACCTCGGGAGATCACATCACTTACTTTGCCCAAACCAGCACCGGTAATTCTGTACGTGCTCATGCATCTGTCCATCAGCCTGGATGGATCATGGACTCTGGGGCATCTTGCCATGTCACGGGATCCCGTGGTGCGTTTCAGGACTATACTCACCTACCATTGCCGGAGAATATTCAGACCGCTGATGGTACATCCAGTCCTGTAGTGGATAAAGGCACTGTCGCATGCACCCCTTCTATCACTCTAACCAATGTCTTACATGCTCCATCTTTTCCTGTCAATCTTTTATCCATTAGTGCCATTATACTTGATCTTAACTGTACTGTTTCCTTTGACATTCCTATGGTGACTTTTCATGAGAAGGGGACAGGACGACGACTTGGGACTGGCACATGGCATAAGGGGCTGTGGTATTTAGACAGGACTGGACTGGACAACGCATTGGCATCCTTGGTAGCAGACGCACCACCAGAGGCTTCCTGTCGCAGTGTTGAAGCCGACTTGCTACTCCACCACCAGTGTGTCAGTTATTCCTCTTTTCAAGTTATTAGTCGAATGTATCCGTCCTTATATCAACGGGCTGATAAAGAGAAGTTATTTTGTGATGCTTGTGAGTTGGAAAAACATACCAGAAGCTCGTATGTGTGCTCGGGGAATAGGAGTTCAGCTGCTTTTGACATGATATATTCGGACGTATGGGGCCCTTGTCCTACAATCGGAATTAACGGTTTTCGATGGTTCGTCACCTTTATTGACTGTTATACCCGCGTGACATGGGTCTACCTTATGAAGAATAAAAGTGACGTCCTTGAGGCCTTTCGAGACTTTCATCGATGGGTGGAAACACAATATGGTGCTAAAATTAAGTGTTTCCGGTCTGACAATGGGACAGAGTATACTAATAAACGGGTTGCTGAGTATTTTTTCACTCATGGAATACTACATCAAACTTCATGTGCTTATACTCCGGCACAAAATGGTGTGGCTGAACGAAAGAACAGACACCTGCTGGAAGTCGCACGGACGATGATGCTGGCTATGAATGTCCCGAAATACTTATGGGGGCAGGCTATATTGACGGCCTCTTATCTCATCAACAGAATGCCATCTCAAGTATTGGACTGGAAGACACCGTTGGAGATGCTTACTAGGGCAACTACATACACTGTTCCACCAAAAGTTTTTGGGTGTGTGTGCTTTGTCCAAGATAATAGGCCAGGCGTTGGCAAACTGGATCCTAGGGCAGTTAAATGTGTCTTTGTCGGTTACACGGCGACTCAGAAGGGATATACCTGTTGGAGTCCAGTCGAGCGGAAGATGTTTGTCAGCATGGACGTTACATTCCGAGAACTCGAACCATACTATGGTTCGGATGCAGGTTCAGCATTTGGTGACACACCTAACACAGATGGTGTTCGATGTGAGTGGGAGATAATAAGCCCAAATGTGGTCGTCGGATCGGTTCCGTGTCCAGTTGTAGAAAACTGGACGAAAGGGGGAGAGCACAGTGACTCAGATACAGAGAATGAAGAAGACGATACATATGTTATGCAGGGGGAGCAGCAGACAAGGGAAAAGGAGCTCCAAGTCTACAGAAGGAGACAACAGAAGTCCAGTACTGTGCCTATGCCGTGCCCTGTGCCTACTATACCAAGTCCCTCGTCTACTCCTGCTCCAACTCCTGACGATGTTGCCCCCACACTGAATCACTCGAATTCTGATGCGGATCTCTCCGACTCGGATGGTATGATCTCTCCACCACCTATTGCTCCCTTAAGGAGATCTTCTCGCATCAATGCGGGTAAGGCTCCTGCTCGTTTTGATGATTACGAACATGACATTGCCAACTTCTTGTCTTATTCTAACATTTCTTCGAATTATCGAGCCTTCATTGCATCGTTAGACTCTACTTCGTTGCCCAAGTGTTGGCAGGAAGCAAAGAAAGATCCAAGGTGGAAAGCTGCAATGATGGAAGAACTTGGGGCACTGGAGAAAAATAAGACATAGGAGCTGGTTCCATTACCCAAAGGGAAGAAAGCTGTAGGATGCAAATGGGTGTACACAGTGAAAGAGACGCCAGAAGGAAAAGTAGAGCGGTACAAGGCGAGGTTGGTTGCAAAAGGATTCACACAGTCATATGGAATAGACTATGATGAGACGTTTGCCCCAGTAGCAAAAATGAGCACCGTGAGAACACTGGTCACCATTGCAGCGAACTATGGGTGGACGCTGTACCAGCTGGATGTGAAGAATGCCTTTCTTCATGGGGACCTGCAAGAAGAAGTATATATGGAGATCCCGCCAGGGTGCTACGCGACGGAATCAAATGGAGGAACGTCGCAAGGAAAGGTGTGTAAACTGAAGAAGTCGCTATACGGGCTCAAGCAATCTCCTCGAGCCTGGTTTGACAGATTCAGAAAGGCTGTTACAGGCATGGGATACCGTCAAACAAATGCAGATCATACGGTCTTCCTCCAGCATGCAAGAGGCCACATCACTATACTTGCTGTATATGTGGATGATATAGTGATCACGGGTGATGATGAAGTCGAGATCACTAAGCTGAAGTCAAAACTCGCGAAGGAGTTTGAAGTGAAGGATTTAGGAGCGATGAGGTACTTTCTAGGTATCGAGGTGTGTGAAGGCGAACAAGAAATTGTTCTCTCACAGAGAAAATACACACTAGATCTGCTGAAGGAGACAGGGATGCTGGGATGCAAAGCAGCAGCCACTCCAGTTGACCAGAAGTGCAAGTTGGGAGCAGAAGCAGGAGAGCCCGTTGATCGTGAAAGATATCAAAGACTTGTAGGGAGATTGATTTATCTGGGACACACTCGCCCTGATATCTCATTTGCAGTGAGTGTAGTGAGTCGCTACATGTATGATCCAAGAAAGGGTCATATGGAAGCAGTATTTCAGATCTTGAGATATCTGAAAGGAACGCCGAAAAAGGGGCTATGGTTCAAGAAGAATGGACGCATAGAAGTTGAGGGATACTGTGATACAGACTGGACGAGCTGCATAGACGACAGAAGGTCTACTACGGGATACTGTATTTTTGTAGGAGGAAATCTGGTCTCATGGAGAAGCAAGAAACAGTCTGTGGTAGCACGGTCGACAGCTGAAGCAGAATACAGAGCAATGGCTCTGGGCGTGTCAGAGTTGCTGTGGGTGAAAGCGTTGCTGACAGAGTTGAAGCTAGACAAGGGAGCACCATTACGTCTTCTGAGCGATAGTCAAGCTGCAATAAGTATAGCTAACAATCCAGTTCAGCACGACAGAACGAAGCACATCGAGATTGATCGATTATTCATCAAGGAGAAGCTGGAACAAGGAATACTGAAGATTGACCATGTCCGCTCAGAAGAACAAGTTGCAGACTGTCTGACTAAGGGTCTTAGTTCATTAAGTCTGTCGAAGCTATGTAACAAGATGGGGATGATCAATATCTATCGCCCATCTTGAGGGGGAGTGTTGAGAATCAATAAGGGACTTTTAGTCCCACATCGGAATATGTAGTATGTAGAGGAGCTAGACTCCCTATAAGTAGTGAAGTAGTCCATCAATAAAAATCATCCAATATTATTTTCTACAGCATATAATTAGAATTTTTTTCCCTTTTCAAAACATTAAAAAAAACTGACGTAGAAAAAAAGAGAAACGTAGCGATATAATAGATTATGCCAAGTGTCAAGAAATTAGTGGCCATGCTTACCATTCGTACCATTGCCACATGGTGAGTTCGGACCATCAAATAATTTCTCCACGTACCGTGGGCAAAATAATATTTTTCAAATAATTGTGATGACAGGTAAGAATCATAGGCCAGATGTTACTTAGAGAAGTTAATAATGCAAACTTTAATTATAAGCTATAATGCACCCTTTAATTCTAAGCTAGCTCCCACATTATAAAGAACCCAGAATATTGTAGAAATGAACCAGGGTTGAAGCATCCCAACTGGCAACAGAGATTATTACACATAATTTTATTTTGCATATGAGATTTAGTGCCAGAGCGAGTGCAGTGCCCAAACACACAACACAACGCACTATTGCACTGATACTCAACTCTTTGATAGACTATGGTATATGAAAAGCAACACAAACAGAAAAAAGGACAGACATGGTTCGAGTCCCCGACCGTAAGAACACATATAGGTGTGCATGGGTTGTAATAAAACAAGATAGTCTATGGTCTGCTAGAAACCATTAGAATCATAATTTGTGCAGTATAAGCTGAGCACCATGTTGAGGATGAAGGGTTACGACAGTGTGGGGAGCGTGCGCATACGAGGGGGAGAGCTCAAAGGAGAAACGCTGAAGAATCATGCTCAAGCCCATCTTAGCTTCCGTCATGGCGAAGCTCTGGCCAATGCAGATCCTTGGACCCCAGCCAAATGGGAAAAAGGGCGCCGCTCCACACTTCGAAGCCTTCGAGACCCCTTCAGCAAATCTCTCGGGTTTGAACTCTTCGGCGTCTTCGCCCCACAGTTCTGGATCGTGATGAACGAATATCAATGGCAGTGTGAGGGACACCCCTTCCGGCAGAGTGATCCCTCCTAGTTCCATCACCTTGTAAGTCCTCCGGGTAAGGATAACGGCCGGTGGATAGAGTCTGAGAACCTCGTATAAAATCATTGTCACCTGTTGCATCGGAACATTTTGATCAATTAGGACATGCATAGTAGAGTAACCAACGTGCAGGATGTACATAAACATGTACGTGACTAATGTCGGAGTTTATTTGAATTTGGTCATTAGTGACTCGGGCTCACGATTCCAAGTTGAGGTAAACTCCAATTGTGCATTTCAATATTTGAACTATTATTTATTGTGGCAAAACAAGCATTTCCTTTGTTACAAATTTTCTTAGGAGCTAGGCCCTTTGCACTTCGGACATGGACGTAGACGAAGGACACAAAGTGACATTTTTTGTGGCACAGTTTGCCCTTTGCACATATGTCGAGATGGCAGTATACTCTTGCGTGCCGAGGGCGAGTTAATGTAGGAGCGAGGCAGAAGTGGCGCGATGCAGCGAGGTTGCACTGGCGTGGTGCCGCGGAATTAGGGAACAACAGGGATGCAGTGGCGTGGTTCCGCAGGGCCACGCAGACAGCGGAGCAAAACTGTTGTTCTGTCTCAGTGTCGCGATTTTGCTGTAGCTGGAGGCTATTCTGTTTTCTAATTGCTCTATTAATAGTTAATTACTGCTAGCTGCTGACCCGTTTAATAGTGATTTAGTCTCTTAAACTTATTTGAAATTTTGTTATTACTTTTCCTGATTTGCTTGACTACCTCCTTGTTTATGCATTTCGCAAAATTCCCAGACTTAGCCTTGTGTCCCTGTTAACTTATAGTTAGTTAAGGTTGGATTAACTAGACTCGTAGGTAAATTTCATAGTTGCATTGTCTTGTATGATTGTAATTCTTGGATAGTTAAGGGGTTTGATTTCTTAAAGATAACCTAATTTAAGATCTAGTTAAATATAATTGACCATCTATATTGATATTACCTAATCGAGGTGAATGTAAAGAGTTGAATTTGAGGATCTCCTTGTTGATAAAATAGTCTGATAACACTAATAGGGTAATGAGATTAGCTAAGCTAGGGAATTCTAAAAAGAGATCAATGACTATTTTGTATGGAAGAGAGAAAGATAGCAAGTGGAATTGGCTAACAGAATCATATACTTGAGGTTGATTGGTAAGTTATGTGCATTTTTTAGAATTAATCTCAAGGTTTTGCTTGAAGAATTTATAGGGTTGACTTATCAATTATTGATTAAATACGATTTTATGATCGAGATGATTAGTTATGATGAACGATAAGGTAGTATGACTTTAGGGGTCTGCTTGGATTGATGGTTAAGAGAGTTAAGTGAGAAAAAGTTAAGTGAAGGAAAAATAAAATCATGACTGGTTCGAGTGTGGGGTTTAAGAGGGAGGATTATAGAGGGTTAAGTGAGGATTTATTTCATCCTATTTGTCCATTTTTTTTAATCCCCCAAATCGTAAAGTTAATGAGGGGGATTGAGAAATTTTGTTTAAAAAGTCATAAATATCCCTTATTTGTTCTATAAAATATAATTTTTTTCTCTCCATTTTTTCTTGTTTTCAACATATTGCTTCATACCTTCCTAATTTATGAAGATATTTTGACAAGTTCTAATTACAATTTCAATCAAATTCAATTTTATGACATATGTAATAAAGTTATTTTGGTAACTATCATATTTTTATTAATTCCCTTCTCACTCAAAACTTTCAATCTAAACAAAAGTTATTAAACACCCGCCACTTAACTCTCCCTCCAATCCAAACAAGATTCTGTGTATTGACTCTACTCTCCCTTACTTAACTCTCCCTCTCTCTCATTTAATTCCACTTACCTATGCTTATTGACGCCCCCTCCCCATGAGTAGTGAAGATCCTTAGGAAGTTTTGTGCCATAAATGGTAAATTGTTTGATTTGTGGATAATGCCAAATGTGAATGTCCTTATTCCTATCGATAACCATCTCTATTTATAGGTATATTCCAATGATAAAAGTAGTACGTGGGCTATCAATATTTTCTTTCTTTTTCATTTTTCACAACACGTTGTCGGCACGATTGCTCAAGAGATCCAGGAGCCCCAAACCGTGGTTAAGCAAAGACACAAGAAGAGAATGAATCTTTATAGCCTATGAAGAATTTCTTGTTGCTATGTAGTACCGATCGAGTGCATACTTTTCCTCACTAGTATTTGGTTTTGAATTTGTATCGAAGTGGAGGTCCTGATTAAACATTCAAAACTTAAAAGAGTCTTTGACCTTATAATTGGTGTGTGCACAAATTGTATTTGAGACGATAATGAGAAAGAGTGTAACTGAAATGAATGATCAGTAACTAAATATAAATGCTTAACATACATATACTCACAATCTTGAGACGGATTAAGCCATCGTTGTCTGGTTTATTTTGACCAAAGACTTCCAGAACCTCTTCTCTTGCGCGAACCTGCCAGCTAGGATGCATACTCAATGCGACCATTGTCCATGTGAGCAGCACAGATGTCGTCTCTTGCCCTGCAAAGTAGAACAGTTTGCACACTTGGATCACCTCTTCTGTTGTCATCCTAAGTTTTTTGGATTTTCCGTGTCGCTCGTTCGAGTTGGACTCCATAAGCAGGCCCAGTAGGTCTTCCTGATCGGTAGTACCCTTCTCTATTGCCTTCTCCCTCTCCTCAATTATGCCCCTTAGAATTCCTCGAACCTCCGCATCGATTTCTTTCATTCTCTTATTTCTTGCCGTCGGCAAAAACCTGCGTAAAAAATGATCAAACTTTCAACACGCATAGCCGTCCCAAAATTTTGGTCCGCTATTAGAATCATTGAGGGTCTCCTTGGTAACCGTGTTTTTATCAGTTTTGGAATATTTTTGAATCTAATGTTTATGAATATCCATGCTTGTTAATTTTTTTGAGTCAGCTGATTTTGGTCGGCTCAAAAATCCTCCAAATATGGTGTAATATAATTTTGGATGACTTTATAAACAACGTAAATCCAGTCACCAAAATATATAGTTATAACTACTAATATCCTATCCTATTTTGTCTTTCTCATTTGTATTTTTCTTCTACTTCTTCCAAACTATGCCTAATTTTTTCCATGAGTCTTTAAAATATATCTCCTACTAATCAGATATTTTTATTATTTTATTTGTTTCTATTATTTTAATAAAATATGGACTTCTACCTCCTGATCAAGACGTAGACTGGATGTCGGTTCCCGTGCTCGGAACTGTTTTGTTTATGTAATAATATATAAGTAATTTTATTCGCGTAATCATTACCACTACCCCTACAATCGGCGATCAGACCCAAGAAAGTAATAGTTACTTCTAAGTTCTTAATTTGACTTGAATTTTGACATTTCTGCTCAAAATTACTCAAACTCTTGGTCTTACTCACTTTCCATAACAATCTAAATCAAGAAACCAGAAACACTGTAATATCCAAATGTGTGTTAACCGAGTCCTCAGCAATGGAGAGCAACCTGTAGCCCGGGATATGCATATAACGGGAGGATTGAATGAGCAGCTCAGCTTGCTCCCCCTGGAGCTGAAATATGCGTCTTCCTACTTCATAGCTACTGCCAAATGCCGTTCGGGAGATGACGTCTCCTGTGAAGCTCTGGAGCTCCGGCCAAACATCTACTTCACAGGACCCGCCCGGACCGACCAACTCATCCCATCTGTCGATGAGCTCACCGCAACAGGCATGGAGTGCCGGCAGCATTCTCTGAAAATGCAAAGTCGAAACGTAAAATCAATCGTTTAAACTCTCCACCCCGTGCAATCGATTTGTACGGTGCATGGAATTGTTAATGAAAAAAAAAAAAATCAATTTTCTTATTTTTATTATTCCATTTATTCACATTAAAATTCTATTGAGTGTCATTTCTTAAACTCCCTAAACGGTCACATTATCACACTTTTATTTCTATTAAACTCTATTGAAGGACCATTGATACCCTATTGAAGGACCATTGATTTAATGGTTTTATGACATGGTTCCTATATATGCATGTCTCCTTTGTGTTGTTGAAAGAGAAGGAAAAAAAAAAAAGGTTTCCACTCTAAAATTTGTCTATACTTTCTACAAAATTTATTCCATCATCCACTTTCAGTCTGATTTTTTCTGTCTTCTGGACAAAGCTAAGTTTGGGTCAATCTTTTCGAGTTGTGTGCGACGACAGGCTACTGGTAGAACGGGAGTTTTACCACTAGGAGCATTCGGACAAAGTCTGTATATAGACCTGAATCAACTCTTAAGGCAGTATTACGTGCACGACTTCTCTGGAGGCCTGTAACTTTTAATTTTTGTTTATTTGTCTGCAGATTATTAAAGGAGATAAAAGTAAATATTTCCAACATGCTGATCTTGAGTTACCTTTAGTTTCTCGACATGGAACGCAGGGTTAAGAATCCTTCGGTGCTTGGCCCATCTTTCGCCGTCATTGTTCGCCAGTCCCGTCACCAACAACTTCCCCATCGGACTAATTTTCGGCTTCGCAAAGTGGCCAAACTTTTTGGCCAATACCTCTCTTATCAGCTCCGGATCTGCGATACATAGTGTGGGGACAGGCCCATGCCAAGTAAAAGATATTTTACCTGCAGTTGAACATACACCATCTGATTTTTATACTTTGAAGTTCCTTTATGTAATAATTCAATCTATTATCTTGGTTGGTTTAAATGTCGGCAAAATGGATTAATGCATGTTTATAAATGGAATAAGAAGAATATGCCACTACTGCAAAATAAGAAAAGAAGACTATGGCAACATAAGTATTCTTAGGGGTTTAACATAAAAAGTCCAGAAACTTTAGTTCACTAGCATGTATCAGAGTGGCCTGTTATTTTTTCTTTTAAAAAAATGAGTATCAGACCAAAACTCCAGTAATTGCCTTATATTTCCGGTTTCTTCCTTGCATGATACTCCATTCACCGGGGCTTTAGCCCAGGTACGCATGCTTCTATCAGCTGTAGCTATTGGTTATGTTGGTGTTGTTGCTTGTGAGCAACATTTTTTTTGAGGTGTCTGTCTCCAAGTCGGACCGTTGCTACTAAGCCACCCAGCCTAAGTATGCATACTTCTATGCGCTGTAGCTATTGGTTATGTTGGTGTTGTTGCTTGTGAGCAACATCTTTTTCTTTTTTTGAGGTGTCATTTCTCCAAGTCGAACCGTAGCTACTAGCCATCCAGCCGTCCGAGGGGAGATCCGAATCCAAAATCTGTGCTTGGACGACCTCCCGCACTACCACTAGACTAGTGCCTTAGGGACGCATGTGAGCAACATCTTGTTGCCTCGATTCAATTTGGAATGGTTGTTTAGTCACACATCGGAAAAGAGAAATTCTCCCTCTTCATTTAAAACTCCCTCATTTTTTTTTGCAAGTAAGTTGGTTTTGTGCAATTTTTTACACGGATTGGCCCAAGGTTTAAAGGAGGTTAGAAATTATATTCTTTTTTCTTTTCTTCACCTCCTTTATATATACTAGTGACGTGACATACATTGTACATACAAAAAATCTATAATATTGTAAATTTTTTTTTTTATATTATATTAGATTATATAAATATTATTTTAATATATTTTAATTATGATTTGTTGTTGATATGTTTTTAAAATTTATGATGTATTTAGTTAGATAATATCATGGACTTAGTTTAAATTAATTTGAATATATAATATATTTTAAGATTTGTTATATGTTCAGTTAGTAAGAAGGATCTTAAAATTTTATTTTATTTTTACTTAAGAGAGGAGATATATACACGGTAGTTAGAATTTTTTTAATTTTTAATTACCTCCTAACTGCATGAACATGTGTAAATTCTAAAATATTTTAAATTAAAATTATATTTAAACTAACTAAATGATATTACCTAACTAAACACATATTTAAACTTTTAAAAACATGTTTGTAATAAATCCTAAATAAAATATATTTAAAATATTCTAACATAATTTATATTTCAATAATATCCTAGATTTTTTTTCTTTTTTTTACAACGCACTTGAAAATAAATATATATTGGTTTCATATTATTGGACCACTATGTTACATGGATTAGATGTGATTGAGTGCGTGACATTTAAAGGTAATGGGGTTTACAAATTTTAATCTCAACCACCCAATCCAAATGTAGCTCATGTAACATAGGGTAGAATATATATATATATATATATATATATATATATATATATATATATATATATATATATATATATATATATATGAGGAAGGATAGATATCCCCACAATTTTTGCATCCCAATGCATTCCCATGTTCACATTCGTTGGATGTGCTTTAAGTCATCTAATCTTAACCATTGGTAAATCAACGGTTAAGATTAAATGACTTAAAGCACCATCCAACGGTGCAAATAGGGGGATGAATGGGGATGCAAAAAGTGTGGGGATCTTGATCCTTCCTCTCTCTCTCTCTCTCTCTCTCTCTCTCTCCTCTCTCTCTCTCTCTCTATATATATATATATATATATATATATATATATATATATATATATATTTTATTTGCTTATATATATATATATATATATATATATATATATATATATATATATATATATATAAAAGCAAATAAAAAATATATATATATATATATATATATATATATATATATATATATATATATATATATATATATATATAAGCAAATAATTTCTAGTCTAGCGGTTAAGAGAGATGCATTCCCCTCAAGATGTTATTAGTTCGAGCAACGGTCCAGTGCAGGTATGACCCAGGTGGTGTGCGGATTAGTGGCCATGAGTCACACGTAATTCCATTATGGAATTAGTGGTGTTCGATTTTTATCTTATGAGTGACAGACAACTAGGGCTGCAAACGAGCCGAGCCGAGCCAAGATTTTGTAAGCTTGACTAGAATTATTCAAGCTCGAGCTCGAGCTCGAGCTTGATAAGTTTTTTATTTTGAAGCTTGAGCTTGGCTCGAGCTTGTTTATATTAAGCTTGAGCTTGGCTTGGTTTGAGCTCAGAGCTTGGCTTGATAAGGAAGCTTGATTCAAGCTTGATAAACAAGCTCGATAAGCTTGAAATATTTCAAGCTTGTCTCTCAACTTTATTTGCAAGCTCATTAAGCTTGAATTCAAGCGAGCTTGATTTCAAGCTAGTTAGGTTTGATTTCAAGTATATGAAATATTAACAATTTATTTATAAAAATTTAATTAAAAAAAGTTCCTTAATATTACTTATTAAGGACATAAATATATAACACACAACCATATCGTTATATATATATATATATACATATATATATATATATATATATATATAATTCAACAAAGAACAAACGAGCTTCTAAATAAGCTCCTAAATGAGCTTCTAAACGAGCCAGCTCGCGAGCTCAATCGAGCCGAGTACTTCTAAACTTGAGCTTGGCTTGTTTATTAAACGAGCTCAAAAATAAAGCTTGAGCTCGTCTTATTTATTAAACGAATCGAGCTCAAACAAGCTTTTATCTAGCCAAGCTTCGAGCAGCTCACGAACGGCTTGGCTCATTTGCAGCCCTACAGACAACAGAAAAATCCTCCAAAATAAAAATAAACAAAACTTCACCAAAATTCCTCCTCCAATTTTTTTTCTCTGTCAGGCATGGTTTATTGATTGGTTCTTCCATTCGCCACCCTGTGCACAGTGAAGCGAGTTAGCTCTAGTTTCGTTGTACCTCCAAAGTAGATCACGTTTTCCATGTTGCACCGTTAGTGGGTGGCAAAATTTATTACAAGGATATCGTGTTTATAAGGTGCCTCAATCATTTTTCTCCAACTTACTTGCGCTTGAATTGCAATTTAGGATTAAAGATTCTAACAGCATACCTAACAAGTATTAAACAAATTTAGATTAATTTGACGAAGCTGAAGAATAACTAAAATGGAGTTCTCTTTTACTTCACCATATTGTTCCATGGAAGATTGGAGAAAGGGAAGCACTCTTGGTATGATATCATGAGAGGAGGAGGACATGGGCTTGCTCTTTGCTTCCATGGACAGCTTGAAGCTCTCCTTGAGGTCTCCGTAGAGGAAGCGGTAGGGAGTTCCCTTGAGGCCCTGAGCTCTGAGAGCTCGCTCCAGCCGCCATGGTTTCCACCACAGCCACTCCGCCGCCCTCGCCCCCACCCACAGCAGCAGCAGCAGCAGCAAACAAGCCACCACTCCAAGTACCATCATCGCCATATAGAAAGAAGCTTTCCTTGGCTTGTTAATATTTGTGGACGATGAGCTATAAAAACTCGGTTTTTCTTATCAGCAGCAAACGTACTTCTAAACACTTCATCGCCATACACTTATTTTAAGTTATATTAATATTCAACCAACCTCCTAGGAGTACCACTACTACAAAAATGGTCAACAATGACGGCTAAATATGCTAATTAATGACATTTGCATGGCCGTCATCTACGTGGGGGTCATCTTTATCATAAGAAAATAATGACAGCTCAACACACGTCAACTTTATTTATAAAAGATGACTTGTATGTGTCATTTTTATTTACAAAAGATGACTTTTATGTATCATTTTTATTTACAAAAGATGACTTCTATGCATAATTTTTATTTATAAAAGATGACTTGTATGTGTCATCTTTATTTCTAAAAGATAACTTCTATGCATCATTTTTATTTACAAAAGATGACTTCTATATGTTATTATTGTCAGAAAATAATGACGCTCATCACACATCATCTTTATTCATAAACGATGACTTTTATGTGTCATCTTTATTTATAAAAGATGACTTTTATGTGTCATCTTTATTTATGAAAGATGACTTTTATTTGTCATCTTTATTTACAAAAGATAACTTTTATATGTCATTATTATTGTAAAAATATGACTAAAAACTTAATGAAAATCGTCATCTTATAATATGAACAATGACATTTAAAGGTGCCTATTACCATATCTCAATCTGTATGAGTAATAAAAGCAAGAATGAATATAAAATACTAAAGTTGGCCACCAAATAGTACATATGTTAGAATGTTCAAAGACGTTCGATACATAAAGAACATGGACATATAAAACTAAAGTCATCCCTTTTCGCTACTCGATTCTCTTCCCTGATCATCTTTTGCTCTTCCCTCTCCTGCCAAGTCTACTCAGCATCAATCTCTCCCTCTTCAGCTTCACCATCGACTAGCTTCACCATCGACTGTCGCCATTCTTACTCGAACATTCGACACTCTAGACCCCTTTTCATAATTTTCTGCCACTGAGCCTCAGAACATTGCTGCTACTGAAAGAAGACATGCAACAGCTCATGTATATTATTATTCGTTGCCTTCGACTTGTTGCCCACTCACTTTTATGCTTATTCAGTTTATTCTTGCAGCTGGGGGCACCAGTTTCGGACTCAAGGAGTCACTGCATGTTCCTTATTTGTTTCGTGAAGACCACATGAAGCTTTTCGAAGTGGATACTACCTGACATTCTCAGAATCAGAAGTCTCCTGGCCCTGTGAAGAGAATGAAAGAATTATATTAAATTTATGTAAATTCTCAATGTGACAAACCAACTACAATTTTTTATCAAAGATTTCCCCGTTTATGTAGACAGTACACATCTCAAGTTTTTACTCACCAAAACAATCCGTTTTTATCGTATATGTTCCGTTCATTTGAATAATTATTTAATTTCACATCAACTGGCCTATATTTTACATCATTTTGTTCAAGACAATCATACTGCAAAATGCAGAATCTAAAATGGAAGAAATTTGAAGTCAAATAATGTAATCTTAATCCTAATATTTTAGTAACTGGATTATAGACATTGAAAAGGTTTGCTTAATCTCAAGATAAGGGACTATGTACCAGTTATGGACCTCTTCCCTTCTGTCACCTTCGTTGCTTCTTCCTAATTATGTAGCTAATCCATTTCTACACACTATTGCGCTTTACCCACCAAAGGATGCTGCTACAAGACTCTAGCCATTCAAGATGAGTGCAGTTGTGGACCCTTTAATAATTTCTGCTTTCTCTTCCTCCTAAATCTTTGCTCTTATGGAAAGACACACTTTCTTCATCACCTATATGGCTTTTCTTCTAATCTGGTATTGCAAGGAAAATAGAAATGGAGAAAGTTTGTGACATTGGTAAAAGTACTCTTAAACAGAAATGGATCCTCGAAACTTCACTCAAACCAAAAAAGATTAGTGAGAGTGAAGTTACTCATTGCAAATTTAAGAGATATCAAAGAACTGTGATTTAAATGTTAGAAATGTAAAAGGAACCATAGATGGTAAAGTGTATTCAATTCGTTTACCTCTGTAATATTTTTGCCGAGTTGTGTCTACAAGTACTTCGTCATTCCAGAGTCCATATGCTCTTAAAAAGCTCCAAACAACCAGAATTCAGTATTTACAATTTTTGTATCTATAGTGCAAACAACCATATACAACAACATGGATTTTAAAATACAGTCAGTTCACAAAAATTTGATTCCTCAGATTCTTGAAGGCGTTCTGAATCCAGCTTTTGCCTCAGGATGCCTATTGTGGTGACTACCATAAAAGCCTTAATAACTGTAGTTGATCTACAGCGATAATAAATTTCTCGTTGGCGTAAATCTCAACAAAACATGGTCTTCCCACGAATCTTACATGTTGAAGGAGTTGGTGAGACTACGGATAGACAGAAAATAATCTTGTAATGTCAACATGTAAGAATCGGAACTTAACTTCAACATTAATAGCCATAGGCAGCATACATATAGACATTACATAGATATAGTCACTACTCCTATTTTGTCTTCATAGATACTAGCCAACTTTATTGAAAAATATAATACTGCAGAAGACCTATCTATAGAGGATAGATGCTTCAAAATAAAGTATATAGGTTGATGCTAAAAGTAATTATATACTGATCTGGTATATTTGTGCAGTACCAATAAACTGTATACTGAGATTTCTAAGATATCCCCCAAACACTTGCAGGTTAAATAACAGCACATAAATATTGTATAAACTTGATTGAAGAATTCATGAAGATTACCTGGAGCAAGGAAATATCGCTGGCCAATTGAGATAATATACCAGCAACAAAAGCATCTCCAGCACCAGTAGCGTCCACTTGATTTACTGGTAGCCAGCTTACCCTCCCATTGAAATCCTACATTAGTTACGCAAAGAAATCAGTCAAAATAAAGAAGAGAAAAGATTTCACTTATTACTGGGGAAAGGAGAGAGATTACGATATCCCCTACAACATATACCTAAACAAGCAAAAAGACCTACATCAACCACTAGCACTCACGCAAACATAAAATAAGGGGAAAAACCTTGCCACTTCTACGAAAGAAAGTGATATATGATTATGAACAAAAAGGAAGAAAATGTATCCCCATGACATCTACTTCTTTTGAGACTGAAGGTGGGAACACTACAACAAATAAGACCTACAATAGCAGTTTTTCTATATCGTTCAAGTGTCCCCGCTATAGAATGTTATCAACAATAGCGTTCTTTTTACAGTACTATAGAAATATCTATCTATAGCGTTTTATGAATGCTATAGAATCTATAGCATTCATCTATTGCTATGTCCGTATGTCAAAGCAGATCTCATGTTCCAAAAAATTTTTCGAGCACCTGGACCCGCTTAATTTTTTGGGTTATGTTCGAAAAAATTTCAATCCGCTCAAAGAACCCCCTCCCCCTTTCTCTCGTACTCATCCTCTTTTCAACTTCCAACTCCCAAACCCTAACCCTTCTGCCTCTTTCGCTCGAAATTTATTTTGACCGAAATACCTCCTTCTTCTTCTTCCTCACGTGTCTTCCGCTGCCCCCTCCCCACCGTGCGACCCTGCTGCCCTCCTCCTCACCGTACACGCTCCCGTCCCACCGCACGCCGGCTTCACCACCACCTTCACCATTAATGTTAGGGTTTTAATTCATGTGTGATGCTGTTGAAATTTGTCATGGGTGTAGAAGTACAAGCTATGGATGCTTTTGAAATTTGTGTGTGATGCTTTTAAAAACCCCTTTCTCTTTTTCCTCTCTCTCTCTCTCTCTCTCTCTCTCTCTCTCTCCGCCTTCGTCTCCTCTCACGACCAAGGCGAATGCACGCTCACCGTTTTAGGTGACTTCAAGTACCACTAGGAGGGTTTCCCAGAGGTTCTATCGGCATTGGCTAAGGATGAAGAGGTTGGGGTCAAGTTCGATCTGGCATGGTAAAGGAAGTATGCCTGAGGCGCATTCCATGATGTCTCGGAGGCAGCAAGTCAGATACACCCTATTGAGGTGCTTCGATTTGTGGAAAACATAGAAAAATTACCAAAATTGATATTTAAACCCCCTCATCTCTTTTTGCAATTTCCCCTTCTCTAGGATTTTCTCCTACCCTCTCATGGATCCCTCTCTCTTTCTCTCTCTCCCAAGGTCCTGATGGGAGACACCCATGCAGCTGCGAGGAAGAAGACGCCGAGAGTGGGGGATATGGAGCGGGTGGCGGGGATCGTGATAGTGCTATCAGAGATGGAGATATGAGGGGAGGGAGGGACCCGAGCGATGCGAAGAGGGGCATAGCGGAGGTGGTGGAGAGGTTGGTCAGGGTCCTTGTGGAGGACCTCAGGCCCAACCGGGACAGGGACCACGGTGGGGTTGCTGAGTTTCGGTCCCCGCCAAAGGTGTCCATTGCCGATAAGCTAGGGCTCAACAATAAAAAGGTCGAATCTCTAGTACTTTCTGGCTGCTTCAAATCTAGTGCATGTTCCTGAACATTTTTTTGCAAGCTCCTCACTGAGGCAATCACAATTCAGTGAAGCACAGCCTGTAGTTGCTTCCATAAAAGAGTCTAGAGAGTCCTCTTCAGTACCATCGCCTCATGCAGAAAATAAACATCTTAGATTGGATGCAAGATTTAATTGGTCACCTTATATGACACAAGTAGTTCGAGGTACTTGCTTGCAATTTGCTCTCATTCTTTTCGCTTTACATGTTATCAACAATAGGTTCGAGTATACTTGATGTTTTATATAAATATACATCAATTTTTACTACTGTATTTCAAGAATCAACCATCTAGTTTGTACCAAATATCTTTCTGGTACATTAGATTTATAACTCTACATTCCATGCGACAATTTTGGAGAGGAATATGGAGTTCCTAATTGAATGCATGAAAAATCTGTCTTCTGAACAGAATAAGATTGTTTTTCAAATATGTTCTTTTGACATTTTCGACATTGATCCTGATCTCATTCGATTAACATTTCAATTTCCAGTTCTAATATTATTACCAAACCCTCTTAAGAAAACAATCACAACAGCAAGCATGGGTATAAAAATGAAGGTAACTGTGCAATTATTATTTAGTAGACAAGCTCTCTATTCTCTAGGCCACTCTGCCCTACAAAAGAATTGGTTTCTAGTGGTTGATTGTTGGAGATTATGCCTTCATTTTCCTAAAATAAATGGTGATTTACATTTAACAATTGGCTTAAAGTTCTACATCATACCAAGGGCATCCCTTTTCATTGTAAATCAAGAAGCTGGAATTGTGCTTAATCAAACACTGTTTAAATTAATATCGTATTATTGAGATTTCACGACACAGAAGATCACTACATAACAAGGTTATTAGGAAAAAAAATGGTGCTACAACAGCTGGGTGTTCTTATCATCTCAGAGGGGTCCCATAAGGCAGATTCATGGACCAATTGATGTAGTAGAGGTGATATTTGTAATGGTTCTTAAGTCTCCTTTGTGAAAATTATGAATTGGCATCTTTCTTCATACTATGATGTTTAGCTGCTTCTCTTTCATATACTACTTTATCTATTAAGGATGGGTTTGGGATTGCTTTTGTTGAATGATTATATAGTTTTTCTTCCTTCAAAAGCATTCTAATAACAACTTATCAAAAAACTTATGATAAGTTACTTCAAATTTGGGTCTATCTTGAGTATCCAATTCAGTTTGGAATAGTATCAATTTTTAGTTTCCAGTATTGTGATGTTCAAATCATTACTATCTGGAGTATCCAGTTCAGTTTGGAATAGTATTATTTTTTTTATATGTTAGGTTGAATGTTTCATTTGGTATCAGTGATATTATGAGTAAAAGTTCCAATTGTTTTAGTATTAATTTCAGTTTTAATCATTTTTTTACTTAAGTCATTGTTTTTTGGGGAATTTTACAACTCTGATACTCTTTTCTCATATGTTAGACTCATTTTTTGAAATTTTACTGATTGGTTGTTTATTGCCCATTTGTTTACTTGGTTGTTTACTGGGATCTGCAATCTACCTTTTATGTATCATGATATGAATTTTTCATCTGTATACAGATGTGGAATCTGGATACTTATAGTATAACTCGAAAGTTTTTATAATTTATTATGATGTTTGCTGCAGTTAGAGTGATGTTTGAGCATGATCAGCTAGTTTATGGAGTCAGCATGGGATAACACAACTAGTCTTCGAGTATTTTGCTTGGATACATTTACACTAATTGTTTAGTTATGATATTCTTTAAATCCTACATTCTTGAGCTACTGAAGCCTGATGATGACATGGTTTGGTATTTTCTTTTCCTTTAGTATACTTGTCGACCATCGAAACAATGTGTTATATCCCTACTTAGTTTTTTGCTTTTACAATTTGTCCATCAATTGTTCTATTTTTTGAGTATTGAACTATGTGCATGTGTGTTGATACCAGTTTATACTATAGGTTGTTTCTGTGTGAATGATTTTGAAAACAATATATTTTAGGAAGCAAATCATCATTATTTTTTTTATGTCGAATCATCTTTTTAGCTCTTGCTATTTCATTGACTTTAAAGAAAAGACGGTTGTAAAAATATTTAAAGTTTGGTCCTTCAAGTGTGGACTGATTTCTCCCTATCTTCTTCAAGAAGTGATAGTGGTGAAGAAAGGAATCCATTGAGGTCCCAGTTTAATGAAAAATCAAATTTGTTTTATGTACAACTTCCAGGTTTATCTTATGCGGGCTTTTTGTTAACATCTTATTTCTCAACTCTTTTTCAGGTTTGCACATGGTTCACTGAGAGGAATACTTGGTTATACATATAAGGACAGTTTCTAATGATTTTATTGGTGACTCAAGGTAAATAGTCTTCTTGAGGTTGTTCTTCCATTCTGACCATCTACTTTTGGTGGTGGCAATGAAGCTCAACCCATAATTTTTTTTCAATCCCCAACTTGAACTTATTGGTGTTTTGATGCTTAAAATCAATATGCACATGAAATCTAAGCCAATTGTATTTGTCTGAAGCATTCTCCTAGTTTGTGTTCAGATTGGATTCTTAGAATCATTGAAAAATCTGAGTATTCCCAAGAGGTCCCACATGTCAGTATGCTGACAATCCAAGATTTAAAAGATCAGATTGAATTGGGTTTCAGTTAAACCGCATTAAACTATTAAAATTTGGTTTTGATGCTTAAAATATACATGATAAGGTCAGTTTCTAATGATTTTCTTGGTTATACAGATAAGGACAGTTTCTAATGATTTCATTGGTGACTCAAGGTAATTAGTCTTCTTGAGGTTCTTCCATTCCAACCATCTATTATCGGTAGTGGCAATGAAGCTTAACCCATAATTTTTTTTCCATCCCCATCTTGAACTTATTGGGGTTTTGATGCTTAAAATCAATATACACAGGAATTCTAACCCAATTGTATTTGCCTGAAGCATTATCCTAGTTTGTGTTCAGATTTGGATTCTTAGAATCATTGAAAATCTGAATATTCACAAGAGGTCCCACATGTCAGTATGCTGGCAATCCAAGGTTTAAAAGATCAGATTGAATTGGGTTTCAGTTAAACCACATTAAACTGCTAAAAATTTCCATATACCCCAAGTTTGTCTAATTAGAAAAAACAGTTTGGCTAATTTTTTTTTTTGCAAACTCATTTTTTTCAAACTCAATTTTGACCATGAAAACTGTAGTTATGAATAATTGCTTGCTACCTATTATGTAAGTATTAATATACACATATCATTTTCCTACTAATATTTAGATATTGGCTATTTTATTACAGAAGACGGCAAGAAGGAGCTTATGGTTCTCTTTGAAAGTTCTCAGGTTAGTAGAGAACTTGTGATTATTGATGGGGTAGAAGCTTCGTGGAACAGAACTCGGAATCGTTGAGGCGTGTGAAGCACTGTCCTCAAGAAAAGATTCGCCCCTTATCGTAACTGTAAGGCTCGAACGGCGACTTTCCTCCAGGATACAACAACGAGTTACAGATAGCAGTACCTATCTGCAACCTACAATCGAACAGGGAAGAAGACGAACGACTGCTTTTCTGATCTCTCTCTATTTGGTGGTTTTGGATCTCAGCGGTGTGTTCTCTCTGTGAAGAACGAATGAATGAATAGAGTTGCAAAACTCTAATACTGTTAGGTCGTGAACCAAATCTCAGGAGGAGAATCAGGAACGGGTATGAGACGTGTTGAATGAGTAGTAGCGGTTACGCATAAATTGTGGGCTCACTCCCAAGAGAAAATGCAAAAAGTAGGGTCGTGTCCCGCCTACGCGCGAGGCTAAATGGCCCGGATTTGCACCCCCTGCGCGTGCGACATGCCCGCATATGCGCATTAAGGTTTTCTGGAGCTCCCCTCCAACCCGGGTGCATTCTAGCCCAATGCCTCCCGGGCGCGCGAGCACCTCTCTTACTACCCACTCATCACAACCATGTAGAAGGTGTAAACATATATATACCCACTCTCAAGTGTGGGTTTTAAGCGATGTGGGACTAAACAAAAGTCTCTTCCCTTTTGTCTATGGTGTATATGAAATATCTATAAAGTGGAACTAAAAACCAAAAGTTCCAACAATCCCCCACTATTTCAAAATACACCACACATGCTATGTCTATACCGACTACACCTCCCCCACATATTTTGAAATATGTGGTTGTCTCATCTGCTAGCCGTAGCACGAACACAATGCCTAAGTACTAGTGCCTTTCAGCTATGAACCAGCCATTAGGATAGCAAATCTTGTTCACAGGAGGTTGGTGAAATAAGTTTCTATGAACCAACAACCTTAAATGTGAACAGAGGACTCGCATCCACATTGTAATTCTTAGTACTTCACTGTTCTGCGGTTTTGCGCTTTTTGGCCCTGCGCTGATTCCTGATTTTTTATGAGTGCTCTAGAAAGTCTGCCAAAGACTTTCATAGGAACCGACCCAGTTTCTCACTCGTATAGGTAGATTTCCATCAAGTGTGTACTGCAGTTTAGACACACCACCTCAAGATTTAGGATATGGAATCTATTAAGAGTAAAGCTCAACCTTCTCACTGCAGTAGTTGTATTCATAAATACAGTACTATCTTGACATAGAAATGGAACATCTCAAATACAATAGTCGATAGTACACAAAAACAACCAGTGACTTGTTCTTACCCCTATGAACCTAAGTCATGGGATCACCAATCAAATAGGTGGGGTTACCATCACTCTTGTTTTCTGTTTTAGGCATAAGTCCCATTTCCCTCGACGTATCTTCCACTTGCCTCCTATTAAGTGGTTTGGTCAGAGGATCGGCCAAATTCAACTCTGACCTCACATAATCCAAGGATATAACTACAGATTTTAACAGCTGTTTTACCACTGTATGTCTTAGACGTATATGTCTACTTTTCCCATTGTAAATCTTGCTCTTTGCCTTTGCGATAGCAGCTTGACAATCACAATGCAAAGGCACAGGAGGAGGAGCATTTACACTAATAGGAAGATCCGCTAAGAGGTTTCTAAGCCACTCAGCCTCAGAACATGCCTTCTCTAAGGCGATTAGCTCGGACTCCATGGTTGAATGAGCTATACATGTTTGCTTGGTAGATTTCCAAGACACTGCACCCCCACCAAGGGTAAACACATAACCACTAGTGGATTTGATCTCATCTGAATCTGAGATCCAGTTAGCATCACAATAACCCTCTAACACAGGTGGGGACCCTTTGAAAGATATCCCATGATTAATGGTACCTTTTAAGTACTTGGCTAATCTCTCAATGGCAATCCAGTGTTCCTTACTAGGACTCTGAGTATATCTGCTCAGTCTGCCAACAGCATAAGCTATGTCAGGCCTCGTACAGTTCATCAAGTACATTAAGCTACCAATAATTTGGGCATATTCTTTCTGAGATACACTATGTCCTTTATTTTTCTTAAGATGGATATTAGCATCATATGGCGTCGACACCCTCTTACAGTCATAATATCCAAATCTTTTCAGAAACTTCTCGACATAGTGTTCTTGACACAATGTAAGACCATCTTTTGTCTTTACAACTTTAATACCTAAGATTACATCAGCTTCACCAAGGTCTTTCATATCAAAATTTGAAGCTAAAAATCTTTTGGTCTCATTTATAATATCAAGGTTAGGTCCCAAAATAAGCATATCATCCACATAGAGACAAAGCATAATATAAGAGTTATTAAAAGACTTATAGTATACGCATTTGTCTGCATCATTGATCAGGTATCCATTAGACACCATCACAAAATCAAATTTCTCATGCCATTGTTTAGGTGCCTGTTTTAACCCATATAAAGACTTAACTAGTTTGCATACTTTCTTCTTACTACCCGGTACAATAGTACCTTCTGGCTGTGACATATAAATCTCCTCCTCTAAATCACCATTTAAGAAAGCAGTTTTCACATCCATTTGATGGATAATTAACTTATGAACTGCAGCTAATGCAATCAAAATCCTAATAGAAGAGATTCGTGTCACAGGGGCGAAAGTGTCAAAATAGTCTATGTCTTTCTTCTGGAAGAATTCCTTCGCAACCAACCTAGCCTTGTATTTCTCAATAGAGCCATCTGCTCTTAGTTTCTTCTTAAAGATCTATTTGCAACCTATAGCTCTAGCACCAGGAGGTAAATCAACAACTTTTCAAGTATGATTAGACATAATTGAGGTTAACTCACTGTTGATTGCTTCTATCCAGAAAGGTGCGTCTCTAAAATGCATAGCATTATCATAGGTTATCGGATCATCATCCACAAGAAACATGTGAAAGTCATCACCAAAATTGGTGGATATCCTCGCTCTTTTACTCCTTCTCAATTCAAATTCTGAATTTTCAGGAGTCTCAGAGATACGTTCGGTATGGTTAACAGTTCTTTCGAGACCGGATTTCCAAGGAAAAATAGTTTCGAAGAAATCAGCATTTTTTGTTTCCAGAGTAGTATTGACAGCAACCTGGTCAGAGTCACTCTTAACCACCAAAAATCTATACGCAGCACTGTTATTAGCATAACCAATGAACGCACAATCAACAGTTCTAGAACCTAATTTTGTCTTTTTAGGTCCTACTAATAGAACTTTGGCGAGGCACCCCCACATTATGATATATTTTAGGTTAGGCGTATAGCCTTTCCATAACTCATAGGGTGTCTTGCCAGTTGCTTTATAAGGTATTCTATTCTGAACAAAACAAGCAGATAGGATGGCTTCCCCCCACAAGTTCAGGGGTGCACCTGAACTAACCAACATAGCATTCATCATCTCTTTCAAGGTTCTATTCTTTCTTTCAGCTACCCCATTCGATTCTGGTGAATATGGAGGGGTAGTCTCATGAATTATGCCAAGTTGTTCACAATGGTCAGCAAAAGGATTAGACTCATATTCACCTCCCCTATCTGACCTAAGCCTTTTAATTTTCCTATCTAGTTGATTCTCAACTTCAGCTTTATATTTCAGAAATATCTCACCTGCTTCATGCTTGTTTCTAAGGAGATATACCTTCGTGTATCTAGAGTAATCATCTATAAAGGTAATATAATAATATTTCCCTCCTCTAGACATTAAGCTTCTAAATTCAGCAAGATCGGTGTGAACTAAAGAAAGCAAATCAGTATTATCTCTAGAAACAACAGGTAAACAACCCTTTTTGATGGCTTTAACTTCAGCACATACTTCGCACTTATCATTCGTTGGTTTAGTGATGTTAGGCAATAAACCAGTTTTTCTCATTTCCTTAATATAAGGTGCAGAAACATGTCCTAGTCTACCATGCCACAAATCAAAAGAGTCAACCATGTAAGCAGAAGAAGCAGAATTTTTATTAATAACAGTTTTGAGTACATTCAGAATAAATAAACCCTGGTTACAATACCCTTTCCCTATGAATGTCTCATTCTTAGAAAGCACTACCTTGTTGCATTCCATGTTCACTTTGATTCCAGCTTGAACCAAAAGTGACACAGAGATCAGATTGCAGCGAATGTCAGGAACATGCAGTATATTATCCAGTGAAAGGGTTTTCCCAGAAGTCAAGTTGAGAAGAACTGTGCCTTTTCCCAGGACGGGTACAGGCCTAGAGTCACCCATATAGACTCGTTCTTCTCCATCTTTCACTTGGGTGTACTCTGAGAAAGACTTTAAGTCACCACAGATGTGACGGGTTGCTCCAGAATCAATAACCCAGTCTTTTTTCTCAGCCACCATGTTCACAACAGAGACAACAGCAGCAAAGACATCATCCTTCACTATATTAGCTTTCGGAGTGACGTCTTTGTTGTCTCCATCCTTCTTGTGTCTGCACTGAAAAGCATGATGTTCGGGTTTTCCACAAACATAACAATTTCCTTTATTTTTCTTAAAAGGACGGGAATTGTTAGTCTTCAGAATAGAAGATTTCTTATCGATTTTCTTAGGATTTCTCCTAAACCGATTAGAAGCAGAACTGGGATTCCCTTCCACAATATTAGCCTTAGAGTCAAACTCCGTAGCTAATCTTGCATCAAGTTTTCTATTTTTCTCTTCAATCCGGACATGAATAATCACGTCTTCCAGACTCATCTGCCTCCTTTTGTGCTTCACCTTGTCCTTGTAGTCTTTCCAGGATTCAGGTAGTTTCTCAACCAAACAACCAGAGACGAAAGCATCAGGGAGTTCAATATCCTCAGTTTTTAAATCATTTAAAAGAACTTGAAATTCAATGATTTGAGAAGAGATATCTCTAGAGTCAACAAACTGGAATTTAAGATAATTCCCAATAGCGTACTTTTGAGTACCAGCATCTTCGATTATATACTTCTTATTCATATTTTCCCAGATTTCGTAAGCTGATTTATATGAATAGTATATATCGAAGATCTCATTCGACAAGGTGTTTAGAATAGTGTATCGGCATACCTTGTTTCCTTGCTGCCACTCATCGTGCAGCTTTTGGAAATCATCGAAAGCGTTGGCAGCATCTTCTATGTTAGCCGAATCGAACTCCATAGCCGCCGGCTTTTCAGGTTCAGGTTCAGTCAGGTACTTCGCATAGTTCAGTACGTCCAGGCAGACGTAGATCCTCTCCCTCCAGCGTTTGAAGTGGGTACCGTTGAAAACTTCGATCTTCGATACGTCAGGTAGCCTTGAGCGAGATTGAGCGGATCCAGCAGCAGCGAGATCATTGTTCTGAGAAGCCATCTTTTCTTGAGATTGATGGGGTAGAAGCTTCGTGGAACAGAACTCGGAATCGTTGAGGCGTGTGAAGCACTGTCCTCAAGAAAAGATTCGTCCCTTATCGTAACTGTAAGGCACTGACAATAAAGTTTGTTTTGTTACCTGCATCTTGGATGGTGCAATTTCAAATCCTGGAAACATCTTGTCCATATATATGGGTGTAATACTTGTATATAGACCCTCCCCAGTTCGTGCGCTAGGATGCCCTTTTTTGTCTTTCATTGCCCCTATGGTTCTGATTTCATCACATTATTTTCTTGTCAATGTCTCATTTTTATCTTGGAGATGCATGTGTTCATATATCTGCCTAAAGGCTTCAAGTGCTAGTAAAGCTATGTTCTGGCTTTGGGAACCTTGATACAACTACAAACCCAGGTATATGCCTTGGCCGCAACCTATATGCATTTGTTGCTTCTTATGACTGATCTCTTATTATGATTCTGGTACTTGCACTTAATATTCTCTTTTATGTTGGAAGAGTATATGAGAGAGTGCCATGTCTTAATAGTTGAGATTGTATTTAGTGGCTATTTAATCAGCTTATCAGGATACATGATCCTGTGTCGACTTATTTTATATATATAATAATGTGTTTTCTTTTCAATTTGTGTAGGTTGACGGGTAAATTTTTGATGGTTTGGATATCTAGAAGGAAAGAGGCGATCGAGCTGCATTTTGGCCTACAGACATTTTTTATTATTTTGGACAACTAGGCGTACAACAACTTTTTGTACATCTTGAATGTTTTAATGACAACTACTTTTTGTACATCTTGAATGTTTTAATGACAACTACTTTTTGTACATCTTGAATGTTTTAATGAAAAATATTCATAGTTTGGCAAACCTTTTCTACATCTTGATTGATCGAAGTGGAAGTTATGATTGAAATTATTGAAATCAAAATTGCAATTCAGCATGAATTTCTATGGTTAATTGTATGTGATACAGGACAGGTTATTCAGATATAAAATTATGTAGCAGATTTATAGCAGGTTATTCAGATATTAAATTATGTGGCAGATTTACAGCATTCATAAAATGCTATCATTCATCTACAATTCTTGAATGTTATAAACCATCTACAGCATTCATGAACGCTATAATTCATCTACATCATTGACGAACGCTATAAAGGATCCACAACATTCACAAACGCTATAAACAATCCACAGCATTCACGGACGCTATAATCCATCTACAGCATTCAAGAACGCTATAAAGCATTCACAGCCTTCACAAACGCTATAAACCATGCACAACATTCACGAACGCTATATCCATCTACAGCATTCAAGAACGCTATAATGTTATAGCGTTCACAAGCGTTCACATACTATAGCGGGGGCAATTATAGCGGACAGAATACGCTATAGAATACTTTTTATAGCGTTTTGCGCATGCTATTGTAGGCCATATTTGTTGTAGTGTCCAACCCCTCCACCCCGCCCCCACCCCCCCTCCCCACCCCCAAAAAAACACACACACACACACACACACACACACACACAAAAACAAAAGACATCTAATTAAACAAGGAAAATATCAATGATGGCACGTCAGTGGCTTAGTGACAGCCTGACAACTAGTTTAGGCCCACTTCGGATACATAGTTAATCAACTATTTTTTATTTTGTTTATTTTTGAAGAACACAATTCATAATCTGAGAACAGAATGGGTCCTGAATAGTACTTCCAAACTGTACATCAGCTTCTAGTCTTATTAAAAGAATATCCAATCCCTCAAAATATGGTCCACAAGCTAAAAACATGTGGCAGGGCCGATAATTCGTGGTGCACAGAAAGAATACTAAGCAGCTAGACCGGAATAGCAATCCCTACAGGCTAAGCGAACTTGACCTAGTTATCAATTTGGCTAAGAAATAAGCAGAGTAGATAAAACGTAAATAGATGAAACAAGAACCCAATTTAAGCACATTGGTACCGTCTCCTGAAATAAAATCCCAAGAGATGGAACTTTCAGAGACTTTATATTTGCTCTTTGGTATAGTTACTGGGAAAGGTTTTACAAGTAAGCGCTATAACAAGTTGCCTACAACAGTATAAGTGGCCCTCTCAACATTCTTTACCATGATATCAGCAAAGTATAAAATACCATACTCGACTTCCCACACAACCCTTATCTTTGTGCAGAGGTGCTCGACTGCCAATACATTGACCGCTGATTCAAAGAATCTGCCTTTGCTCTTAAAGTGTGTTCCATGTAAAAGAGGAGCTCTAATTTATGCACAACTTCTTTAATATCTAGATTGAAACTATAGAGAAGGATCTAGTTGCCTCTCTCATAGGAATGGGAGAGGCCATGAATCACCAAGAATTAAAGCTTCACAGAATAATTGAAAATTTTAAGGACCCGTTTGTCAAACTGATGTTAACTAGCTATGAGCAAGAGAGGGCCTTACCATGAAACATATACAGCTAGTTGCCAGCTAACTAAACCAACCTTTTTGTCTTGCAGTATATCCTCATGCCACCAAGGAGCAAGCTCCAAGTTCCATAGACTAGGAAAGATTCTAGAGGTAAGACAATACGATTTTCTATAGGAAATTGCATCCATCTCTATGACACAAGCTAACAAGTGAAAATGAGTCACATTCCATTAGATCTAGACTCTTGCATTAACAAAAGTATCAGCCTAGGCCCTAGGAATGTGATGTGAATCGACCAGATCGATTCACAAATAATTTATAGAAAAATAGAAATAGAAGGAAAAGAACGATCTTTATTAGAGAAAAGAACAAACTTCCAACTTTGATGGACGGACAAAGTCTAAATTCCTCTGAATGACGCTTGAGAGTTTCTTCTCAATACAAGCATAAGCCATAAAAGACGGCTAGACCTAATATATATAGAAAAAGCAAAGAGGAGGGTTATTTGTGGTAAAAGACCAAAATAACCCTCCATGACTAAAATAGAAATAAAATAAATAAAATGCCTAAACGGCTCCTCCGCGTCTCCTGCGACGTGCGTACGTGATGACGCCTCCACCACCCGAGGAAGGTACGGCGCCAGGTGCGCTCACATCAATACCCCCCCTAAAAGAGCCACCTTGTCCTCAAGGTGGAAATCCAGAAACTGTGTCTGGAATCTCGCATAGTCCTCCCAAGTTGCGTCGCAGTCTGGTAGTCCCATCCAGTGAATCAGAACCTCCCTCGTCTGTCCTGGTCCTGCCGAACTGCCCGTACCTCCAAAGGCTCCAACTGCACCTCCATATCCTCCGTGAGTGTAGGAGGAAGAGTAGGCGACACCGCATGATCCCCGACCGCCTTCCTCAGCTGAGATAAGTGGAAAACGGGATGAATCGCCAAAGTGATCGGTAGCCTCAACCTATATGCCACCTGTCCAATCCTGGCCTCCACCTGATATGGACCAAAGTAACGAGCCGCCAGCTTCTCGTTCTGCCTCCTCGCCATCGACCTCTGCCTGTAGGGACGTAGCTTGAGATAAACCATATCTTCTACCTGGAAGCTTACGTCCCGTCTATGCATGTCCGCCTGAGCCCGTATCACCTGCTGTGTTCGCAACAAATGCTTCCTCAACTCCTCTAATACCCCATCCCTCGCCTCTATGTACTCCTCCACCTGTCCCACTGGTGTCTGAGTGTCTCCAAATCGGACTAAAGAAGGAGGGTCTCATCCGTACAACACCCTAAAAAGGGTCATTCCTGCCCTCGAGTGGTACGAAGTATTGTACCAGTACTCTGCCCATGCCAACCATCTGTGCCACTGTCGGAGGGAATCAGAGACGAAGTACCGCAAATAAGTCTCCACGCTGCGGTTGACGACCTCCGTCTGGCCGTCCGTCTGGGGATAGTAAGCGGTACTCCTCTTCAGGACCGTACCCTGTACCCTAAACAGCTCCCTCCAAAAGAGACTCATGAATACCTTGTTCCTGTCGGAGACAATGGAAGCTGGTACCCCATGTAGCCGTATAACCTCCCTCAGGAAAGCCGTCGCAACTGTAACAGCTGTGTAAGGATGCTTCAAAGGAATGAAGTGAGCATACTTACTCAGCGTGTCCACCACCACCATGATCACCGTGTACCCCTCTGAACGTGGTAGCCCGTCGATGAAGTCCATGGTGATGTCCTCCCAAACTCTCTCTGGTAGAGTCAGCGGCTGCAATAATCCTGTTGGTGCCATAGCCATGTACTTGTGACGTTGGCAGATGTCACACGCGGCAACCAGTCGTGCGATGCATCTCTGCATCCCTGGCCAAAACACCTCTCTGGCCATCCTCTGATAGGTCTGCTGAACTCCCGAGTGTCCTTCCGTCGCAGAGCTATAGAAATCCTGGAACAATACTGGAATGAATGTCGAAGTCCTCGGTAGCACCATCCTCCCCTGATAGAGCAGTCGGTGACCCTCCACAGTATAGCCCGCTGGACCGTCATTGTCGCTCTCTATCTGCTATCGTATGTGCTGCAACCCTGCGTCATGCTCAGCCTCCTGCAACATCGGCTCCCAGTCCGGCCATATAGGTCGTGACAGCGCCCTCAAGTCCACCACCTCCTCCTATCGCGACAAGGCATCAGCAGCCTTGTTCTTTAGCCCCGGTCGGTACTCGATCGTGAATCGGTATCCCACCAACTTGGACAACCAATGCTGGTGCTCCTCTGTAACGAGCCGCTGCTCGAGGAGGTACTTGAGGCTCTTCTGGTCGGTCCTGACCACAAACTCCCGCCCCAACAGATAGGGCCTCCACTTCAGTACTGCTAGTACGATGGCCATCAGCTCCCTCTCATAGATCGACTTTAGCCGAGCTCTAGCAGAAAGCACCTGACTAAAGTAGGCTATGGGCTTCCCCTCCTGCATGAGTACTGCCCCGAGGTCATACCCTGACACGTCCGTTTCTACCACGAACGCCTTGCTAAAATCGGGTAAGGCCAGCACCGGTACCATCGTCATAGCCACCTTCAAGGCCTCAAAGGCCTTGTTGGCTGCCTTCCCCCAGTGGAACCCTTCCTTCTTTAGCTGCTCCGTGAGGGCCCATGCGATAGTGCCGTATCCCTTGACGAACTTCCTGTAGTAGCCCGTCAACCCCAAGAAGCCTCGCAGTGCTCGTAGTGTAGTGGACACCGGCCAATCCAGCATAGCCGCTATCTTCATCCTGTCCGCCGACACCCCCTCCGCTGATACCACGTGTCCTAGATACTCCACCTGCGCCAAACCGAAACTGCACTTCTTTCGGTTAGCGTATAGCTGATGCGCCATCAACTCCCTAAACACCACCTCCAAGGGGTCCATGTGCTCCCCCATGCTCCTGTTGTAGACGAGGATGTCGTCGAAAAAGACCTGGATGAACCTCCGAAGGTAAGGCTGGAATACCTTGTTCATCAAGGCCTGGAAGGTCGACGGAGCGTTGGTCAGGCCAAAAGGCATGACCAAAAACTCGTAGTGTCTTTCGTGGGTCCGGAAGGCAGTCTTTGGCACGTCCTCTGGCCACATCCGGATCTGGTGGTACCCCGCCCTGAGGTCGATCTTCAAAAAGACCGCCGTCCCATGCAGCTCGTCTAGCAGCTCGTCGATCACCGAAATAGGAAACTAGTCATCGACTGTCTCCTTGTTCAGCGTCCGGTAATCGACGCAGAATCTGCAACTCCCGTCCTTCTTCTTCACCAAAATAACCGATGACGAAAAAGGACTCACACTTGGCTGGATCACCCCAGCCTGCAGCATCTCTCGTACCATCCGCTCTATCTCGTCCTTCTGCAGATGCGGATACCTGTAGAGATGCACGCTCACCGGTGCTCCCTTTCCACGTAGTACTATCGTCTGCTCGTGCCCTCTGATCAGAGGTAGCCCTTGCGGGCTCTGGAATACCTTAGAGTACTGCTCTAACACCGTCTTTACCTCCACAGGGGTCTCCTCATGTGCCTTACCCTCAACTGAAAACCCCTGGAACTCTACTAGGTACCCCTCTCCTCCCGTCCGTAATGCTCGCGTAATGGCCTTGAGGGCCACTACCGAGAAACAGAGAGTCGGTCCCCCCTCAGCACCACCGTCTCGCCTCCCTCCAGGAACTCCATCCGTAGAAGCTTCCAGTTCACCTTCATCTCTCCGAGCTTCTTCAGCCACTGGACCCCCAATATGATGTCGACGTTGCACAGCTCCAATGGTAAGAAGTCCTCCGCCAGCTGATATCCCTGCAGGGAGAGAGACACCCCCTTGCATAGGCCCTTGCTCTCCTCCATCTTTCTGGTACCCAACAACACCATGAACTTCTCCGTCGTACTGAACTCTAGGCCCAGCCGCTCGACCAGTCTCTGAGAGATAAAGTTGTGGGTTGCCCCACTGTCGATCAGCACCGTCACTGTCTGCTCTTCCAATATTCCTGCCAACTTTATGGTGTGGTTCGGAGTGAACCCTACCACGGAGTTGAGGGTCACCTCCGCAGCATCCACGTGCACATGATCCTGCTCCTCTCCAGCATCTGCCACTATAGCGGCCTCTTCCTCCATCGGATCCTCCTCCTCGTCGGACAAGATCACGATCTGCAGCAACTTGCTCGCATATCGATGACCGGGAGTGAACCTCTCGTCGCATCTGAAGCACAAGCCAGCTGCTCTTCTCGTCTTCATGTCACCATCCGACAGCCGCCTTCCCGGTACAATGGAGCCCCATGTCCTGCCTGCGGGTCTAGGTGGTACTGGTGCCTGAGCCCCCGCTGCTGGTCGTGAAAGTACTGGGCCCGTCTGACTGCGCTGTCCCGATGCTCCCCAAGCGCCCTTAAGACGTCTCTCCTCTGTCAATTTCTCCTCTGCCTTATGAGCCAGACGGAGCATATCCTCTAAGCACTGTAGACTCTGCAACCGGAGCTTCGCTCGTATGGAGGGCTTCAAGCCCTTCATAAACATTCCGATCTGCAGCTCATCCGACACCCATCTGACATGTCCGGATAACATTTCGAACCCCGCTACGAAAGTCCTGAACCGTTCCCTCTTGTTGCAGAAAAGACCACTGCTCGTAGAAGTCTCCCCCGACCGTCTCCTGGAATCGGTCCAAAAGGTATGCAGTCAACTCCTCCTAGCTGCGGAATGGGGTCCTCGCCGACCTCCACCGGTACCACGCTAGGGCCTGGCCCTCGAAGTAGATCCTGATGCATCTGAGTACCTCCACCTCAGTCAACTCCATGACCTCGAAGTAGCACTCTGCCCGAAAGATCCATTCGTCCGGAGCTGCATCCTCAAACGTAGATAACTTCAGCTTCTTAAGCCGGCGGTCAGCGCTAAGGTTTCCCTGCTGTAAGTCATCTCTGGCTTGACCTCCTCCCCACCGGCCTGTGTCTCGCCGGTGGATCTCGTACGAAAATTTGTCACCTCCTCCATACCGCTCCTGGAAGTGAGCGGGAGCTGCCGTTCCTCCACAAAAATTGTTGTCTACGAAAGTGCCTCCCACGGTCCCTGCCCCTCCTGGGGGCTCTGTTCCCCCTGTCCGACCCCCATGGAGGGTTGGCTGCCCTAGGGTATCCCCCGGAGGGGGTGATGTGCCGCTGGGCTCCCTCCGCTCGTCGACGGCCGGTCCTAGGACACTCCCCGCATGAGGCGGGGGCCCGTCGTGGCCCGCGTAATCGACGGCGACCGGTCAGCGGCCCTGGCGGTCGGCAGCGACCGGCCAGCGGTCCTGGCAGTCGACCGTGACCGGCCAGCGGCCCGGATGGTCGGCGGCGATCGGCCATCGACCCTGGCTCGCGTCCGCGGCCGGTCAGCGGCCTCCTCCCTCCGGCGTCGACCCGCTTAGGCTTCGGGTGGCGTCGGCCGTGACCGGCTAGCGGCCCTGGCGGTCGGCGAACCGCCAGCGGCCCTGGCTCACGTCCGCCTGGCCTCCTCCCGCCCGCGCTGGCTCGCCTGGATCCTGGTGATCGACGGTGGTCGTGATGCTGGGATCCTCGGTTTCGTCGAGGTTTGTCGGAGCAAATCCTAGGCGGATGCCTAGGGTTTGGGCTGCTGCCGCCTCCGGTTGGCTCGTCGATTCGGCACCGGTTATCTTCTTGGAGATGTCTTGCAATATTGTCATCATTGCCAGAATCATTGTCATCTCCTTCTGCAAGCTCCGCACCTCGGTTTGAAGTTCCTCCTACGTGGACGCTTGATATTTGATTACCGCCTTCAAACCCTCGATCTCGAGATTGAGATCCTCACGAAGACCTTGGATCTTTTCCTCAATCGTGTTCCTCGTCCCGTATGCCATGGATTCGTAGAGTGCTCTGATACCAAATGATGTGAATCGACCAGATCGATTCACAAATAATTTATAAAAAAATAGAAATAGAAGGAAAATGTCACTCCCCGTTCCCAGAATGCGTATTTTTATACATGTACAACTCATGTATATTTATTTAGTATTTATCATATATTTATTTAATATTTATCATGTATTATCCTGTATTTAATTTCCTTTAATTTCATGTTAATTAATTAATCTGCTCTTTAAATTTTCATGTTAATTTATTTTCTGCAATTATATTTCTGCAATTTTATTTTTGTACTTTATTTCCTGCTTTTATTCTCTGCTTTAGCTAGGCTTTGGGTTCGGGTTGGCCTTGGTTGGATCCCCTACAGCCCGATCCATTGGACCCGGCCCAACTCCCACCTACCACCCCTTTTCTATTTAAAGCTTACATCTCTTTCTCTCTCCTCATAAACTCTCATTCTCACCATTACTCTTCTTCTTCTTCATTACTCTCTCCACCTACCAAACCGTAGGCAAGTACAACTTGCTCCACATGAGAACCCATGTTTTTATAGTTCATTTATCTTCCTCTCATGATCCTAAGAAAGTTTAGAACTTGGCATTTCTCATTTCGAAGTCTTAATTTTTGTAGATCTGGAATAAGTTATTTTGGGAGTTTGGTGGTTTTGATCTATCAAACTTCTTTGTTTTCAAGTTTTGATGGTTCTATGTTGTAGAGAGTTTTATTCTACCCAATTTAGACATTTGGAAAGTTGGATTTGGACTTGTTTTGACCAAGTTATGGACTTTTGAAGCTTTGGGGTGCAACCATGGAGTTCTTGCTGTTTGGAGAAGACAGTGAGCAGTGTATGCTAGCTTTTTAGCTTGCTTCACTGAACTGTGTGCGCTCTTTAGCGCAGCGCAGTATGGAGTTCATACGCTACCTTTTTAGGAAGCGTGTGTCTTGCATACGCTACCTTTTGGAAGCGTATGTCGTATGGAGTTCATACGCTACCTTTTGGGAGCGTATGACTTGCATACGCTGACTTGGATGGTCAGGAGTCGTATGGAGTTCATATGCTACCTTTTGGGAGCGTATGACTTGCATACGCTGACTTGGATGGTCAGGAGTCGTATGGAGTTCATACGCTACCTTTTGGGAGCGTATGACTTGCATACGCTGACTTGAATGGTCAGGAGTTGTATGGAGTTCATACGTTACCTTTTGGGAGCGTATGACTTGCATACGCTGACTTGAATGGTCAGGAGTCGTATGGAGTTCATACGCTACCTTTTGGGAGCGTATGACTTGCATACGCTGACTTGACTGGTCAGGAGTCGTATGGAGTTCATACGCTACCTTTTGGGAGCGTATGACTTGCATACGCTGACTTGGATAGTGAGGAGTCGTACGCTGCCTTTTTGGAGCGTATGTCTTGCATACGCTCACTTGGATGGTCAGGAGTCGTATGGAGTTCATACGCTAGCTTGACCTGAGCGTACGTTGGCATGAGCGTACGCTGACATGAGCGTAGGCTGACATGAGAGTAGCCTGCTTACCCTGGATCTTCTATAGCCCTGTATATTGATATCTTATTAGATGTTTAACGTCCATTTTATATCCTTATGCCTTTTTGCATAAACTTGATATAATCATGACATGTTAATATTTCTATTAAATATAGATTGTTACGTGAGATGTACCATGTGTCGTGAATTGAGTTATAGATACCCCGATTGACTGGAATTAAACCCTGAGAGTCGTAGACTCGACTCCACTGAATACTATTTAACTTTTATGCCTTGTCACCATTGATGATAATGGTTATCTTGACTAAAATTGATCATGCGTTCCTAGTTGGAACTAAGAGACTGGCTAGTCGTCTTATTGAATGAAATGAATGAGACACGTTCATGTAATGAACTATTGTACTCGATTAGCCAATCCCGAATATTGGCATACATGCACATGCAGGCTTCAAATTTTTTATTTATTTTACAAAAATAGCATGTGTACTTTATGGTCAAGGCATGATTACTCTGTGGTCAGATTTGATTGTTGCATCACGCTATGTAAAACCTACAACCTAGCCGCACGGGTATCGTTGTAGAGTTGCGCATATCGTACCCCGTACGAAAGTACTCATTTGAATGACCATGATCCACGGCATGGAACTTCACTCAACGTAGAGACTATTAAGTTAAATAAAATAATGATGGCATAGAGAGAATGGATTCCCGAGTTCTTACATGGCAGCCCCCTTAGGATTATTAAGTGCCCGACAGGCCGGCTGGTTTCCACAGATACTGTAAATCTGTCACACGGGCAGGAAACATTATCTGCTTATATTATTGTACATGCTATATTAACGGCGGGCGTCCCGCTGGGACTCGTCTAACTACATGATTGGCGCAATTGATTGATTGGATAGACTACCCTTGCTTGCATATAGTAAGAACTGAGGAATCCCTATTTACATAATTCCAGGATAACTTGGGACTCACAATAGCAAGCCGTAGTAAGTGATTGGCCGTTCAAGATGATTTGTTTGTGTACTGTACCTACTCTGTTACTTAACTGAGATGATCAGAATGTCAGGACATGACGGGCCAACTTCTGTCATTGTTTGGTTGGGAGGTTGGTTCGAAGTGTCGTGATGTTTTGTGAATCCTAGTGGGAAGCAGAGACCTATTATTATATTTTCTCATTACTGGTTTTAGTTCTCATGTCGTGCTCCCTTGTGGTACTTGCTATTAGAGGTCTAACCTCTCTGGTTTTGCATGGCCAGATTTAGAGCCAGTCCCCGAGGATCCAGCTTACTTCTACCTCCAAGATGGTCAACACTAGAGGGATGATCGCAGGAGGATTCGAGTGGGTTTCTTACTTCCCCGCTCATTTTTTTATCTATTTTATACTTTGTCGTTTGGCACCGACATGTTAGTCGGATTGTCTTGTACTTACTTTTTACATTATTGTAACTAAAGTCAGGCTACAGCTGATAACAATTGTGTATACTTTTGCTACATCAATCTGGCTATATTTTGTAAAGCCAGATATCAAGAACATTTTGACAGAGCGTTTGGAATGCCTTACTGCTTTATCTTACATGTTCTCTATTACTGTTTCTTGTTCGAATGATTGAGACAATAGATGTGAAGTGACCATAGTAAGACTTTCATGTAGTATGCACCCCCTTGTCTTTTAGACAGCATTGATCGTATTATACGGTATTCATCTACCCGTAATACGTAGCTGGCTGAGTCATTCTCCCGCTCTCCAGTATTCTGGTTCTGGGGCGTGACAAGGTTTTAGTGGTGGCCCATGCAGGTCTAATTTCAGACTTGTGGGGTGTTTAATAGAATATCTCAATCACACATATTTTCCCTTGATCTCATGATTCGTCGATTCTCAACTCTAGCTTGACATTCCAGTATCCTTTGACTTCATTGATCCTTCATGTCCGGTCGTTTGATTGTTCTCTTGTCCCTTTACTTAGGGGCACTTCGTCCGTATCGGTCAGAGCTGGACAGCAACAACATGGACAGCAACATGGACAACCTGACCCTGTTGGTCAGCAACAAGAGCCGGTACTAACTCAGGAGGCTACCCAGGAAGAAGTGATAGTGGAACCAGCAGCTGGGTCACAGTATCCGGACATTCCACCCCCACTGACAGTTCCACCTACCCAAGTGGACACACCAGCCCTTCTGGAGATCATGAGAGGAATGATGGCTACTCAGCAACACCAGATGTTGGCCCAGCAACGCATGCACACTCAGCTACAAGAGCAGAATGTACTACTCAACCAAGGATTGCAGACGGCATTGGAAAGAGGAGCGAGGACTGATTCAGGAGCGTCAGCCAGGTTTTGTAAGTATAACCCCCGCCGTTTCGAGGGAACGGAGGATGCCATCTCAGCAGATGCATGGCTTAAGGATATCGAGGCTATTCTGACAGTCGCTAAGGTGCCGGCAGAAGAACGTGTGGATCTAGTGAAGTTGTTACTTCAGGATCTCGCACGTGATTGGTGGAAAGCAGAGAAAGTAGGCATCAGACGTCCCGTTGCTTGGGACGATTTCACAGCAAGATTCAAGACGAAGTACTATGGAGTTGTGGCGCAGTTTGAGCTACAACAGAAGTTTATCAGCCTCAGGCAGGCTGGCAAGACTGTAGATGCTTATGCAGCGGAGTTCTGCAGATTGAGTAGATGTGCCCCAGAGATGGTAGCGACGGAGCGCCAGAGGGCTATGAGGTTTCAGCAAGGGTTTCATCTTGAGCTCTTGCAATTGATAGAAGGGCACAATTACCAGACTTTTGATGAGATATTGACGGCGACTCGAAGGCATGAGATCACCATTCAGAGGCTTGCAGTAAGGACTGGGGGTCAGAAGAGATCCCACAGTCAGATTGAAGGAGGAGGGGGAGCAGCGCCCCGAACAACAGCACCATCCACTGGCATTCGTATCCACGATGTGGCGATACAAGGACCAGCACTACCACCCAAGCAGCAGCAACAACAACAGAGGAAGAACCAGCAACCCCCGACGGGCTGCACTTATTGTGGGAAGATGGGGCACACTAGAGATGTGTGTCAGACATTGAATGGACTATGTCTGATATGTGGGAATCCAGACCATAGGGTTACCACATGTCCCATAAATTCGAGGTCAGGAGGACCAGGGCAGCAGTTTCCTGCTCTGCCAGTACCAGGGGCAGGGCAGTATCGAGGACCAGCAGTGGCAGTAAGGCCGTTGGCACAGCGTCCGTAGGCTCAGATGTATCGACAGCAGGGACCGTCGATGCAGCAACACCAACATAGACCACCCCAGCATCATCAAGGAAGGGGCCAGCAGCAGCACTAGGCTAGGCCACAGCATGGGAACCAGCAAGTAGGTCGAGGGCAAGCATTCACTTTGTCCTTGGAGGAGGCATTAGCATCGGAAGATGTTGTGGCAGGTAACATTCTCGTCGCCTCATATCCCGCAGTAGCATTGTTTGATTCGGGAGCATCACATTCATTTATATCTGCACAATTTGTGACACGGCTAGGAATGGAGTTCGAGGTATTGCCAGAGAGGCTGAATATACTCACTGGTAATGGGCTCGTAGGAGTTAGTAGAGTTATTCTAGCGTGTAGTGTTGTAGTTTGCGGGCATTCCTTACCCGCCCAGTTGATAGAATTTCCTGTTGGAAATTTCGACGTTATCTTAGGCATGGACTGGCTGAAAGACAGTCATGCGATAATAGATTGTCGTAGTGGGAGTGTATCTTTTGATATTCCAGGCATGAAGAGGTTCACCTTAGTCAGGTCAGAGGCAACTCAGCAAGAGCAGGGAGTAGTAACAGCAATGGAAGAAGTTCAAGTTCCGAAGGTAGTTGAAGAATTTCTAGACGTGCTTCCCGAAGAACTTCCAGGTCTACCACCGGTTAGAGATATTGAGTTCAGCATAGAATTGGCACCTGGAACTAAACCGATATCAGATCGAGTTTACAGAATGGCAAATTCGGAGCAGGCCAAGGTATATCAGCACATAGAGGAATTGAAGGAGAAGAAGTTCATCCAAGCTAGCATATCACTATGGACAGCACCAGTGGTACTTGTGGGAAAGAAGGATGGGTCATCCAGATTGTGCATCGACTACAGGAAGCTTAACGCGGCAACAGTAAAGAACAAGTACCCACTACCCAGGATCGACGACTTATTTGATCAGTTGACCAGGGCCAGAGTCTTCTCCAAGATAGATCTTCGTTCAGGGTACCATCAGTTGAGGGTTCGGAAGGAAGATATTCCCAAGACAGCATTCAGGTCGAAGTATGGACATTATGAATTCTTGGTAATGCCGTTTGGTTTGACCAATGCTCCAACTATATTCATGGATTTGATGAACCGTATCTTTATGCCGTACTTAGATCAGTTTGTCGTAGTATTTCTCGATGACATTCTTGTGTACTCTGCTAGTGAAGAGGAGCATGAAGACCACGTCAGAAAAGTGTTGCAGGTTTTGAGAGAGAACCAGTTGTATGCCAAGCTCAGCAAGTGTGAGTTCTGGACGGATCACATTTTATTTTTGGGTCATATTGTATTAGGAGCTGGAGTAGCAGTGGATCCCAAGAAGGTAGAAGCAGTAGAGAGTTGGCCAGTACCCAAGTCCGTAGCTGATGTACGGAGTTTCTTGGGATTGGCAGGATATTACAGAAGGTTTGTGTCAGATTTTGCAAGACTTTCAGCACCCATGACCCGCTTGACACGGAAGGATGTACCATTCATCTGATCGACAGAATGCCAGGCATCATTTGAGAATCTGAAGCAGAAGTTGATATCAGCGCCCATTCTTACATTGCCAGTTGGACCCGGAGGTTTTACTGTATATTGTGATGCGTCAGGTAAAGGACTTGGATGTGTCCTTATGCAACATGGGAAGGTGATAGCATATGCATCTAGGCAGCTTCGGGACCACGAAAAGAATTACCCAACTCATGATCTGGAATTGGCGGCAGTAGTGTTTGCTCTGAAGCTATGGAGGCATTACTTATATGGTGACCGAGTGGAGATGTACACAGATCATAAAAGTCTGAAGTACATCTTTACTCAGAAGGAGCTGAACATGAGACAGAGAAGATGGTTGGAGTTGATCAAGGATTATGATGTGGAGCTTCAGTATCATCCAGGCAAGGCTAATGTGGTAGAAGACGCTCTTAGCAGAAGAGGCAGCGTATTTATGTTGACAACGCAGAAGCACATCTTAGAAGACCTTCAGGAGATGGGCATAGAAGTTATACTTCCTAACGATGTAGGAATTCTGGCAAGTCTACAAGTCCAATCTGACTTGGTAGATAGGATCAAGGCAGTTCAGGCACAGGACCCAAGGATTCAGAAGCTTAGGGCAGAATGTGAGTCAGGGCTCAGAAAGGAGATGTAAATTCATGAAGATGGTACGCTTAGGTTTGGATCACGTCTATGTGTACCTAGTGGAGATATCAGACAGGAAGTAATGGCAGAAGCTCACAGTTCTCAGTATTCTATACATCCTGGAGGGACCAAGATGTACCAAGATATCAAGCAGCACTTCTGGTGGAACGGGATGAAGAGGGAGATAGCTAGATTTGTTTCCCGTTGCTTGATATGTCAGCAAGTAAAGGCAGAACAGCAGAGGCCAGCTGGATTATTACAATCGCTTCCTATCCCAGAATGGAAGTGGGAGCATATTACAATGGACTTTATGACCGGTTTGCCAAGATCACCAAGTTGTAAGGATGCTATTTGGGTGATAGTAGATCGGCTTACGAAGGTAGCACACTTTCTTCTTTTCAGAGTAGGGCAATCTACAGAAAAGTTGGCAGAGTTGTACATGCAGCAGATAGTCAGGCAGCATGGAGTCCCTGTCAGTATTGTGTCGGATCGAGATACCCGCTTTACATCACATTTTTGGAAGAGCTTACATCATAGTCTGGGTACCAAGTTAAAATTTAGCACGGCTTATCATCCGCAGACGGACGGGCAATCAGAAAGGACAATTCAGACTTTGGAAGACATGTTACGAGCTTGCACGTTAGATTTTGGAGGATCTTGGGAGAGCCACCTGCACTTGGTCGAGTTCTCGTACAACAACAGTTATCAAGCCAGTATCCAGATGGCGCCATTTGAAGCACTATATGGTAAGAAGTACAGGTCACCGCTTACATGGGATGATATCGGAGAGAGGAAAATGTTAGGCCCAGAAATGATTGTTCAGACGGTTGAAGTGATTAAGGGAATTAGAGAGCGACTTCGTGTTGCGCAGGATCGGCATCGTCATTGGGCGGACCAGCATCGTAGGCCGCTAGAGTTTTCTGTTGGGGACCACGTGTTCTTGCGGATCTCACCTACCCGTGGGATCATTAGATTTGGCGTTCGTGGAAAGTTAAGCCCATGATACGTAGGCCCATTCGTTATCCTTGATAGGGTAGGCGATGTTGCTTATCGTTTGTCCCTTCCACCTTCGTTACGAGAGGTGCATGACATATTTCATGTATCTCAATTGCGAAGGTATGTATCGAACCCCAGCCATATCCTCGATCATTCAGAACTAGTTGTTGGTACCAACCTGTCTTACGAGGAACAGCCTGTGTCCATCTTGGACCGAAGAGAGAAGATACTCAAGAACCGAACAATTAACCTTGTCCGGGTTGCTTGGGGTCATTACTCTTTGGGAGAGTCAACGTAGGAACGTGAGGATGATATCCGATCACGGTATCCACATCTGTTTGACTCACAAGGTATATCTTTTTCTGTGTACCTTGATTGTCTTGATTCCTCATGCTTATCACCTTATGGGTAGAATTGCTTGATATCGTAGATTGATGGATTTACAAATATGTTACTTGCTATGGACATTGTAAAATGATTGCTTCATTGAATTGCTTGTACTTAGATTATTTTAGCCCTGATGTTTCTATCCTGCTTGGATTTGAAATTCCGAGGACGGAATTTTTCTAAGGAGGGTAGAGATGTCACTCCCCGTTCCCAGAATGCGTATTTTTATACATGTACAACTCATGTGTATTTATTTAGTATTTATCATGTATTTATTTAATATTTATCATGTATTATCCTGTATTTAAATTTCTTTAATTTTATGTTAATTAATTAATCTGCTCTTTAAATTTTCATGTTAATTTATTTCCTGCAATTATATTTCTGCAATTTTATTTCTGCACTTTATTTCCTGCTTTTATTCTCTGCTTTAGCTAGGCTTTGGGTTCGGGTTGGCCTTGGTTGGATCCCCTACAGCCCGACCCATTGGACCCGGCCCAACTCCCACCTACCACCCCTTTTCTATTTAAAGCTTACATCTCTTTCTCTCTCCTCATAAACTCTCGTTCTCACCATTACTCTTCTTCTTCTTCATTACTCTCTCCACCTACCAAACCGTAGGCAAGTACAACTTGCTCCACATGAGAACCCATATTTTTATAGTTCATTTATCTTCCTCTCATGATCCTAAGAAAGTTTAGAACTTGGCATTTCTCATTTCGAAGTCTTAATTTTTGTAGATCTAGAATAAGTTATTTTTGGAGTTTGGTGGTTTTCATCTATCAAACTTCTTTATTTTCAAGTTTTGATGGTTCTACGTTGTAGAGAGTTTTATTCTACCCAATTTAGACCTTTGGAAAGTTGGATTTGGACTTGTTTTGACCAAGTTATGGACTTTTGAAGCTTTGGGGTGCAACCATGGAGTTCTTGCTGTTTGGAGAAGACAGTGAGCAGTGTATGCTAGCTTTTTAGCTTGCGTCACTGAACTGTGCGTGTTCTTTAGCGCAGCGCAGTATGGAGTTCATACGCTGCCTTTTTAGGAAGCGTGTGTCTTGCATACGCTACCTTTTGGAAGCGTATGTCGTATGGAGTTCATACGCTACCTTTTGGGAGCGTATGACTTGCATACGCTGACTTGGATGGTCAGGAGTCGTATGGAGTTCATACGCTACCTTTTGGGAGCGTATGACTTGCATACGCTGACTTGGATGGTCAGGAGTCGTATGGAGTTCATACGCTACCTTTTGGGAGCATATGACTTGCATACGCTGACTTGAATGGTCAGGAGTCGTATGGAGTTCATACGCTACCTTTTGGAAGCGTATGACTTGCATACGCTGACTTGAATGGTCAGGAGTCGTATGGAGTTGATACGCTACCTTTTGGGAGCGTATGACTTGCATACGCTGACTTGGATAGTGAGGAGTCGTACGCTGCCTTTTTGGAGCGTATGTCTTGCATACGCTCACTTGGATGGTCAGGAGTCGTATGGAGTTCATACGCTAGCTTGACCTGAGCGTACGCTGGCATGAGCGTACGCTGACATGAGCGTAGGCTGACATGAGAGTAGCCTACTTACCCTGGATCTTCTATAGCCCTGTATATTGATATCTTATTAGATGTTTAACGTCCATTTTATATCCTTACGCCTTTTTGCATAAACTTGATATAATCATGACATGTTAATATTTCTGTTAAATATAGATTGTTACGTGAGATGTACCATGTGTCGTGAATTGAGTTATAGATATCCCGATTGACTGGAATTAAACCCTGAGAGTCGTAGACTCGACTCCACTGAATACTATTTGACTTTTATGCCTTGTCACCATTGATGATAATGGTTATCTTGACTAAAATTGATCATGCGTTCCTAGTTGGAACTAAGAGACTGGCTAGTCGTCTTATTGAATGAAATGAATGAGACACGTTCATGTAATGAACTATTTTACTCGATTAGCCAATCCCGAATATTGGCATACATGCACATGCAGGCTTCAAATTTTTTATTTATTTTACAAAAATAGCATGTGTACTTTATGGTCAAGGCATGATTACTCCGTGGTCAGATTTGATTGTTGCATCACGCTATGTAAAACCTACAACCTAGCCGCACGGGTATCGTTGTAGAGTTGCGCATATCGTACCCCGTACGAAAGTACTCATTTAAATGACCATGATCCACGACATGGAACTTCACTCAACGTAGAGACTATTAAGTTAAATAAAATAATGATGGCATGGAGAGAATGGATTCCCGAGTTCTTACATGGCAGCCCCCTTGGGACTATTAAGTGCCCGACGGGCCGGCTGGCTCCCACAGATACTGTAAATCTGTCACACGGGCAGGGAACAGTATCTGCTTATATTATTGTACATGCTATATTAACGGCGGGCGTCCCGCTGGGACTCGTCTAACTACATGATTGGCGCAATTGATTGATTGGATAGACTAGCCTTGCTTGCACATAGTAAGAACTGAGGAATCCCTATTTGTATAATTCCAGGATAACTTGGGACTCACAATAGCAAGCCGTAGTAAGTGATTGGCCATTCAAGATGATTTGTTTGTGTACTGTACCTACTCTGTTACTTAACTGAGATGATCAGAATGTCAGGACATGACGGGCCAACTTTTGTCCTTGTTTGGTTGGGAGGTTGGTTCGAAGTGTCGTGATGTTTTGTGAATCCTAGTGGGAAGCAGAGACCTATTATTATATTTTCTCATTACTGGTTTTAGTTCTCATGTCGTGCTCACTTATGGTACTTGCTATTAGAGGTCTAACCTCTCTGGTTTTGCATGGCCAGATTTAGAGCCAGTCCCCGAGGATCCAGCTTACTTCTACCTCCAAGATGGTCAACACTAGAGGGATGATCGCAGGAGGATTCGAGTGGGTTTCTTACTTCCCCGCTCATTTTGTTATCTACTTTATACTTTGTCGTTTGGCACCGACATGTTAGTCGGATTGTCTTGTACTTACTTTTTACATAATTGTAACTAAAGTCAGGCTGCAGCTGATAACAATTGTGTATACTTTTGCTACATCAATCTGGCTATGTTTTGTAAAGCCAGATATCAAGAACATTTTGACAGAGCATTTGGGACGCCTTACTGCTTTATCTTACATGTTCTCTATTACTGTTTCTTGTTCGAATGATTGAGACAATAGATGTGAAGTGACCATAGTAAGACTTTCATGTAGTATGCACCCCCTTGTCTTTTAGACAGCATTGATCGTATTATACGGTATTCATCTACCCGTAATACGTAGCTGGCTGAGTCATTCCCCCGCTCTCCAGTATTCTGGTTCTGGGGCGTGACAGAAAAGAACGATCTTTATTAGAGAAAAGAACAAACTCCCAACTTTGATGGACGGACAAAGTCTAAATCCCTCTGAATGACGCTTGAGAGTTTCTTCTCAATACAAGCATAAGCCATAAAAGGCGGCTAGACCTAATATATATAGAAAAAGCAAAGAGGAGGGTTATTTGTAGTAAAAGACCAAAATAACCCTCCATGACTAAAATAGAAATAAAATAAATAAAATGCCTAAACGGCTCCTCCGCGTCTCCTGCGACGTGCGTACGTGATGACGCCTCCACCACTCGAGGAAGGTGCGGCGCCAGGTGCGCTCGTATCAGAATGATAGAAGAGAATCATGCATAAAGCCCAAAGCCAAAGGAAAAATGAGAGAGCGTGTGTCGGAGAAGCTCGGAGAGTGCATTGATCGCCATATATTGTAACATATATGGTAAGCAAATATATGATTGGATTTCCATCTTTAACTTTGATCATACATTTATGATTGAATCTTTCATATATTGACTTTCCATATAATTGGACTTCCAATTTATGGCAAGCCAATTATGATTGGATTTCCATTAAATATATGATTTTTATATTTATTGGGCTTTCCATTGAAGGAGTTGGTGAGACTACGGATAGACAGAAAATAATGAACATGGGCTAGAGTATGTTTTGCTAATAGAAACAATTTAAGTTTAAACTAAACAAAACACAAGTAGATATATAGCAGACCAAAAAGGTAAGAAAATAAACCATAACCACCATACCATCTGGGAAGATAGCTGCTACACCATCCTCATTAAACCAGTCAAGTTCCTTCTTTCTTAGCAAAAAGATACCTCTGAGAACAAGGCCAATGACCTTAGATATAAAATAATAAACACTGGTCATTCGTGCAAGTCATAAAAGGCCAGATATGCCCAGAGGAATAATAGAAAGCACTACAGCACTCACCTTCTCAGGATAGGATTGGCTGTATGCAAGGGCCAGAGGGCTACCCCATGATCCACCAAACACCTGAAACCCTTAGTTTGAGAAATATACCACAATACTCACGAAGAAGAGAATCTTGAAATTATAACCTACCATTCAGAGATCTTCAAATGTTCTCAGAGCTTCTCAATATCACTAACTAGGTCCCACATCATGTTCTCATCTAAACAAGCTTGTGGTGTACTTTTTTTTGCACCTAGCTGGATATTATTCCCGAAGTAGTTTTCAAGCAACCTAACCAAGGATTGAGATACATTATCCAGAGGGTTAAAATGAGAAGAGATTATGAGGATACCCGAGACCATAACGGACCACGAGAATACAGCTACCTTCCCCCAAGCTTCCCTTCCTGAAACAAAGCCCTCGCAGATGCCATATCCCCAGCCTTTGCATACCCGTCAATCATCGACGTGAAGGTAATGGAATTCTTCTCGGACATCTTTTCGAACAGCTTCTTCGTATTCACCAAATCCCTGCACTTGACGCACGTACCCGTCAATATGGAAACATAAAGGTAAAGAGAACTTGATAGGGAAGAAGCAATTGTCGACTTTGATTTGAGTATCATAGTTTCTTGGGCATTTCAGCAAATATGTCAATAAAACCCTCACCTTTCTTACTCAGCACAAAATATTGGACTGCCCTTTGTTGTATCTCCACATTAATATAACTCTAATATATGATATAAGCAGACAGATGAATTAAGACAAGATTCTGGTATATCTAGGACAATAATTTAACAATATAATATAAGTTCTCGCTATTGAAGCCATTAACAAAATTAAGAAGAATGAGAAAAGATCAATCTTACTTTTTTAATATTGCCTAGACTTGTTCCTGCAACCCTGGATTGGCAGGCTGGGTGTGCATTAAAATCTTTGCAAATATTATCAAAAGGATGACGACACTATTTGTTTTGAAGGAACTTGTCATGGGCATTAGAAGAAGCAAGTGGCGGGGAGGAGAGGATACCTACGGTGTCGAGTAGACGATTGCTGACATGGGTGACAGTGTCGGCCTGTATTGCCACCGCCTGGACCCAGTCGGGATCATAGTAGCACAAGGAGTTGACGGCTATCCTGGCGGCCATGTCGAAGTAGTCCTTCCCATCAATGTCGCACAACTTGCATCATTTCTCGTTGGCCAGGTCCAACGACGACGTCACGTAGGTGCCGACCAGGTACTTGGCATCCATCTCCATCACCTGCTTGCTCTTCTCCGATACGAACATGGATATGAAGAGTTTGGTTGTTCCTTTGGATTGGCGGTGATGGGTGTAGAAAATAGAGTTTTACGGAGAAAGGAACTAAGACGTTACGAATGGAGTTGAGGAGGAGGTCGGGCTTGGAGGATGAGAAGGCAGTACGGATGAAGGGGCTTGGAGGAGGAGAAGGCCCCATGACCTTAATGAGGCTGCCTCCATCCTCCACTTCCCTTTGACAACTCCTCAGAGGTCTATGTGTTAGGTTTAGGGTTTGTAGCCAAGGTTTGGAGGAGTTCCATGGAGGCTAGGGTTTCGGTGGAGAGTTTAGGGAGGAGTAGTTTGTGGTGAGGCCCCCGAGGGAGAGGAGGAATTGCGAGGGGAGAGAGAAATTATGGAGAAAAATTGTGGCTTGGGGGTTTCGATTTTGGAGGCATAATTTACTTTTCCTATTGTGAACTAAGCTAAAGAGTAATTTTAATTTTTTGGGTAATGTTTGGACGATAAATAAAAAATAAAATTTTGTTATATTTTCAGAAAACCAAAAAAGTTAACCGAATTTCATAAAAACGTAAAAATACTAAAAAGACTGTAAAAAATATTCAAAAATATTATAAAAATATTAAAAAGAGAAAAATATTTAAAAATAACAAAAAATGGGAAAAAGTGGAAAAACAAAATAGAAGGAAAAAATAAAAAAAACCTAAAAAATCAAAATCAAAATTAACATTAGATGTTCTTCTCGGTGATACTGGACATGCAATGCCTCTACCTTAAACTATTTTGTGAAGTAATCAATGAGCAGTAGCATATACTTCATTCGTATAATCAACACATGGATCAATCCAATAGTTTTTAATCAATATTTTATGACATACAACATGTTATTGTCATTATTTAAACTAAATATGACTTTTAATATCATTGTGTCATTGTTAGTTCCACATACACTTTTTCACACACAAAAGATGACATCCATAATTCTTCTTATGACCCTTATCATTTTAGTCGTCATCTTATAGTACTTATCATGGCATTAGTTTTTTTTTAATGTCATTGACAAAGTTATTAATGACGATCATCTAATGAGTCGATATTAAATGTATCATTAATAACATTTTGAGATGGATGTCATATATAAAGTGTCAATGTTAACGATTTATGTAGTATTGAGTATACTCCCATAATCCCATTACTTGGCATATACGCAGTTGTTAATCATAGTGCAGTCCGTCAGGTCAACGGAGATCGCTCTCGGTGTCGGCCCATGCCTGCTCACGGGGTTGGACTGCTCTATCCAAGTTAGTTCTAGCTGTCTCTTGAGCGTTAGAGCATCTCCAACCCTATTGTCTTATTTTATGTTATTATTTCTATGTGGCATAAGGTACAAGACAATATATTTTCTATGTGGCAATATGAGATTCACACAAGACAATGAGATAAAAAAGTGTTCTTCAATACAAAATTATTGAGAAGCAATTATGTTATTTGGCTCCCAAAATATTTGGGTGATGCCATCTTCCATTATGTGGCATCTGACATGGCATCTGACATAACAGTTGACATGGCAAATTTTAACCAAAAAAATTAATTACCCAATTTTTTTTAAAATGTTAATGTTAATATTAGTATTAATGTTAATGTTAATATTAATATTAATGCTAATATTAATGTTAATATTAATATTAATTTTAATGTTAATGTTAATTTTAATGTTAAGGTTAATGCTAATGTTAATTTAATATTAATATTAATATTAATTTTAATTTTAATGTTAAATTTTGCCATGTCAGTTACCATGTTAAGAACCATGTCATATGCTACATAATGGGAGATGATATCACCCAAATTTTTTGGGAGCCAGATAGCATTTTTAATTGAGAAGACAATAAAAAGTATTTTTTCCAACTTCCAAGACAACTCCTCAACTTCTTCATTTTTTATAAATTTCTTTTCATAATTGATGATGTGGAGACAAAGTCATTATGAAGTGAATTGCCTAGATCTAGACAACCAACTTCACATTGTTCTTGCCATGTCATTGCTATCACGTTCCGATTCCGTAGAATCGATAGTCGTCCCCCGGACGTGATGCCGTGCGAACCTAAGTTGCGATCGCACAAAGCATATATAGTCATAAGGTTATACGAAACACAACAACAAGAGAATGCGCAGAGTAAATTAAACACATTATATAGAAGAAAACTTAAGCTTTATTGATAATGAACATCATATTACAGACTCGATAAAAGGTGCCGCGCGGGCTACAAACTGACTCCATTACAAAATGAACATCGATGAGATATTCGTTCCATACATCGCACCCCTTATACAACCAAAGTATGCAGACACATGGGATAGGGGAGAGTCGAGACATCTTAGCTTGGACAGTTGTGGAGTCTTCAAAAGAGATTGAGTCAAGGCTTTGCACGCACGGACGAAACTTCAAAACACACGAGCGCTGCCTTCAGTCACGCGACACGCTCCTCCTGATTTATATCACCTGTGGAGAGCGAGGATCAGTATAATCAATGTGTACTAGCGAGTGACTAATTATTTTCTATGCTCTCATTTGGTTCGAGAATTTAGATAAAACATACAACTTGTTTTAGTGATCTTTCTAGTCATCCTAGTCAGTTTCATGCAAGCAGTTTGTGTCATGACCTGCACCCTGAGAAAGGGCGCAAGAACGTGGGTACGTCCATGTAGAAGCATAAAATTTTTTCAGCAATGAAGCTCTATATGCCCAGCCAGTGAAGCTATATGCGCCCAGCCAGTGGAGCTCTATGCGCCCAGCCAGTGAAGCTCCATGCGCCCAAGACAAGCTCCCCCAAAAGGAGGGTGCATAGTCTGAGACATGGCTATGCCCCCAAGCCTGACTCAGTCAAAGCCATGATCAAAACGTGCACCGAAGCGTACGGCCATGTCAGTCTCCACGAGCAATTGTGCACCGAAGCATGCGTCCACGTCAGCACCACGATCAACCCACGACTACGCAACCTGCATGCGCCTACATCCTATGCGCCTAAAGCAGGACTATACGCCCACATGAAAACCGGCATATTTTCTCATGTGGGCGTATAACATCATTCCAGCTCAGAAACTATTATAAAAGAAGGTCTCATCCTTCTTCAAAGGACAGAACGAAGAGCATTTTCAAGAGCCAAATTGCTGCACTTCTTGCCAATGAGCCGAGAGTTAGCAATTTTCTTAGGCTTTCTCCCACTTTTGTAATCGAAGTGTCAACGGAGTAAAGGAGCAACTACCGCTCGATCTCCATCGTCCCATTCTCCAGAATTCTTTTTTGTACTCGGGGATCCTCAGCGCAGGATCTCTCAGGCATACTCGATTTGTGGTGCCTTACACCAATAAAGAAAAGACAGTGTTTATTCTTCTTTTTGTGTGTGTCCACAAAAATGGCAACTCTGATGGAGACTACCTTTTCCTCTGACGAGAAGGTAGTGACCTGTCGTGTCCAATTCCTCGAGGAATGGCCGCACGAACCTGTGCATAGGCAAGACCTGAACCATGTTTCACTATATATCTGGACACTTCGTGTCCACTCATGTGGACACAAAATGATACCCTAGACACGTGTTCATGTGGGGAACATTTCTACATGCCTGATTATGGGTTACTATGGTTTTGAAATTGAATTTTCGAAAGGGAAATAGTTCTTCACTGATACTTAGGTTCTGGAACTGTCATATTCAAACTGAGTTAAGTTCGATATGAACTTTGGATTTAAGTTGGTTTTGTATTGGTTAACTGAGTTTAGATTTCAAGTTGCTAATGAATTGATTTCGAATTTTGAATATATATACATAATAATTCATGTATCTTAACTGTACATTCGAAAACAGTTTTTTTTTTCATTTGAAATGAGATGGGTTCAGGATTTTGAAACCTGAGAATTAGGTTGGTTTGGTTTAAATTATAAAACCTGAGATTGAAATTGAAATTTAGAACTGTGGAATTGTGTTAGTATGAAATTTAGTTAGAATTTGACTTAATCTACACATATTGTTGTATGTTAGCTATTATTGAAACTGGAAACCTGAATTATTGCATAAACACTGAATTGGGAATTCGTTGAATGGGAAAAACTGAGATTCAAGTGACTGTTGATATGAGATGCATATGACATTCCTGAGATTCTAAAGATTAATTCAAAACTGGGATTGAATGTTAGTTGAGAGATTAGGTTTAAGGTTGCATATATTATAAGTTGCTATTTTAAATATCATTTGATTGTTGGTGGGATGAGTGGAATGAAAATTGAAAACAGTTTACATGTGGAACTGATAACTGAGAATGGATATAGGCTTGATACTTTGAAACTGAAAATTAGCAACTGTTGAAACCTGATAACTGAGTTTACAATTAACAGTTAACCTGAAATTAGGATTTGGGTTGAAACGCGTTGATTCATGATCACTGTTAAACTGAGACACACACATATCACTCATGCACACATACACACACTCTGTCACGTGACTCACTATGTCCAAACCCACACACTTGCCCCTTCACTCTCACACGCACACTTATATATATATCCCCTTCTCTTATATATATATATATATATATATATATATATATATATATATATATATATATATATATATATCCCCTTCTCTTATATATATATATATATATATATATATATATATATATATAAGAGAAGGGGATATATATATATATATATATATATATATATATATATATATATATCCCCTTATATATATATATATATATATATATATATATATATATATATATATATATATATATATATATATATATATATAAGGGGATATATATATATATATATATATATATATATATATATATATATATATATATATATATTAAAAAAAAAAAAAAAAAAAAAATATATATATATATATATATATATATATATATATATATATATATATATAAGAGAAGGGGATATATATATATATATATATATATATATATATATATATATATATATATATATATATATATATATATATAAGAGAAGGGGATATATATATATATATATCCCCTTCTCTTATATATATATATATATATATATATATATATATATATATATATATATATATATATATATATATATATATATATATAAGAGAAGGGGATATATATATATATATATATATATATATATATATATATATATATATATATATATATATATATATCCCCTTATATATATATATATATTTTTTTTTTATATATATCCCCTTATATATATATATATATATATATATATATACTTATATATAATAAAATATATATATATATATATATATTTTATTATATATAAGTATATATATATATATATATATATATATATATATATATATATATATATATATATATATATACTTATATATATATATATATATATATATATATATATATATATATATATATATATATATATATATATATATATATATATATACATGAATGTAATGTATGAAATGTGTGTGCACAAGTACGAAATGAATATGATGTAATATAAATTTGCATGAATGTGATACAGGTATGTAAGAATCCATGTATGTAATATATGTAAAGTATGTTGTAATGTATGTATGCATATATGAATATATGTATGTAATATAATATGCAATGTATATGCAAGCATGTAGGTAATGCAAATATGTATGAGATGATGAGGCATGAATGTATGCAATGTAGGATACAATGTATATAGGCATGTATGAATGGACATGTATGCAAGTATGTATGTACCTATATATATTGTATCTATAGATCGCATGGGCCTTGAGAGTATATATGGCTTACATTATAGACTTGTTGATTGACCTAATTTGACTAGATGTTGACTTGGGTTGACCCAGAGTTGACCAAGTTTGACTTGGACCTAGTTTGACCTAGACAGTTGACTTGGTTTGACCAAAGTTGACTTTAACTTAGATTAACTTAGAAATCATGTAGATTGCATCATAAACTTTATTACCTTATTTTAAACACATTATAACCCATATTGCTCTATTTAGGATATTATGACTCCGGTGTAGACATATGATATTACACTGCTCTTTTCAAAGTATCAGATAAGTACATTTTTTGATAGTTCTCTCATTTACTTGTCAATTACTGTACTTCAGTTCTAGTTAGTTTTATGTGATTCTTACAACACGTATGGATATTTCTGGATTCATGTATGCGACACACATACCATGTTGTCTGACCTCTATTACTGGAATCATTATTGGTATCATCATGTCTGGCATCTATTACTGGAATCATTGCTGGTATCATCATGTTTGGCTGGACTCATCTCGATTCTCGTATCTTATACTGGATTCACTTGCACTACACCATAATAGGTGATTGCCCCCGGTTATTACCGTGACAAATATTTTTCGTCACGGTAATAACCGTTACGGTCAAGGCGTGGTAAATATTTTGTAACGGTAATAACCGTGACGATTTATTTTTTTCGTCACAGTAATAACCGTAACAAATTATTATTTTTGTCATGGTAATAACCGTGAGCAATTTACCATTTGCCACGGTTATTAATGTTACAAAATATATTTTGGTCAGTTATTACTGTGACAGTATTGTTGGTTGTACTTTGTATTTGCATGTAAGGCAGCTTGATTGTGGAGTATAAAGCAGCAAAACACACAGAATGGCTCATAAATAACAGGAGTGGTAGTTCATTGCACATCTGACATTATATATTAGCTAAACAAGCAACCACAACAAGCAGATCAGCAGTAAGCAAAACTTACACTTTAGGACTATGGATAGCTATTCACAAAAAGGTTAATCATCTGAACGATTATAAGTACTAAAATTCGGGAAGTACATCACTTTTTCACCATATAAAACTGTACAAGACCTCACCGAAAGCTGAAACAACACCCACTTCTTGTAATTATACTTGCCATTTTAACCTCTTAGGAACGTAAGAGTAGGCCCTATAACACTCCCCCTTAATGAAGTATTGGCAGCAGGCTTACTAGGTGTCCACTCATCCCATCCATTGTCCCTTTGAATTTGAGCCTTTTTCCCACTGATAGCCTGCTTGAGTTGTCCCCAGCAAGAATCCAGCTTGTTCGCTATAAAAGAGACAGTGCACTTAGTAGAAAGCTTTAATAGATTCATAATTTTGCATGTACAACACGCAGTAGCAGTAACATTAAACTGTCCCTACAAAGTACAACCAACTGTTGAAAAGTTTAAAATCATATTTTGCGCTCTAATGTCATATGGCACTTCGCTTACCCTGGTTGACTGCTGAAGTCGTCGTCTTGCCTCTAAATATTTTGGATTTACATGAATGCTGTTTGCTGGGCATTGTGCTTGTGAATCTGATTTCGATGCAGCAGAACCAGATGAACCGTTGACAGCTAACGTGAAGCAAAGTTCTTTCTCAATTACCTGAAGAGTTGAGGAGGGGAAAACTGCTTTCCACGTTCCAAAGAGATGTCTCATACTATTATGTATTGAAGAGTCTACTTGCCTATAGGCCTTGCAGAATACCTAAATAAAAGCCAATGCAGTAATGAAATTGAGAGAGAGAGGACAAAGAACTCATGATGTAAAGAAATTTTCACTTTTCATAAGCATTGCAAAGAAAAATAAACATATCAACAAGAATTGAGATTATATGAGAAGCACCACATACACAGGAAAATACTACAAATAAGAAGCTCAAGGATAAGGTTTGAACGTATGTGAAGACCTAATGAATAACTAGATGATGTAATTGAAGAAATCTGGAACCACATAACAAGGAAGAAAAGTCCTTACAATTTTTTGAAATAGAATTTAGCCAATGTGATATCCCACAGTATACCATTTAAATAATAGAAATATTTAGATGCAAACTTGCATAGAGATAAAACTTTCTCTGCAACTACAAGACATGAACGTATTCTGTTAATACAAGCCTTCTCCCATCAGCATTGAATCGGCTATGAAGCATAAGAAAGCTCAATATAAGATTTCACAGTTTTATGACCAGGACTTGATGTCAACTCCTATGTTGGTGCCAGGTTTCTAGCCAATGTAACTATGAACATAAGAGGGTCATGCCATAAAACCTAAGTGACTAGCTGATAGGTAGACATACCTACATTTTTGGATTGCAGTTCAAGCTCATGCAACCAAGGAGAACCCTCCAAGTTCTCCTAGACTATAAAGAATCTATACGAGGAGATAAGATGATACAATTTGCTATAAGAAATTGCATTATGTTCATCTTCTTAAGCTGGATAAAAGAATCTACCTCAGGTAGTCTTGCAGCAAAATATTTGATGTAATCTCTTCCAATATTCTTCACGATGCTATCTAGAAGATAAAGAGATGGCAGCTTTTGCTCGCTGGGAACCTGGAATTAGTAGTTATATCAGATAAATTGATTATATAACAAAAGAGTACTTCAAGAAAGAAACAAAGAAAATTGTTACAAATTGTTACATTGGGGAGATTCTTAGCGTACAAGGAAATTTAGAATGGTAGAAAACAACACTGTGCAACTTGCTTAACATGCCATTACTACAGATGGTATCTGCTCAAAATCAAACATTGTAAGAATCATATATAATCTGGACACGTAATTCCCTCATCTATGACACTCCGGTTCAAACAAGTTTAGACATCATATGATTTCAAAGTACAATTATATAATGTGCAATATTCTAATACCAATAATTTATACCCTGATCTATGACATTCCCTCGTCTTAATTATTTAATTCTCTTATCCTAACACCAGATATTGGCATACAACATTGGACATGGACCATCTCCTCGGTCAAATTCGAAGTCACCACAAATTGTTCATGAAGATACATTTTTGGTCTAACCTCTTCTAGTAGTCAAAATAAACTATGGTTACTGAAAATTGTGCAACTCGTTCGATTCCATTTTTTCCTCGTTCACATTTCAGATGTCTCTCATTTTACTAGGCGTAACACTTATTTGTTGCCTAACACTCTGACCCATAAAGTAAAAATACTCACATCTTTCAAGCAAGTTTTCCTTCGGTCCTAATTTTATCAACATCTTGTAGTAACATAGTTCTCTGTAATCAACCTTTAGGTCCTGTTTGGTCTGAGAGAAGTTGAGTTCTCATCCACTCATCTCTCTGTAATCAACCTTTAGGTCCTGTTTGATTGGAAAAAGTGCAAATACAAGAAGTAGAAAGATTCCCTCTTCCCCCGCCTTCACTTCTCCCACTTTTTGTCTCCAAGAGAGGAAGTGTGTGAGAACTGAGAAGTGGAGGTTTTACGTTATCTAAATAGTTGTAAAATTCCATCCAAATTTCTATTCTTCTTCATGACACAACTACACAAAAATTGCTAGCCAAACACAAAGAACGTAAAAAAAAGAACGTAAAAGATTCTTTTCCATGCCATTACTTCCACCTGCAACACAGGAAGTTATTGGATTTGCAAACCCTGAGAGGCAACAAACCTCCATCAAAATAACTTTTCCAGATTTACGCTTTAAATTTGTGCAATCCCACCCCTAGTTACAGATCAATCAGATTATTCCCGCTCTCCAATGAGAAGAGATTTGAACTCATTTTAATAAAATGTGGGAAGTTATTTCCTATCATTATAAAAATGGTGAATTTGAGCTTGATTTAGAGCAAACATACAAGATATGGCTTTACATGGTTAAGTCTGATTAAGAGTAGGAACAAAATATTTATGACCAACTTATACTTTGTATATTATATTCTTAGGTTTTCTTAAATTGTATTGAGAATTAAAATTCTAGCATTTAATCTGAATTATGGCGCCATTTGTTGCTTGGAACTGAAGAATCACTGTTCTATACAGAGTAGTAAATCTCTGTCTCTGCACTACAAAAGTGTAGAATTGGGATTCTCTCACAAAACCTTCAAAACTAAATCCTAAAAATTTCCAAATGTGTGAAACCAACAGGATTCTAGTCTATAATTTAATCACTAATCAGTATATATAAACCATATCAAGGACATTAACTCTGAAGAAGCAAAGGTAAAACTAGAAAGCATTATGAATTGTATTATCATGCTTTTATCATAGATAGGTAACAGTGGCAAAGCTGAAGAGAGAAACCTGAGCTAGATTTGAAGGCCACCACATTTCAGCAGGATTGACTAAATATCTCCTTAACATCCCAGCCCATCCATAACCCAGAAGCTGTTAAAAAAGAGCCATACACATTTTAAATACAAATGGATCGACAAATGAACCCAAGTAACAATTAAACAGCCATTTCCTTTTCTTCATATAGCACCCGAAAAGCAAAACAAAAGCTTTACCACAAGAGAACTGCCTAGTCTAAGGCTTATCTCGCGTAATCACTGAAAGAGACCTAAACAATTTTAGTTCATCGATCCGTTATTGAACTCATTGTGCCAACACCCATGTGATACAGTTCTTGCGTGTCATTTACTTAACATAGCCTTCGTCTATGTTGTTCATCCAGACGAAGCATACCATGTCGACAACCGGTTATAAAACTTTGTCAAATCTTGTATGTAGCTTTCGTATGCCTAATGCCAACCCCATTATGATGGGAGAGACTTGGATGGTGATGATACATCCCAACTGCCTTTTCAACGATAATTATTTATCATACTATCAAATCCTCTGAACTATACATAGAAGAAAATTATCAATAAAATCACCAGGTAAACCAACATAAAAGAAGACTATTGGTCATATCCATCAAGAGAGGACACAATAGCGACTCACATTGCAAATGCATGAATCTATCGTCGCTTCTTGCGCTAAAAAGAGTCTACATTCCTCTTGTCTAATTAATTTTTTTCTAGGTGCACAAATAATTGGATGCAGATGGGACTGAACTATCCATGTTAAGGGACTTGGAACATATTTTTTGGCATGTACTCTTTGTGGATATCTATCAATGTGTGATTATGATATTATGCAGATGTCAAATTGTTGCTTTGGATCAGAGGACAATAATTGGATAAGGGAAGACATTGCTAGCTTATTATACAATAGGAAAAGTATATAAATAAGAGAAAAACATATCATTATCAAGTAACGTGCTTCATTAGCTTCGATTGAATGTGATTTCAGAGAAGACGTTATCGTAACAGTGACTACTTCTAATAAGAAAAAGAAACCGGACCTGAGTAGTGAGCACAATGATGAGCGCAAAGAGGAAGCTGAGCCCCTGCTGATAGTAGGCCTTCGTGACCGTTACCGCACCGATGGAGTAATCATCGCCTCGTCCGAAGGACACCCCGCAATTGACGAAGATGGTAATGATGACGTGCTCCTTCATGTTGAACGACCCCAGGTTTAGACTGAACCCGTGGCTGAGCACCCTAACCTCCTTCTCCGGGAGAGCGAGGCCATGAGCCGCTTACACCGGTCAATTTGATAATTCATAAATTATGGTTCTAGAAATTAGGTACTCTCTAATTGATTAAGTCTTAGACATACACAAAATTCTCCAATTCCATCCCCCAAACAAACAGATGTAAATAACAAAAATATGACACAAAAACAAAACTAAAAAAATAAAATTGATCAAGCCTTAGACATACATTGCAAGAAATAGGAGGATCATACTACAAATCCTTCAATTCATTCAAAATCCGCTTCAAAGCCATTGACCACAAACCTAGAAAAATCAAAAAACAACAAGCCAACATTTTGATCATCGAAACCATGTAAATTGATCAAATCAATAAAGGAACCCTAATAAAAATCGAGCAGAAAAGAGAGATTTTGTACTATTTAAGAGGGTGCAACGTATGACTTCTTACTCGATAGCTCCGACAAGTGTACATCCCTGTTCAAAACAAGCACACAGATCAAAACCATAACCCTAACTTTTGAAGGGAAGTGAAACCCTAGCTTGCTAGCTTAGCTCACCTGTGAATCTCCTACATATTTCTTCTCTGGCTAGGGTTTGCGCAGAGCGGGGCCAACTTGATGGAGGAGGAACGGTGATAGTGGTATGGCAGTGGCGATGGCACCGATGAGGAGGAGGGCTACGGAGGCTTGGCTCGGGATGGATGGGAGTGAGAAAATAATAGCTTGGGATAAGCTTCTCTGGCTCCCCTTTTTTTAAGATGTGGATGAAGAGAGTTACTAATATTATTTTGGTTAAAAGGGGGAAAGTAGAGGAGGGATCTGAAATAAAAGGAGGGAAAGTGAAATTTTGGTAACCCTTTTCAATTGCTTGGTCATGGTTACTACTGTTATCAACAATAAACTAAATACAAAAATGTAATAATATTATTTAGTAACAGTTATTTTATTGTTTTCACGGTAATTAATGTTACACAAATGCAACAGTAATAACCGTTATGAATTGAGAAAAAAAGTGTTACAAAATGTCTATTATGGTGTAGTGTAGTATTGCTGGGCGGGGAAATATTGAGTAAGACATGTAGACATACCCCAAATCTGGAATCTCCCTACTGGAATCTACTGGAAGCATAGCCATCTCTCGCCTGATCAGTGAGAGATGTGCCTGATACCTACAGCCATTTACATGTCGATCTCGATATTTTAAAACACACTGTTAGAGTATAGTCTGGACTCACCCTGGAATCTTTGATCACTGACTGGAATCATCTTATACTGGACTCATCTTGTACTGGAATCACCTGGTATCAGATTCATGTTATCTGGACTTACTTGGGTGTTACACTTGTTTACATTTACTGTCTGGACTTATATCATGTTACTCTAGTTCAGCTAGTTTCTATTTACAGTCTTTATTGCCATGATTCTTCTCTTGTTTTACTTACCTTACTTTTCTTGTATCTTAACTGTTTCTCTATACCATCACCTGAATATAAACTACCATATTCATCAATAAAACTGTCTATAACTGCTTTAGAGTTCTCTGTCATTTACTTGGGTTTTCTAGATGAATTGTACTTGTTTCTTTCCTGACTAGACCTGTTAAAAATATTATAGATGCTTGCCCCGAGGACACTTGCCCTACTTACTATGGACCAGGAGATGGCTTAGCTTTCTTTGGCCCCGACACTCAGAAGTGATCGGAAGACTAGCTAGTTAACTTGGTTTAATTTTCATGTTTTAGAACTTGAATTGTAATAAGTTGAGATATTATTTTGTTTTGAGATTGTTTGAGATTATTATTATTTTAGTAGTTGGTTTGTTGATGTTATTTAGTCTTAGTTACAAACTTCTGTGTTATCATATCGTGCTTAGACTGTGATTGAGATTTTATTATATCTATACTTGTCCTCCGTTCGGAGTTGAGATTTGACAAGTACATTATATAATTGCGTGAGTTGTTGATTAGATAGTAACCTAGGACAACGTTCTACCGCCGACATTGCGGCGTAGGCTGGACGTACCCACTTCTCGTGCCCCTACACTGGGTGCGGGTCGTGACATGACGTAATCCGATACCGACAAAGTGGGGAGCACTCAGAAGATGTTGATCATAAAGTTCGATCAGCAGGCATTCAAAGAGATGCTCTCGAGGGATGGCTCTACTCCCTCAAAATCAGCGAAGCCAAACAAGTCTCGCAAGACTTGGCTTCCGAAGGCTCGTTGTGCATATCTTGCTAGTGTCATAGCAGGTATGCAGCTGGAGGACTCTGCCACGTGGGCGCCTGACTCTGCCACTGAAGCTCCCCAAATGAAGAAGGCTCACACCGTTCTGGGCTCTACCACCCCAGTGACTTCTTTCTTGCGCAACCAACAACAGAGTGTTCGACACTCGAGACTTGGCAGAGGAAAGAACTATGATGCCAAGAATCAGAGTGTTCGATACTCTGGACAAACCCAGCGAGGCTCACAATCGAAGGAGGTAAAGTTGGAAGAAAATAGCGCTGCTCCAACAAGCATGTGCCCAAAGCCATGCGCCTAAGGGGATGTTTGGACGCATAACTCCAATCAGAATGCTTCTGTCTTCGACAGATTGGGCATCCAGGGTCATGCGCCCGGGCTCACTTGATCCATACTATGCGCCCACATCAAGGAGGCTCAGACATGCTACCGAGAAATATGCGCCCAAGACCATTCTCCAAGGCCTATGCGCCCACAGCAAAAAGACAGGCCCCAACGCGTACAACACGGGGCTGTCTTCAAGGACATCATAGAACTTAGGTGTAGGGGTTGCCCCTGCATGTGAACTAAGTCTGGATGTGCCAACTCTTCTTACGAACTCGCATGCAAAGCTCGACGATGCATGCTGTCACGACCCGCACCCTAGAGTAAGGGCACGAGAAGTAGGTACGTCCAGCCTACGTCGCAGTGTCGACGGTAGAACGCTGTCCTAGGTTACTATCTAATCAACAACTCACGCAATTATATAATATACTTGTCAATATCTCAACTCCGAACGGAGGACAAGTATAGATATAATGAAATCTCAATCACAGACTAAGCACGATAAGATAACACAGAAGTTTATAACTAAAAGTAAATAACAACATTTATAACTACTAAATAATAATATCTCAAACAAACTCAAAAACAAACTCGTATCTCAAGTTATTACAATTCAAGTTCTAAAACATGAAAAACTAAACCAAGTCTACTAGCTAGTCTCCCGATCACTCCTGAGTGTCGGAGCCAAAGGTAGCTAAGCCATCTCCTGCTCCAAGGCAAGTGGGGCAAATGTCCTCAGGGCAATCATCTGTAATATTTTCAACAGGTCCAGTCAGGACAGGAACGAGTACATTTTATCAGGAAATTCCAAGTAAATGACAGAGAACTATAAAGCAGTTATAGATAGTTGTATTGATGAATATGGCAGTTTAATTTTCAGGTGATGGTAAGAAAGACAGATAAAGTGCAAGGAAAGTAAATAACTAAACAAGAGAAGAATCATAGCAATGAAGACTGTAAAACAAGATCTAGCTGAACTAGAGTAACATAATGAGTTCAGATGGTACAATATAAGTCGAGTGTAATCCCAAAATGAGTCTAATACAAGATGAGTCGAACGTAATTCTAATCATTGTTCTAATAAGGTGATTCGAATAAGATGATGCGAATAGTGATTCGAATAAGGTGATACGAATAGTGATTCGAATAGTAGTCAAGCAATGATTCGAATAAATTCTCCAAGTGTGTTTTAAAATACCGAGTTCGACATGTAAACGGCTGTAGGTAATACGGCACACCACTCACTGATCAGATGAGGGATGGCTATCGTTCGAATATAATTCACAGAGGGGTGATTCGAATAGGGGGATATGTCTACATGTCTAATCAGTATTTCCCCGCCCAGTCTAATACAAATGAATCCGAAATCCAACACATAAGACGAATACAAGTCCAACCAACATATGAAGATACGAATAGGGTGATTCGAATAGTGATTCGTATGATGATTCGTATGGTGATTCGAATAATAGAGGTAAGACAAGTAAGTATATGTGTCGCATACATGGATTCAGAAATAATAATACGTGTTTGTAACAGAGAATCACATACAGCTAACTAGAACTGAAGTACAGTAATTGACAAGTAAATGAAAGAACTATCAGAGAATGTACTCGCCTGATACTCTGAAAAGAGTAATGAAATATCAGATGTCTGCACCGGAGTCACAAAGTCCTAAATAGAGCAGTATGGGTTATGACATGTTTAAAATAAGATAAATGAAGTCTACGATGCAATCTACATGATTCTAAGTCAATTCTAGGTCAAAGTCAAACTCTAAGTCAAACTTGGTCAACTGTCTAGGTCAAACTAGGTCCAAGTCAACCTTAGTCTAACTGGGTCAAACTTAGTCAAATGGTCAACTTGGCTAATCTAGGGTTTTGGACTTATACTTAACAATCTTTGTCCAACTATTGGTCAACTCTAGACCTAAACAACATACACTAGGCCATTCTAACCTATATCTACTATAGACTAAAATTCTAGCACAACCTATACCTTAAACCAACCTTATAGCCAACACTACCAACTCAACAACTAAAGGAAAAACATCACATCTAGATATATCATATGAAATCAGCTATAGGAAAGATACCTATAATATATATATATAGATACTTACATACATATATACATCATATATATGAAAATATAGAGAAGGGGACTGCAACCTATATGGGTGAGGGAAAAAACAGTGTGTTTAGTGTTTAGCTAAGGTGTATGTGACAGGAAAACATAGAGTGTGTGTGTATGTCAATGAAGAGTGTGAGAGTGTTCAGTCCAACATGGACAGCAGTGTGAGAAGAGGAAATCACATATAATCCTCTGATTCTCAGTTTTCAGAAAATATAAAGGAAAGGAAACCAATTCAGTTATTCTCAGTTAATCTCAGCTTTCAGTCCAGTCCAAGTGACAGTGTAGAGTTAATGTACCAAAGTGTGTGGGGGTTTTGTAGAGTTCCAAACAGTGTGTGTAGGTTGTGTAAATGTATCAGAGACTGAGCAGTGTGTGCACAGGCTAGGGTGTGTCTAAGTTCTCAGAAAAAATGTGGTAATTGTGTGTACAAAGGACAGCCATGTCTATCTCAGGTTCTCGGGAACCTGAGAATAATTGACATGTCATAACCAGTTAAACTCAGTTGACTGTTCCAGTTTAAGGCACTACAAAACTCAGGAAACTTAATGGTAATCATGTTAAGAAAAACCAACACATCAAGAATCAAAACTCAGTTTTCAGTTTAACATGTTAATCCAAAAACCCAAATCAGTTCCAGTTTATGCAAACAGTCAAGAAATCCTCACCCTACTACTTCAAAATTTACACAACCCATTCCCTTAACCAAAATCAGTTTTTCAGGGTTTACAAATAACCCAATATCAGTTTTCAGGTTTCAACTGTTAATAGTGAATCTTAGTTTCACATTTCTGAAAACTTTGATTGATACATAAACTATTCACATTCGAAAACCAATTTGAAAATCCAATTTTTCCAATACAATGAAAACTCCACATTGCAGTAATGCAACCACACATGTATATGTGACTAAACATGATAACTAATCATCAAGAACTCAGTTTTCATTGGAGTTAAGGTTCAGAAATTAAAACAGTGCATAGAGCGTCAAATGTGTACAACTCAGGATTTACAATGTATGTTATGTGAGTGACATGTGGACTGAAAAAATGTACATGATCATTCATAAATCCACAGGAAACTGAGATCAAGTTTCAGGGAAGAAAATAGGTTCAAAGCATTGACAGTTCAGTAAGGTAAGAAAAATGGGGATTCAAAGTTCAAAACCAAATACAATTCGAACCCAAATCATCCAATTTCCCATACAATCACAAACCAACATTGCAGCTCACTATTATACATGTATACGAATTAATATGGTAATTAAACATTAAAGAAAATCAGCTTAAATAGAATCTAATTTCAGTATTCGTGAACAGTGCTTAGTGTATCAGAATTTTGAAAAGAACATGCAAATCGACAACCAAGATCATGTTAATATGTCAATTTAGTGGTTGATAATTATGGCAGCACATGTGTACGTGTCAAGGGAGTCTTTCGTGTCCAGAAAACAGGACACGAGTGTCCAAACAGACCAAAGAATTTAGTATCAGTAAAACAGTGAAACAGTGGTGTCGTGCGGCCATGTCGATGCTTCGTGGACACGACACAGCTCACATGGAGCCACGTGTTCGTGTCCACATGTAGCCCAAGTATAGGGCTACACGTTCGACACCCTGACACGTCACCACGACGTGTCCAGGGACGACACGAAGCCCGTAACAATGAGAAATATTCTCGTGTACAGTTCAGTACAAAATCAGTGCGTACTAAAATTCGTGTCCGACACGACACTATGAGTCCTGAAACTTGGGGAGTGACTTGTCAGTCACTGCCCCGAGTCCCATACCAATTTTGGTGGTTCAAAATGGCCTGTGCAGTGAGTACTACATGCGTGGCAGCAGGGCACTGCCACCGTGTCTGCACGTGTATGTGCGTGTCCGTTTTGGACACGAGGACGCCAAAACTCCTACTCAGTCAGTTGGATTCCTGATCTACAATACAAGACCTAATTTTCCTATCAATTAGTTTTTGAAAATAATAACATTTTATTCTCACAAGCATTTCGTCGAACACCTTCTTAATACCCTTGATACGTGTCCGATACGGACACGAAATGGACACTAACTAGTACCAAACCATTCCTACAGCTAGGGTATACCAATATGCATGCATCTATGGAATTAAAACATAATTTACTAGGGTTTCATGGGATTTACCTATTGAGATTGAATCTCAATGAAAAAGGGCAAGAATGAGGCTTCTCCTTCAAACTCCAATCAATCAAAACGATCCCAAATCCTAGCTAGCAAGCCTCTACTAGCTCCCACTGCTGTAGAGGGTGATGTTGCAATTGATTTGAATCAATTTGGGCTTGATTTGGATATTTGGGAAGAAGTTTAGGGAAGAACACAAAGGAGGCAAATAAAATGAATTAAAAATGGTGCAAATGATTAATGTGTTGCATTTATAGGGGGGAAATGGTGTGATGGCTGTTGAAAACATTAGGGTTAGGGTTTAGGATGAGTGGCTAAGGTTTCTCCAACAAATTCTAAGGCTTCCTATTGGTTAAGGCTTCTTTTCACAAATATCTCAAAAGTAAAATATCTTTCCTAATAATATCTAGATATTACACTAATGTGATTGCTTAATTGAAATCCTCTAACTTAGCTTCTAGGGTCATGGTTAACATCTAGATTAGGCTAACTTCTAGGTCAAGTCTCAACAATGTAACTAACACATATTTAATTAATACAATTCACAATTTCACAAAAGTGTCAAAATGACCAAAATACCCCTAGGCTTAAATGTAGAAATTTGAAATCCTAAACACATGATTAGGTCTCCTTGGTCATGATTAGTCTTCTAGGTCATGCATGACTAAGGTTACACTAGCAAAACACCAATTTCACATTTCACTCAATTAAATAGTTTTAAAATAACTAAAAATCACCAAAAATCATATCATGACTTAAATATCATTATTAAATGATTTAAAATACAAAATTTCAAAATTACCCTCATTTGGAAAAACTGGGTGTTACACATGCAACATGGGTTGTAAGGTAAAACTCCCTTCCGCTGACTTACGCGACATGATAAATCATAAGCGTAAAGCGAGGGAGTACATAACAATCCATAGTGCACATCCGTGCACCAGTATTGTTATCAACTGTTGTTGTTCAAAAGCAACAAGAGTGCCTCAGAGAAAATTCGTATTTCGACGGCTACGCTTCTCTGACGATGAAAAGCCGCTATGTGTCTCATCCAACATGGCTTCATGGGTTCCTCCTTACAGAAGCCCCAATCAAAGACGGTGGACCACGAATCTAACTTTCTCTCTCAGTTCCACGAGAAGAAGAAAACGAAGTTTACCAACAGATAGCCAACAGGCTGTCACATCTGAAGGAGTCTATATGGGCACCCAATCAAAGACGATATTTTATACAGATGACGAAGGCTCCCAAGCTGGGGGTAGTATTCCCTCAGAGTCTGAAGCGGATGACCTTTACACTGGGGGTAGCCTTCCAGAGGACGACGATCTCTCTGAGTCCGATGATGACTATCTACCTCCTCTACCTAAAAACGAGGGACTTGTCCCCTCAGAGACAGACAATATCAGCACCAGTTGTACTGTTTTCTCTATTCATCCTCATATTTTATCTACATACATGGCAGACGGAGAAAGTCCTGAAGAAGCTAGTGATCAGACCAGCAAACGGCTAGAGGGTCTTGAAATAGCATTCGCCAAGATCACTGATATGCTTAACAGTATCATGGCGGTCCAAGAAGCTGGGCAGTCCCTCCACCTAAACAAAACGTCTCGGCTCAAGCTAGTCCGGTTCATAGCAACAACCTACCTTTGCTACAAAAGGAATATCATTCCATTGTACCTCATCCAAATCTTGTAAATGCCGGGGGCGATCCTTCGTCAATGACGCCTGACAACCGTTTAACAGCTGTTTCTCAATACATGCTCAATCAACATGATGTAATTGATTCCCTGGTCGCCCGTCTCGACACCATCTCACACAAAGACGAGCTGCAGAAGATGGGAATATCTTAACCTTATTCTTCTGAGTGGGAGAATGCTACTTGTCCTAACTATAAGCCGTTGACACTGAATTCATTTGACGGATTGACTTCTCCTCGTCAACACATGACATACTTCAACACGCAGACTTTACACTTACCCAGGGACGATCCATTCTTGTCAAAGCTGTTTATTAGCACCTTGTAGGGGGTTGCTTTCGAATGGTTCTGCAGTCTGCCCGACGGTTGCATCAACTCTTTTAAAGACTTGGAGAGGTTGTTCATCAACATGTTTTTATAAGAGTGTCCTGCATGTTAGTATGTCCACCCTCATCGAGACCAAGCAAAAGAGGACTGAGTCTGTCATCGCCTTCATTGAACGCTTCAGGCGGATAGCACTAAAGATGCCCTTCGGCATACCAGATTCAAAACTTATGGATACTTGTCGACATAACTTCCTTTCTACAGTAAAATTCTGTCTAGGTATACATAAGTATGATACATGACCCGCTTTCATGGGGCCGCTGATGCTGCTGAAAACGACGTCCCTAATCTGGAACTGCTAGGGTTAAAATTACCTAAATCTGAAGACAAGGGCAAGCATCCTTAAACTATCCCTGTCCGTGGGGGTAAAGGAAAAGAAGTCCTGAAGGTCGACACATCCTCCAAATGAGCTTCCAATTCTCAGGGCGCCTCCGACAAGCCTAAGGAGACCTTTTCCTTTGATGAAGATGATGTCATTACCATCTTTCATACATTGACAAAGGGTAATAAACTGACATTGCCTCCACCACGACGTCCTGCGGAGGCGAACCAGCTTAACGATCCCAAGTACTGTCTCTATCATCAGTATGTGCATCATTCCACCAAGGACTGCATCGTCCTGAAGAAGAAAATACAACAACTTTTCGACAACCAAGTGATCGACCTCGAAGCTGAAGACAATATCGTATCTTCTAACGTGATCTCTCTTCAGTTTGGTAACTTTCCTCCCACAGAAGTCCCAGACGGCACAGTCCTGATTCCTAAGGCAATAATAGAAGTCGTCAACCTACCGCCAGCTCGCAACTCAACCTTGGTGCCACTCACGACTGAACATGGTGAGATCATGTGGGTCCATTCGGACCTTGTGCAAGAAGTGATGCAGGGGGTAGTACCTCCCAAAGCAAAAAGGGGTAAGAAATACAAGTCATGCCATATGGTATCCTCTCTCATCTACGAGGTTCTATCTGGCGAGACACGATTAGGGAAGTCTTACCTCCTAACATACGATCCCGCACAAGATGTTACACCCCAGAACCAGAATACCGGAGAGCGGGGAAATGACTCAGCCAGCTACGTATTACGGGTAGAAGAATATCGTATAATACGATCAATGCTGTCTAACGATGAGGGAGTGCATACTACATGAAAGTCTCACTATGGTCACTCAACATCTATTGTCTCAATCATTCAAACAAGAAGAAATAATAGAGAACATGTAAGATAAAGCAGTAAGGCATTCCAAACGCTCCGTCAAAATATTCTTGAGATCTGGCTGTACAAAATATAGCCAGATGATATAGCAAGGTATACATAATTGTTATCAGCTGCAGCCTGACTTAGTTACAATTATGTAAAGGTAAGTGCAAGACAGTCCGACTAACATGTCGGTGCCAAACGACAATAAGTAAAGTAAGTAGTAAAAACGAGCAGGGAAGCAAGGGACCCACTCGTGTCCTCCTGCGATCATTCCTCTAGTATTGACCATCTTGGAGGTGGAAGTAAGCTGAGGCCTCGGGAGCTGGCTCTAAATCTGGCCATACAAAACCAGAGAGATTAGACCTCTAATAACAAGTACCGCAAGGAAGCACGATATAAGAAATTAGAACCAGTGATAAGAGTTTGGAATATGATAAATGGATCTCTGCTTGCTACTGTGGTTCGCACAACATCACGACACTTCAAGCCAACTTTCCAACCCAACAAGGACAGAAGTTGACCCGTCATGTCTTGACATTTTGCTCATCTCAGTAGTTAACAGAGTAGGTATAGTACGCAAATAAATCGATTTAAACGGCCATGCAACTACTACGGCTTGCTACTGTGAGTTCCAAGTTGTATTGGAAACATGCAATAAGGGATTCCTCAGTTCTCATAATGTATAAGCAAGGCTAGTCTACCCAATAATCAATTGCGCCAATCATAAATTAGAAGAGTCCCAGCGGGACGTCCGTCATTAATATACAATAAATGTAAACAGATACCACTCCCAACCCGCGTGGCAGATTTGCAGTATCCGTGGGAACCAGCCGGTATGTCAAAAACACTAATTGTCCCAAGATGGCTGCCATGTAAGAACTCGAAAATCCATTCTCTCCATGTAATAGTTATTTTTATTTAGCTTAGTGGCCCCTATGTTAAGTAAACTCTCAGGCCGGAGATCATGATCATTCTGAATAATAACTCCCGTACAAAGTACGATATGCATAACTCTACAACGATGTCCGTGCGGCTAGGTTGTAGGTTATACATAGCGTAATGCAACAATCAAACCTAGCCACGGAATAATCATGCCTTGACCGTACGATACACATGCTGCTTTTATAGAAACAAGTTGAAGTCTGCACATGTCACGACCTACACCCGGTTTTCGGACACGAGATCGTGAGCAAGCCAGCTACGTATCGAGCGGACTCCGGTCCGACTCGAGTACGTATAAGCTGTCAAGGTCATGGGTATCATGTCTAATCTAAACTGTATCTCAATCCACCAGAATCAAATAAAACAATAATGAATAATTATGGGTCATGGTCTGCAGTCCATTAGCATATTGTCCGATTAGACTCTAAGAATGATATGAGTCTATAAAATAAGCAGAAAATATCATGGTACTGAATATAAGGCACGAAAGGATAATAAAGAAATATCACAAGCAAATACTTGTATCATACATCGTAATCCTCTACCATCCCGCTCTGCTAACTAACTCCATGCAGTCGCTAAACCTGAAGAGATCATCAGGTCCTCAGAGGACTAGCAAGATACATAATATACAAGCCAACATGTAACAGTACAAATATACAGAGAAGTAAGAAACAATCACGAATATCCAACGAGACAAAATGAACTGAGACACAAGATCTAAACACAAGGATCCTAAGACACTGGCATGCCATACTAGAAATGGCTAATAGGTCAAAGCTATAGACTACAGTCAAGGCAAGTACTCATAATCTATAGTGTCTCAATCGCAGTCAAGACAAGTACTCACAACCAAGACGGTAGCCCATCCTAGTATAAAAATCCTATAGACCGTAGTCAAGGTAAGTACTCACAATCTATAGAATGTCAAAGTCAAGTCCTACTCAAGTCATGTCAAGTCAAGTCAAGTTATAATCAAGTCGAGGGAATCATGGTGTAGGACAAGATGACTCTATCAAAAAATACATATGAAACTAACACAGTGTAACAGATAGAAATATCATAAAAGAAAGGAACGAGAATGTGCAGGCAACTAGAAACAAGAAAAGTAAAACTATAACAGGACGAGTGTACTAGACATGGAATAAAGCAATCATGAATGTAAGAAAAAGAATCGTAGTGAGATAATGAACATGCATATAAGTTATACGGTACAAGTTCGTAAGGTATACTTGTCTGGGGATTGCACGGAGAACCAACAATGTATTACCAATCAACAAGTCAGAAAGTCCAAGTCATCCCAACTGTCTCCGAAACCTGAAATAAATGTTACCAACATTCTCAGAATATTCAAATTAGCTAGGATTGCCTGTCCTTAAGTCTAATTCTGGACACAGAGGAAAAACGATAATTTCGGACAAAAACGATGTCTGCCGTTTGACCCGTTTTGTACTAAAAAACGTGCCAGAGTCAATGGTCTCTAAAGTCGTCAAACTATATGTCTACAAATTTGTTTTGATGATACGAACCCAATAGTATGTCCAGTTTTGGATTCCGGTGGGTCGTGCACAAAATCGTCCGTTGAATCGGACCGTAGGGTCCGCAAAACGGCGTTCCGATTCAACTGTCTCAGAATTGGACCAAACTTGGCATACAAGACCAGAAAAATGATACGGTCCTGTTGGCGCAAGTTTCGTCTCGACCTGACGAACATGCACAAAGTAATTAGGGAATTTGCACAGAGGTCGATACGGTAAATTTTGACGGATACACATCAAATTCGTCGTGCACACGCGACCAATTTGAATTCCGTCAAAGCCCACATGACCCGAAGCCGTTACACACCTTTTGATGCTTTTGGTTCGCGACCATGCCACCCGGTTTGGCGGGACGCACGTCGTATCGAAGAATTTTATTATTTTTAAAACAGGTTTTCGGCCAACTTCGGGATTCGATATCTTGACACGTAGTCGATGATTCCCAAATCCACAAAAAGGGTCGTAAAGTCCTACATGTTGTCTATAACTGTGTTAGTAGAATTTCTAAACGGTCACTGGATCGATCGAAATCGATTCTTGAATACGGGTGATTGGACTGTCTAATGCTCTGTTTTCGGTCAGTTATTTCGTCGACTTTACTGCAATTTTCTGGACAACCTCGGCCATCTAGGTTCGAACTAATTGAAGGAGTCTAAAGACCTATATGTTGTGCTTCTATCGAACCAATTGGTTTGGAATTCGATGGAAGAACTTGGAAGAACGTCACCTGTGAAGTTGGCCATTCGGGCAGTTGCTGCTGATCCCACCCCCGCTGTACTGTGCGCTGTCGCATCCGTACGCGGCCGGCCACCGACGGTCCTCCGGCGACATGCGACCGTCGGAGAGGCCGCCCAAGGTTGGAAGATGGCTGCGTAGGTTAGGGTTTTCTTATTTATCGAAGAACAACGCCTCTCGGTCGTTATGCATATATGCATATGTATGCTCAAACGTGCGGGTTTGGGGGGCTTACTATCGGGTAGGCGCTGATCAGCTGGGCCTGGCTTGGGCCAGCTGCTGTGTTTTTCTTATTTTTTTCCTCTCCCTATATATAATGATGTATATAAAAAACTGATCTCAGGTTAAACCGAGCGGGGGTTGGGAAATGAACTGCAGGCCTGCCGGGTTCAGCTGGCTATGGGCTCGGGTCTTTAGGCCTGGGCCGCCTGGGCTCGGGCCTGGGGGCTTGTAACCCCCGTTTTCAAAAAAATTAATAAATAAAAAACAATTCCAAATTTGCCCCAAATTGATTCCATTAGGTTCTAAATATTTTTCTATTAATTTTAGAATTTTTTTTGCGATTTGTTTGGAGTCGTTTGTACGTCATTTGAATTTATGTCAATATAAATACAGTGCCTATACTGTAATATGTATTTTAATTCTGTCATTTAAATTGTGTTATTTAAATTTATGTCAATATAAATACAGTACCTATACTGTAATACGTATTTATAAATACAGTGCCTAAACTGTAATATGTACGCTTTCAATTTCTGCAACTTAAATTCCATGTATTTAAATTCCGCATTTATTTATGAATTTACGTACTTTGTGCAAACGACCACTCTAAGTCCAAGCCTAGCATGGGTTGATCGGACTTAGGTGAGCCTACACATATTCGGGGTCTAGTCAAGTCATGTTGGACTTGATTCATGGCTTCGGATCTCGTATCTGGACTTCGGTTCAATTTCAATATGCGGACAAATACATTAAATAATTATTTATTTAATTTCAGAATATGTGATTTATGAACTTTGAATTTTTAGACCACTTTTAAATGCTGAATAAATTCTAGAAAAATTACTATAAAATGTTATGTTAATTAGTCTAATTTAATATAATTTTTTCGTGATTTAATTTACTATTTTGATACTGTTTAAAAATAGTAAACCAGAACTCATTTTTAATGTATACTTGTATTCTGATTTTTAATAAATACTTACACTGGATCATAAATTCTAGAAAATTTATATTAAATTACTATAATTAACATGAATCAATTTAGTATATTATTTCATATAAAGTAGAACTGTATAACTATCTTAAAAATTATTAGAACGTAATGTACAGTCTGATTAATTAAATAATTAATATTGATTTATGTGTTTTTGTGTGTTTTTGAAATACTTTAGTATCGGGACCTTATCCTACCTTAATGTAGAGACCTACTTGTTAGTCTAGATATTGTAAAACCTCACTTTGGACTACTAGAGCTTCACCTAGCTAGTGTCCTATTAGGAGCCGTGTCACAACACTAGTGTAATCTTAATAATAACTTAGAGGCTGAGTTTGTATATCATTTTGACAGGACACCGGACATCTGTATCTTCATATTCTTATTCTTGCTTTGCTCGAGGCAAGTACCTCTACGAACTTTATTTACTGCATGTAATGAATTGTGTATAAACCATGTTAAATATCGATACCTAAAATTGTAAGTCATATATGGAATATCTCTACATGTTTCACATGCTTTATACTGCTCTCAGTATCTACCATATTTGTTTCACATGATTTATACTGCTCTCAGTACCTACCATATTTTATACTGTTCTCGTATCTCTCACATGTTAGAATCTGGGTTATGGAAAAACTGATAGTTGAGTACGTGATCATGTCCCCTTCTTTTGTACGTATGTACCGAGCAAGGTTGACATTTTATATGTATACCTTCTCGTAGGCGTACCAGCTGTATTTGTACGTATGTACATCTATCGCTTGCTTACTTGTACGGAAGTACATTTTATATACTTGTTCCACAGCACATTTTATACCTATTGACGATCACGTACCTGCTCCAGTTTTAAACAATATATATACATATGTCGCCATGACAAATGTATCCTTGACATGATAGTTGTGATATTATATGATAAATTGTGCCATGACATGATTCCAGTTATTACACCTCTTTTCATTTCATGCTCTGTATATACTGTTTGTAGTACAAGTACTTGCTCCCGTCCTGACAGGATAACGTTGTATGTGTACTTTTCGAGGAGGAAATGCTATGTGATACATATTATGGCACTTTATTTGAGACCTGGCCTATGCTCCAGAAGAGGCCCCAGCGGGAAACCTTGCTTAGATAACTTTTATGTATTTTGAGACTTAGACTTTGGTTTGAACTTTTATTTAGTTACTGGACTTTGTCTCCAGTTATTACTTTGGAAGTGTATTAAACTTTAAAACATATTTGCTTTCATCTATAAATGCTGTGTTGTGACAAATATCTTAAAATGCTTTAAATATAATCATTAGCACACTTAGTACTATCCAGACTATCTTCTAGAACAGCTTACTATGCTTTTACCAAGCGTAGACTGGACATGGCTCGGCCTGGCCCAACAATTTGGGTAGCGGGTCGTGACATATTTTTAGTGGTGGCCCATGCAGGTCCTTGATTAAGTTGTTTGGTTACGTTATTATACCAAGCATGCCTGCAATTAGGAACTTAAGATAACTAGATAACACCAGGAATAACATTTAGAACACCTAGAGGATTATTAGGATTGCAACATAGGGATAACTCATCACAGCATAGGACCGCTATGTATAATTAGTCTCTTATTTGTAATTAAGTGGGTCAATTTAGACCAAGATAGTACCCTTGGGATTGTAATGTCCTGAATCCGTTGTGGAGCACGGTGCGGGCTAGCGGCCGAATGGCCGAGTCAGATGAAAATTGGGGAAACTTTACCAGGATCGCGGGATAATAATTGAGATCCTTTCCTCGTTATAGATTGGACTCTTTTGAAATGATGCCCAAGATGCAGTGGCGCGCATCTTGGGGGAAGAGTTCTATATAAGAGTCGCTTGCCCCGAGACCGTTGCCCTGCTGGTTTTTGATGTCGCTTTTGCTGTTGGCTTTTGTGTACGTTTTCATGATTGTTTTCGATGAATGTTTTCGTGGATTTACTTTCACCGTATACGCATTTCATATCGAATAACTGAGAGAAAGAGAAGAAGTATGCTGACCGAACGTTGGTGCCAATGCAGGTGCTAACGCAGTGAACCGAGCTTGACATTACGTGGAAGACCTCTTTCTCTCGGCAATTCACCAACAAGTGAGTGGCTTTGATCCTTCGACGATCCTTGATCTTCGTGCATAACAATGGTAGACTTGTTATTGCGTTCAGTGCTTAATAAAAGATGCCTAGAAATAATACGGAAAAGATAATAAAAGATAAATTATCACATGGCTAGGCTTATGTTGCAAATCGAATGATGTTCGTATGCTATATGAATTGTTTAACAGGTGATGCAAAGACCCAAGTATTGGGCGGTAAGTATATCGGACTTCGGTTCGAAAGAATGAGTTACAAATGAATAGTCCCTTGGTTGGATGAACGAATATGCGAGCCTATGGCTCAAGGCAAGTTGGTAAGATGGCAAGATGGAAAGATGGAAAAATGGCAAGATGAAATGAGAACTACGAATATGTATGGAAGATGCTATTATCATGCATATCATGTCTCTTATTAGTTAAGTTGCATTGCATGCATGGTCATGGATAACTTGTATACAAGGTAGTTCCTCAAACGGTACTCCGAGGCCACGGAACCGATTCGGCCTAGGAGCAACATAGTGCTGAAGTAGTAGCACAGTGCTGAAGTAGTAGCACGGTCTTTCGGGAACCTTCCGGATGGGCTAGCTACCCACCGCTGAAGGGGAGCCGTCCGACCAAGATGTCCCAGATGGCGTGTAGTCAGTGACCTTCATATAGACAGGTGGCATAGCTAATATTGTCTTATGCAGGCAGAGTAAGTGGTATTCATAAATATGTACAGGGATGGCTGTCGACCGTGGGTAAGATTTACCAAATTGGTGATTAATATGAACTGCTTATGTTAGATCAACATGAATTGCGTATGTTTCTAACATCACTGTATGCTCCTTATATTTTTCATCAAATATATGAATTGTTAATGGACCCTAAGGCAAGATAGAAAGAATACAAATCAATAGTGAACATTCATGTAATTTTTACTACTGTTGATTTATGGTGAGATGCTCACCAGTACATATGTGGCAATGTACTGACCCTCGTCTCCACGGGTGCCGGAAACCTAGTGGATAATCATAGACGCTGAAGGCTTACTGTCCGACTCTTTAGAAGCTTCGTACATCTTGAAGTTTCCACTTGAAGAAGAAGGCATTTTGCTGAAGGTGGTTATTGTCGCATTATTAATAAAGGGATATGATGTATGGAACAAGTTGTATCTCATTTTAATATTTATGCAAGTTGTAGCCAAGTTTGTCATTTCATCTCGGCTGTTTGAGAGCCTTAAGTTTTATGTAATGTAATTTCAAAGATATCAATAAAGAACTTATTTCAGATCATATCTGTGTTGCCAAAACTTCTTTATCGTCCGCTGCGAATCTCTATTCAAAATGTCTCTTTTATAAAAGGAACACGAGCACGCCTTGTACAAGTACAATTCCAGACTTGTACGGCATCACGCCTTAGCGAGGATGAACGATTCGTCATGAATCAAAGCGGAGGCGAACGATTCCCGAATCGGGGCGTGACAGTTTGGTATCAAAGCACGGCTTTACGTCCTTGGGAATTTCTTGGTTTTAAGATTTCAAAAATGACACAAGCTTTATCGTTTCTCGAACAACTTTGGTTTTAAATGTCCCGAAATGAGATGCTCCATACAATAAGTCCATAAATATATTATGAGACTAACAAGCTCCTCTATTTTGCAGAGATGACAAAGGCGGGTGCAACGAACAACGCGAGTAGCTCAAGGGTGGTAGCCTCAACCGACCCTATGGAGAGGATGCTGGCTACGATGTAGAGCCAGCAGAGGCAGAACGCAAAGCAATTCGAGGCCCAACAGAAGCAGTTAGATACCCTGCAACAGTTGGTCCGAACAGTGGTGAACAATGGGGCTCAAGGCACTCCAGTCTCACAAGAGAGCGAACTTGTGGAGGTAGAAGAACCCCCGACAGCTAAGAAAACCACTGCTGTGGCCGGCATTACAAAGTTTAAGAAGATCTGCAACAAAGAATTCAAAGGGACAGAAGAAGCCACCATTGCTATGGATTGGCTAGTTGAAGTGGAAGGTCACCTGGAAGCTTTGGGTATTGTTGGATCTAAGAGGGTCTCGTGTATGAAACTACTGCTGGTTTCCAACGCACACTACTGGTGGCAAAGTCAGAAAAGAATTCTTGTGGGAGTGAATGGAACAACGAAAATTACTTGGCTGATGTTCCGCGAGGCATTTCTGGCTCAGTACTTCTCTTCGACTGAGCAGCGAGCTAAGGAATTGGAGTTCCAGAAACTCGAGCAAGGAAACTTGACGGTGAAGGAGTATGAGGCACAATTTTCGAGACTGTCTCAATATGCAATAACGAAGTTTTCTGACAAAGCTTCTAAGGCTCGTCGGTTTGAGCAGGGCTTGAGGCCTGCTCTGAAGGCTCAAGTTGTGGTTCAGAAATATAAGACTTTTCAGGAGTCTTATGAGCACGCGAAGGAATTGGACCCACACTATCCTGCGACGACGCTAGTACAAGCGTCGGTGCAGAATTTGCATAAAAAGAGACCGAACAACGGAGGCAGATATGAGGTGCCTAAGCATCAGAATCATGGTAGCTTTCAACGACCCAACCAGGGTGGACCATTCTGCAACAAGTGCCGCAACAAAGGGCACTTTGCTAACGAATGTCAGGTGCTAGAGGGTGGATGCTTCAAATGTGGTCGCATGGGCCACGGATTCAGAGACTGTCCAGGGAGGGGCCACCAGAACCCTCCAAGGCAGCAACATCACCAACAGTATCAACAGAATCGTGGACAGGTACCACGACCCCATCAACCACAACAGAATCAGAGGCCCGGTGCCCAGGGCCGAGTCTTTGCATTGACTCAGGAGGAAGCATTTGCATCAGAAACTGTCGTGACAGGTATATTGTTATTTAATGGCATTCCTGTACGTACTTTATTTGATTCTGGTGCTACACATAGTTTTATATCTAAAGACTATGTTAAGGAATATGAAATAAAAATGACAATGTTGGATGTATATCTTAGTGTTAGTACTCCATCAGGAGTGGAGATGCCTACTAACATGATATGTAGGGATGGTTACATATGTATCGGAAAGAGAAAGCTACCATTAGATGTAGTCGAGCTAGATATGAAAGATTATGATATCATTCTGGGAATGGATTGGTTAAGTGCATGTTGTGCGACGATTGACTGTGCGAAGAAGCGAGTTATGTTTCGACTACCTGGAGGAACAGAATTTTCTTACTCGGCCAGTTCGTCGACGAAGGCTTCGATGGTGATTTCAGCTACTACGGCTCGGCGAATGTTACATTCTGGTTGCGAAGGGTACCTTACTTCTGTTCGAGACACACGCAAGAATGGTGCAGACTCAGCTAACACTGAAGTCATGGCAGAATTTTTTGATGTGTTTCCTGACGAGATACCCGGAATACCTCCGGACCGAGAGATTGAATTCACTATCGATACATTTCCAGATGCTCGTCCGATCTCAAGGGCACCATACAGGATGGCGCCTGCTGAATTGAAGGAACTCAAAGTGCAGCTACAAGAATTATTAGACAGGGGATACATCAGACCCAGTGTTTCACCATGGGGTGCTCCGGTGCTATTTATGAAGAAGAAAGATGGATCGATGCGGCTGTGCATCGACTACCACGAGCTAAACAAAGGTACAATTCGGAACCAGTACCCGTTGCCTCGAATAGACGACCTCTTCGATCAGTTGCAAGGGGCGTCTATGTTTTCAAAGATTGATCTTCGCTCAGGCTATCATCAGTTAAAGATCAAACCCGATGACATTTTTAAGTCCGCATTCCGAACTAGATATGGACACTATGAATTCTTGGTCATGCCCTTCAGACTGACCAACGCCCCTGCCGCTTTCATGGATATGATGAACAGAGTCTTCCGGCCCTTTTTGGATAAATTTGCGATCGTGTTCATCGATGACATCCTAATCTACTCAAAGAGCAGAGAAGACCATGCAGAACATTTGAGGACAGTGTTACAGACTCTACGGGACAATCAGCTCTATGCCAAGATGAGCAAATGTGAGTTTTGGATGAGTAGTGTGTCGTTCCTAGGGCACGTTATTTCGACGGAAGGTGTGTCCGTTAACCCAAAGAAAATTGAAGTCGTAGTGGATTGGAAGCAACCCACGTCGGCGAGCGAGATCCGAACTTTCCTCGGCTTGGCAGGCTACTACATGAAGTTTGTCAAGGATTTTTTAAAAGTGGCAGCGCCTTTAACTCGGCTAACCCAAAAAGGAGTGGCATTCGATTGGACTGATGAGTGCGAGGCTTGCTTTCAAAATCTGAAGCAACGTCTCATATCAGCTCTAATCTTTACACTTCCAGACGACGTCGAGGGATTCCAGATATACAGTGATGTGTCCGGATTGGGTTTGGGATGTGTGTTGACTCAGAGAGGGAAAGTGATATCGTACGCCTCGAGACAGCTTAAGCCGCACGAGAAAAATTATCCAACGCATGATTTGGAACTGGCAGCGATAGTGTTTGCATTGAAATTGTGGAGGCACTACTTGTATGGAGTGGCTTGCGAGATCTTCACCGATCATAAAAGCCTGAAGTACATCTTTACCCAGAAAGATTTAAATTTGTGGCAAAGACGTTGGTTGGAGCTTATAAAAGATTACGACTTGGCGATTGCGTACACCCCAGGAAAAGGCAATGTGGTGGCAGACACGTTGAGTCGGAACATTGTGGGATCACTTAGTGTTGACAAGCGAATACTGGAGGAATTAGAAAGCATGGGAATTGAGCTCCAGATTCGTAGCCGAAATGCACAATTGGCTCAACTTCAACTTGAGCCGAGTTTGTTAGAAAAGATAAAGACGGCACAGAGGACGGATGAATTCTTGATTAAGATTGGCGGAATATTGGAAAAGGGTGAAGCCAGTGACTTCACTAGGCACGAGGATGGATCGTTGCGACTCAAGAGGAGGCTATGTGTCCCGAAGGATGAAGAACTCCGGAAAGAAATCTTGACGGAGGCCCACTATGCCAAGTATTCCTTACATCCGGGAAGTACAAAAATGTATAAAGATTTGCGCACGACCTTCTGGTGGTACGGCATGAAACGAGATGTGGCCCTCTTTGTCTCACGATGCTTAGCGTGTCAACGAGTCAAGGTGGAACACCAGAGACCGGGCGGGGAGATGCAGAACCTCGCGATCCCAGAATGGAAGTGGGACCATATAACCATGGATTTTATAGTTGGCTTACCGAAAACGCAGCGGAGGAATGATGCAATTTGGGTCATCGTTGATCGATTAACCAAATCTGCACATTTTCTCCCAATGAAAACCACATAGAGCGTCGACCGGTTGGCTCAGCTATACTTGGATGAAATTGTTCGACTGCATGGAGTGCCAGCATCAATAGTGTCGGATCGAGATGGGCAATTTGTATCGCATTTCTGGGTCAGTTTACATGCTGCCATGGGAACACAATTGAAATTTAGTTCTGCATACCATCCTCAAACTGATGGCCAGGCCGAGAGGGTGAATCAGATACTTGAAGACATGCTACGGCTTTGTGCTATTGATCTGAAAACTAGTTGGGATACTCACTTGTCGCTAGCAGAATTTGCCTACAACAACAGTTACCAGTCAAGTATACAAATGGCTCCGTAAGAAGCATTGTACGGGCGAAGGTGTCGGTCTCCGATTTGTTGGGATAAAGTCGGTGAACGACAGGTACTTGGTCCGGAGATGGTGGAACAGGCCGTCGAGAAGGTCCGTATGATTCGGGAGAAGTTACGTGTGGCACAAAGTCGACAGAAGAGTTATGCGGATACTCATCGACGACCATTGGAATTTATGGTGGGCGATCACATATTTCTGAAGGTGTCACCGATGCGTGGAGTTATGCGATTCGGTGCGAAGGGTAAGCTTAGTCCAAGATTTGTTGGCCCGTTTGAAATTCTTAAGCGAGTCGGCCCTGTCGCCTATCTGATCGCATTGCCACCGGCATTGGATAGAGTGCACGATATCTTCCATGTTTTCCAACTACGGAAGTATGTACATGATCCAAGCCATGTGGTAGACTTCGGTCCGCTAGGGCTAAGAGCTGACTTGTCTTATGTGGAGGAACCCGTGCAGATCTTAGATAGAAAGGATAAAATTTTACGGAACCGAGTTGTTTCTTTGGTTCGAGTGCTTTGGCGAAATCATTCCGTCGAAGAGTCGACGTGGGAACTTAAGGCGGATGTGAAGGAAAAGTTTCCTTCGTTGTTTGACCTAGGTGGGTTTGTGTTTAAGTTTCGGGGACAAAACTTTTTGTTAGTGTATTAATATGTAATGCCCTGAATCCGTTGCAGAGCACGGTGCGGGCTAGCGGCCGAATGGCCGAGTCGAATGAAAATTGGGAAAACTTTACCAGGATCGCGGGATAATAATTAAGATCCTTTCCTTGTTATGGATTGGACTCTTTTGAAATGATGCCCAAGATGCAGTGGCGCGCGTCTTGGGAGAAGAGTTCTATATAAGAGTCGCTTGCTCCGAGACCGTTGCCCTGCTAGTTTTCGATGTCGCTTTTGCTGTTGGCTTTTGTGTGCGTTTTCGTGATTGTTTTCGATGAATGTTTTCATGGATTGACTTTCACCGTCTACGCATTTCATATCGAATAACTGAGAGAAAGAGAAGAAGTATGCTGACCGAACGTTGGTGCCAATGCAGGTGCTAACGCAGTGAACCGAGCTTGACGTTGCGTGGAAGACCTCTTTCTCTCGACAATTCACCAATAAGTGAGTGGCTTTGATCCTTCGACGATCCTTGATCTTCGTGCATAACAATGGTAGACTTGTTATTGCGTTCAGTGCTTAATAAAATATGCCTAGAAATAATACGAAAAAGATAATAAAAGATAGATTATCACATGGCTAGGCTTATGTTACAAATCGAATGATGCTCGTATGCTATACGAATTGTTTAACAGGTGATACAAAGATCCAAGTATTGGGCGGTAAGTATATCGGACTTCGGTTCGAAAGAATGAGTTACAAATGAATAGTCCCTTGGTTGGATGAACGAATATGCGAGCCTATGGCTCAAGGCAAGTTGGTAAGATGGCAAGATGGAAAGATGGGAAAATGGCAAGATGAAATAAGAACTACGAATATGTGTGGAAGATGCTATTATCATGCATGTCATGTCTCTTATTAGTTAAGTTGCATTGTATACATGGTCATGGACAACTTGTATACAAGGTAGTTCCTCGAACGGTACTCCGAGGCTACGGAATCGATTCGGCCTAGGAGGAACATAGTGCTGAAGTAGTAGCACAGTGCTGAAGTAGTAGCACGGTCTTTCGGGAACCTTCCGGATGGGCTAGCTACCCACCGCTGAAGGGGAGCCGTCCGACCAAGATGTCCCAGATGGCGTGTAGTCAGTGACCTTCATATAGACAGGTGGCATAGCTAATATTGTCTTATGCAGGCAGAGTAAGTGGTATTCATAAATATGTACAGGGATGGCTATCGACCGTGGGTAAGATTCACCAAATTGGTGATCAATATGAACTGCTTATGTTAGATCAACATGAATTGCTTATGTTTCTAATATCACTGTATGCTCCTTATATTTTTCATCAAATATATGAATTGTTAATGGACCCTAAGGCAAGATAGAAAGAATACAAATCAATTGTGAACATTCATATAATTTTTACTACTGTTGATTTATGGTGAGATTGGTTACGACCGCTCACCAGTACATATGTGGCAATGTACTGACCCTCGTCTCCACAGGTGCCGGGAACCTAGTGGATAATCATAGACGCTGAAGGCTTGCTGTCCGACTCTTTAGAAGCTTCGTACATCTTAAAGTTTCTACTTGAAGAAGAAGACATTTTGCTGAAGGTGGTTATTGTCGCATTATTAATAAAGGGATATGATGTATGGAATAAGTTGTATCTTATTTCAATATTTCTGTAAGTTGTAGCCAAGTTTGGCATTTCATCTCGGCTGTTTGAGAGCCTTATGTTTTATGCAATGTAATTTCAAAGATATCAATAAAGAACTTATTTCAGATCATATCTGTGTTGCCAAAACTTCTTTATCGTCTGCTGCGAATCTCTATTCAAAATGTCTCTTTTATAAAAGGAACACGAGCACGTCTTGTACAAGTGTAATTCCAGACTTCTACGGCATCACGCCTTAGCGAGGACGAACGATTCGGCGTGAATCAAAGCGGAGGTGAACGATTCCCGAATCGGGGCGTGACAGGGATGACCCATGAGGATCTCACTCTATATCTTACCTCAAAATCTGTTTCTGCTTGTTACCATTTCCTCTTCCTTAATTCATTGTTGAATTTGATTCCTGATATTCGTTATTGACTTTGAATTTTCATCAATATTAATTTTATGGATTGAGTTAAGGTGTATTATGATAACATATTTGATAATGACAGTGAGAACGGTAAATGTCAGCTTTAATTATGGAGTTTAGAATTTATTGCAGCCATATTAGCTGGTATGACAAAAACATAGAGTCTAATTTTGGATATACTTATCCTAGTCATGAAATTTAGATTTTCTTGCAGCCATACCGGTTGGCGTGGTAAGAATTTTAAATAACATGATTATAGGGTGTATACTTTAGTTATGACTCTATCGTTTATTGCATCTATGCTTACTGGCGTGACAAAATTCTGGCAATATAATTTTAGGAAGACGTGTATGGTTATCAGATCATATCTTAAATCAGTTTACTTCATTGTGACCAAATAAGCAAGAACAAATTTCTATCGTTATTTCTTTTGTCTTACCATTATTTTTTCATCTTAATTAACCCTGTCCTAATTACATCTCAATTATCTCGTATCTACTTCAGTTAGTTACACTTTGAAATTTTTTTGAATTTTCATATTTCTTCACTTGGAAAAGGCAACAAAAAAAAGGAGTATCGTAAATCATCTAGCTCTGAAAGGATGTAAGCTGTTATCATATGGTAATCTCGGTAGAAATATAAAATATTAGACATTCAGATAAAATTGTGGAAGAAAGCTTTGACTGAAATTAGAAACAGGAAGAGATCAGTAGTATCGGATTAGAAATGATTACACTAGAGAATTATTTTGAGGATGAATTATTTGGAAAAAAATATAGGAGAATTTCTAATAAGAAGAGCAATAGAATATACATTAATGGTTAGAACATTAATATTACGTATATGTATTTTAGAACTGGCATGGATATTTAAGGTCGAAATGTTTTTGAGAACTTGGATGATTTTAGGATTAATAATTCTCGAGATATTTTATTTTGAGGTTATGATACCAATTTAGGAATTTAAATAATGGGGACGAGACTTTAACCGCATGTGGTGATGATATGAAATTGAACAACGATTGGTAAGAGAATGACTAGAAACAGGGAGAACACTACGTTATTGAGTAAAAGAAACCCTTAGAAATTTTTGTAAAAATTCTGAATTTTATGAGGATAATGATTAAAGGTGTAAGTTGAAAGGATTGTGAACTGATTTTATAAATGAAGGATAAAATTGTATATGGTAATAGTGATGTTATACTTGAGCAATACAAGAGTATCAATTGGAATAACGATTAACGATTTATGATCCTTGATTCAAGAATTTTGGATCTAGGTTAAAGGCAAGATGAAGGAATTTCGACTTCAGGATGACTAAATGGAGAATGAACTGCAAAATTATGGAGGGTAGAAAATTTTGAGAAACTCTAAACAAGAACATACTTTATGGGTTAGTAACCTTGGAATACAAGTCAAGTCTATAATATTACGATTTTTTGTAGTAGTCATATAAGGGTTTGATTTTCATATTTGGACTTGTGAGATAAATGTATGATTAGCAAATGATGATCAGATAAACTTGGTAGTAGCAGAGTGAGATGATTGTCATGACTTTCCTATAAAATCTTGCCTTTTGATTTCTCTATCATAATAGAAGGAATTTGATTTTCCTTATCCTTAAATCATTCTTTAAGTTCCAATATCGCTAATTACTAAATTACTTTGATCGCGACCATTCAACTTTGGTCATCTCCTTTATCAGACCAATATTCTTAATCCATGATCGTACTTAATTGATTTAGATCCCATCGTGATCTAGATCTCTATCAACATGTTGCTCATGCTTGGACTACGATTATATTTCTCATCATGCCTAATTACTGTTTGACCAAGGATAGATTAACCTTATCTTTGATCGTGTCGAATTTTCGATTACGATCATGTTTGTATCTAGATACCATTATCACTCATGCCTAAACTTTTGATTTAGATTCTTAATAATGATAAGTTTCGTGCTAATCATGATTTGACTTAGCCATCATTCTTCATATTTGATCATGTCTAAAACAATATTTGGTCATATTACGATTTTATCATATCAGAATCACAAATTGTGCCCAAGTCAATTTGAAATTTATTATCTTTATTATGCCAAGTCATCTTCCCTTGATCGTGCCTAAGGCACTTGCTAAAACCGTCTATCCTGTTTCGATCCCTCCGTCAATTTTAATTTCGAGGACGAAATTTCTTTAAAGAGGGTAGATTTGTAACCCCCATTTTCAAAAAAATTAATAAGTGAAAAACAATTCCAAATTTGCCCCAAATTGATTCCATTAGGTTCTAAATATTTTTCTATTAATTTTAGAATTTTTTGCTATTTGTTTGGAGTCGTTTGGACGTCATTTGAATTTATGTCAATATAAATACAGGGCCTATACTATAATATGTATTTTAATTCTGTAATTTAAATTCTGTTATTTAAATTTATGTCAATATAAATACAGTGCCTATACTGTAATATGTAAAAAAATATAGTACCTATACTGTAATACCTATTTATAAATACAGTGCCTATACTGTAATATGTACACTTTCAATTTCTGCAATTTAAATTCCATGTATTTAAATTCCGCATTTATTTACGAATTTATGTACTTTGTGCAAACGACCACTCTAAGTCCAAGTCTAGCATGGGTTGATCGGACTTAGGTGAGCCTACACATATTCGGGGTCTAGTCGAGTCATGTTGGACTTGATTCATGGCTTCGGGACCCGTATCTGGACTTCGGTTCAATTTCAATACGCGGACAAATACATTAAATAATTATTTATTTAATTTCAGAATCTGTGATTTATGAACTTTGAATTTTCAGACTACTTTTAAATGCTGAATAAATTCTACAAAAATTACTATAAAATGCTATGTTAATTAATCTAATTTAATATAATTTTTTCATGATTTAATTTACTGTTTAAAAATAGTAAACCAGAACTCATTTTTAATTTATATCTGTATTCTGATTTTTAATAAATACTTACACTGGATCATAAATTCCAGAAAATTTATATTAAATTACTATAATTAACAAGGATCAATTTAGTATATTATTTTATATAAATTAGAACTGTATAACTATCTTAAAAATTATTAGAACGTAATGTACAGTCTGATTAATTAAATAATTAATATTGATTTATGTGTTTTTGTGTGTTTTTGAAATACTTTAGTATCGGGACCTTACCCTACCTTAGTGTAAAGACCTACTTGTTAGTCTAGATATTATAACACCTCACTTTGGACTACTAGAGCTTCACCTAGCTAGTGTCCTATTAGGAGCCGTGTCACAACACTAGTGTAATCTTAATCATAACTTAGAGGCTGAGTTTGTATATTATTTTGACAGAACACCGGACATCTGTATCTTCATATTCTTATTCTTGCTTTGCTCGAGGCAAGTACCTCTACGAACTGTATTTACTGTATGTAATAAATTATGTATAAACCATGTTAAATATCGATACCTAAAATTGTAAGTCAAATCTGGAATATCTCTACATGTTTTGTAACACCCATATTCTGAATACGTATTTTGTCAAGCTTGCATGTATTTCAGACCTGTATTTATTTTTTTGGATTTTGGCTTGTACTTGTAATTGGCTTGACTTGCAGATTTTGATTCTCGTAATTAGGTTTTACCTGGCTTGGTTTATTTTGGTGAGGAGAATTGGTTTTGATTTGGTTTAGTTTGGTTTAACATGCATTGGAGCACTTTAACCTACACTCCACCCTCAACACAACACAACCACCCTCATTAAAACTCTACCTACTTTTCTCTCTCCTCCTTAATTCTCTCATTTATTTCTCCATCTTCTTCTTCTTCCTTCCTCTACACAACACCAAACATCATAGGCAAGTGCACCTTGCCACCACATGAGAACCACATTTTATTTGTCCATTAGCTAGATTAGGACATGGTGATCAACATTAGTGCTTGACATTTTGTGATTTGGAGTCTCCATGTTCTAGATCTAGGTTTTTACTATTTTTAGATTTATATGGTTTTGATCTATTTTGGTTGGATTTTTGTGGGTTTTGATGCTTCCATGTGGAAGAGAATTCAATTTTACTCAAGATAGAACTTTGAAAATCTAGATTTGGCTTTAATTTGACCAAGATATGAAAGATTGAATTTTTTTGGTGTTTTTGATGTTCCTCTCGGCCTGGAGAAGAAGATCTACAGTCTGCGCTCTTTAGCGCAGCACTGAACCGCGCAGCCTGGCCGTTGCCCGACTGCACACTTGCCAATTGCGCACGCGCCCTGCGTGCCAGACTTCTGCGTAATCCACTCCTGCGCAATCTACTCCTGCGCAATCCACTCCTGCACAATCCACTCCTGCGCAATGCACTCCTGCGCTGTCCATTTTTGCGCAATCCACTCCTTTGCAGTCCACTCCTGCGCAATCCATCTCCTGTGCCAGTTCACCCCTGTGCAGCCCTCTTCTTTCAACGTAATTCACCCCTGCGCAGTCCATTCTCTTGCGCAACCTATCCCCTTACGCAGTCTATTGACCATGATAATTGGTTTTAAATCTTGGACTTGGCTTCTCTTTTGTGAAATTGGTTATAAGCTTGGCTCTTCTATAGCCCTGTATATTGATATTTTATTAGATATTTTATGCCCGTTTTATATCCTTACGCCTTTTGTCATGAACTTGATTAATGACTATTGTACATGGCTTGGTATGACAAGGAACTAGCATAACACGATAGTGACCCGTAGTGGTGCACTCCTGACATGACCAACCTGACATGATAGTGGCCCGTCGTGGCGCACTCCTGATAAGTACCCTGACATGATTTATCTTCATGCTGTTGCGACGGCTAACTTGACTCGTATAATCAACTTGACACCGTGGGTGTTCCTGCTTGCTTGCTTGTGCAATCCACTTGTCTTGTCTTGCATCATGTCTAGAACGTGACTCCCTGGTTTCCACGGTCAGGGATTCATACTGAATATGGATTAGGCTAATGACTAGATCAAACTATAGTTCATGGAGAATTTCCAGTCACAGGCAATCTCGTTATCTGGGCGCTCTTAATTGGACTTATAGCTTGCCGACGAGTAGAGCACATTTCCAGCGCACTGTCATGTGTTGCACCCTCTAAGTCACCTAAGGGTATATCGTCTCCTGGGCGATGTACCCAACTATACTCTCAACCCGCGGAAGGATAACTGGATGGTCTGCAGGGCTTGGGACTAGGAAATTCTCATTGCATCTTGTTAGTAATTAGGCTTGTGATAACCCTAGTTAGTTAAAGTAGTAAGCCATAGTAATTGCTTGGCCGCTTGTGAATGGATGATGTCTAGTCCTGTCTAAGTCTTGTCTAGTCCCTGTACCTGGTACTCCTGAACATGATTGTTTTACTTGCTTTAACAATAATTGGGTAGAGACAAGGAGCTATTCAGGCGAAGGGTTACAACCCCGGTCCTTGTGTGGTTTACGGGTTGTAACCTGGCTCCCAGAATGGTTCCACGTCCCTAGTCGTTTATTGCCCTGACATGCTCTTTATTACTTGTACTTTTCTTTCATTTTCTTATGTTCTGATATGCTGGCTTTTGTTCTTATTTCGTGGCCTCCTTTGTGGCACTTGCTCTTTCTGGGGTTTGACCCAGCTGGTTTTGTGTGGCCAGATTTCGGAGCAGCTCCCGAGGATCTTCCGAACCTCCAGCCCGATGGTGGCGACTAGAAGGAACCCGGGCTACGAGTGGATTTTCTATTTTGTTTCGCTCACTCTATTGTAAATTATTCTTTTGAGGCGTTTAGCCGACTAGCACCTGTTAGCTCGATGCACTTTACTTACTGTATGCCTACGGGCTGTAAACATGATTAATAAATCCTAGGGTTGATCATGTATGACTTAACTCTTGCTAGTCCTAGCATTTTGTACGACTAGCTTCATGATCAGCTGATATGTAATATTTGGGACGCCTTTTATTGTATATTTGGTGGTCAAATATCTTGTGATTATATTACTTGCTTGAGATTGAGATAATAGGCTTGACCGTAAGAGGCTGTTGGCTTGTAGTAAACCCTCATATCTAGACAGCCGTGACCGTATAGTTGAGATGTATTCTATTTCAATATACGTAGCTGGCTATGTACGCTCCCGCTCTCCAGTATTCTGGTTCTGGGGCGTGACATGGTTTAAGTGGTAGCCCATACAGGTCTTGTCAATCAAGAAATGTGAGGGTTTACCGAATAGATGTCTCAATCAGTATTCGCCCTTGATCTCCGTCCATATTTTTAAATCCCTGAAATTCTTGTCCTAATTACATGCTTGTATCGTTGATCTGTCCTGGTCCTTCCTTATTGTTTTCCTGTGTCGTCTTCTTCAGCGGTACTATACCTGACCCTGCTGATCAGCAAGGAGGAGCACCTACCATGGACCAGCAGCAACCTGGAGATCAAGCCCAGTACTCCGGAGTAGCCTCCAGAGTTATACCTACTAGAGGAGAACCCCCAGTTCGGTCCGTCCAGCCTGTAGAACTTGATGATGGCACCTTGGTAGGTCTCATCAGGACCTTGATAGCTTCTCAGGATCGTAGAAGAGATGCCTTGTACCAGACCATGGCAGATGCTTTGACCAGAGGCGGTCATCCAGGGAACAGCGCGGCCAACAGCTTCAAGAGCTTGAACCCTCCTATTCTTCGACGGCAGCGAAGATGCGATTGCCGCGGACGCTTGGCTTCAAGATACCGAGGTGATTCTGGAAGCAGCTAGGACACCTGAGAATGAGAAGGTGGCGGTGGTACGCCTGCAGTTGTTGGACTTAGCTCGCAGTTGGTGGGCAGCAAAAGCCATGTGATTAGTGGCACCTATTGCTTGGGCGGTGTTCAGAGAGATATTCCAGACGAAGTATTTCGATGCTGTGGCTCGGTACGACCTGCAGACCAGGTTTACCAACTTGAAGCAAGGAGGCAGAACAGTCGACAGTTATGCATCTGAGTTTTCTAGGCTCAGTAGGTTTGCCCCCACCTTGGTGGCGACCGAGTTTGACAGGGCCCAGCGGTTCCAGCAGGGACTGCATTTGGAGATCTTGTTAGCAGTCGAGCAGTTCGAGCACCAGACGTTCGATGCAGTATTGAGAGCAGCTAGGAGGCATGAGTACACCTCCCAGCGGATCGTGGATAGGACCGGAGGTAGGAAGCGGTCCTACAGTCAGATGCACCAATCATCAGCTCCAGCCCCGACAGCTAGGGGATTGACCGTTGGAACTCTGAGGCGGGCGGCCTCAGTAACGTCGGTTCAGCATTCGACCCCGATATACCCGCAGCAGCAGAAGCAGAAGCAGACTTCCGCAATGGGATGTTCACATTACGGAAAGCCGGGCCATGTAGTGGCAGATTGTCGTACGTCGCAGGGATTGTGCCTAGCTTGTGGAGCGACAGATCACAAGATAGGAGCCTGCCCGAATAGGGGTAGTTCATCCTCTTCCAACCTAACCAGTCCATCGGTTAGGGGACCAGCACCCATGCAGCAGCAGTACCCGAGGCCATTGTTGCCTCAGGCCCAGGCATTCCAGCCGCAGTGTGCCCAGGCTCCAGTGCAGAGCAGGCAGAGAGGTTTCCAGCAGAGGAGACCCGCAGCTAGAGGTCAGGCCATGATGATGGCTATGGAAGAAGAAGTTGCACCAGGTGAGGTAGTGGCAGGTACTATTCTCGTCAACTCCTTTCCAGCTTCAGTATTATTTGATTCTGGTGCATCGCATTCATTCATGTCTGCACGATTCGCGACACGAATAGGATTGGAGCCCGAGTCATTATCAGTGAGGCTCAATATGCTTCTGGTAATGGTATTGTGGGAGTAGATCGAGTGTTTTCCTCGTGTCAGATCGTAGTTAGCGGTAGAGAGTTCCCCGCTAGATTTATAGAATTCCCCATGGCAGACTATGATATAGTCTTAGGCATAGATTGGTTGAGGAACCAGTATGCTAGGATAGACTGCCATATTGGCAGAGTTATTTTCAGCATTCCAGACGAGCCAGAGTTTTCCTTTTCTAGAGGCGTTGTGGAGCCATCTTCTCCAGTATTGCGGATGGCAGTAGCAGCAGTGCAGTTGCCCAGGATAGTTGAAGAGTTTCCAGATGTCTTCCCAGAGGAGCTTCCAGGGATGCCGCCAGAGAGGGAGATCGATTTCACTATAGACTTGATCCCCGGAACAGCACCAGTATCAGAGCGAGTCTACAGAATGGCGCCTACAGAGTTGAAGATTTTGTACAAGATGATTGAAGAACTCAGGACCAAAGGATTCATTCGTGCAAGTGGATCGCCTTGGGGAGCCCCAATACTTCTTGTAAAAAAAAGGATGGTACGTCCATGTTATGTGTAGATTATCGTACCTTGAACTCAGTGACAATCAAAAACAGATACCCTCTCCCGAGGATAGATGACTTGTTTGATCAACTCAAAGGGGCTTTAGTGTTTTCGAAGATAGACTTGCGGTCAGGATACCACCAGATCAGAGTCAGAGAGCAGGACATCCCGAAGACAGCGTTTAGATCGAGGTATGGACATTGGAAGTTCCTTGTTATGCCCTTTGGAGCAACCAATGCGCCAGCAGTATTCATGGACCTCATGAATCGTATTTTCATGCCTTACCTGGATCAGTTCGTGATCGTGTTCCTAGATGATATCTTGGTCTACAGCAAGAGCGAAGCAGAGCATGTGCAGCATCTCAGAGTCGTCCTTCAGACGCTTAGGGAGCACCAGTTGTACGCCAAGTTCAGTAAATGCGAGTTCTGTCTCGATCGTATTTCGTACTTGGGTCACATCATTACTCGAGGAGGAGTGGAAGTGGATCCCCAAAAGATTGTGGCTATCGAGACTTGGCCAGTACCCAGCTCAGTGGCAGAAGTTCGTAGCTTCCTTGGATTGGCCGGCTACTACCTGCAATTCGTTTCAGATTTTACAAGAATTTCGGCGCCGATGACCCAGTTGACTCGTAAGGATGTGCCGTTTGTTTGGACGACAGAGTGTCAGGTATCATTTGAGAAGTTGAAGCGAGGTTTGATAACGGCTCCCATTCTCACGCTTCCAGATGGGAACGGAGGATTCATAGTTTATTGCGACGCTTCAGGTAGAGGATTGGGATGTGTCTTGATGCAGCATGGAAAGGTAATATCTTATGCATCATGCCAACTTCGTAACCATGAGAAGAGTTACCCGACCCACGACTTGGAGCTAGCAGCAGTAGTGTTTGCACTTAAGTTGTGGAGGCACTACTTGTACGGAGATAGAGTGGAGATATTTACTGATCACAAGAGCCTGAAGTATGTTTTCACCCAGAAGGACCTTAATATGCGGCAGAGAAGATGGCTCGAGCTATTGGTGGACTACGATGTGGATTTGCAGTACAACCCAGGGAAGGCCAACGTTGTAGCAGATGCATTGAGCCGGAGAGCCGGAGTTTATTTCCTAACGGCACAACCAGAGTTATTGGCAGATTTTCAGAAGATGGGAATTGAAGTGGTTCTTCCTTCCAGTGCGGCATTGATGGCCAGTCTACAGGTTCAGTCCAGCATAGTTGAGAGGATCCGGACGGCACAATCTACAGATTCCAAGCTTCAGCGGCTCAGAGCAGAGTATAAGGCAGGAAGAAGGCCAGAGTTATGCATTCATGAAGATGGTACACTTCGACACGGCTCTCGTCTTTGTGTACCCAGTGGAGATATCAGATAGGAAGTCATGGCAGAAGCTCACAGTTCGCACTATTCTATTCATCCCGGTGGCACGAAGATGTACCGTGATATCCGTCAGCACTTCTGGTGGAATGGTATGAAGAGGAAGATAGCCCGATTTGTTTCTCGGTGTTTGGTTTGCCAGCAGGTTAAAGCTGAACATCAGAGGCCCGCTGGACTTCTTCAGCCCTTGCCGATTCCAGAATAAAAGTGGGAGCATGTGACCATGGATTTTGTGACTGGATTGCCCAGATCTCCAGCTGGTCGAGATGCTATTTGGGTTATAGTTGACAGGCTCACGAAGGTGGCTCACTTTCTTCCATTTAGAGTTAGGCAGTCAACGGCTCAGTTGGCAGAGATGTATCTCAGGCAGATTGTCAGACTTTACGGTGTGCCCGTCAGTATCACCTCGGACCGAGATTCAAGGTTTATGTCACACTTTTGACGTAGCTTGCAAGAGAGTTTGGAAACTCGTCTCCAGTTCAGTTCAGCATATCATCCGCAGACAGATGGCCAGTCAGAGCGCACTATCCAGACTCTTGAAGACATGTTGAGGTCTTGCACCCTCGACTTAGGTAGTTCGTGGGAAGATCACCTGCTTCTTGTGGAATTCTCGTACAATAATAGCTTCCAGGCCAGTATCCAGATGGCTCCGTTCGAGGCTTTGTAGGGTAGGAAGTACAGATTCCCGCTAGCATGGGATGATGTCGGAGAGAGGCAGATGCGTGGTCCAGAGATGATTGCCCAGACAGTTGAAGTGGTCAGAAGGATCAGAGATCGTCTTCGAGTTGCCCAAGATCGCCAGCGGCATTGGGCCGATGCTCATCGACGTCCCTTGGAGTTTACTATCGGCGACCATGTATTCCTTAGGATCTCGCCTAACCGCGGCGTCATTCGCTTTGGCGTACGGACAAGGCTTAGTCCTAGGTATATAGGGCCGTTCGATATCCTGGAGCGAGTAGGAGATGTATCCTATCGTCTTGCTCTTCCACCGTCGCTAAGTGAGGTGCATGATGTATTCTATGTGTCCCAATTACGACGGTATATCCCGGATCCGAGCCATATCCTAGACCATTCGGAATTGGTTGTTGGTACCAACCTTTCGTATGAGGAGAGGCCCGTGTCTATATTGGACCGGAGAGAGAAGATACTCAAGAACAAGACTATTAGTTTAGTCCGTGTTGCTTGGGGTCATCACTCTTTGGGTGAGTCAACGTGGGAGCGTGAGGACGACATCCGATCGTGGTATCCCGACTTATTTGACTCATAAGGTATAATGTCTTCCTTATGCCTTATGCTTTCCATCCCTTGCTTGCATGTATGATTGTATGATTGAACTGCTTAGTGTAGTTGCTGGTGCTTAGTATAGCTTGCCTGTGAATAGTATAACTTGTCCTTGTCTCTCTAGCCCCTTGATTAAATTCCGAGGACGCAATTCTTTTAAGGTGGGTAGAGTTGTAACACCCATATTCTGAATACGTATTTTGTCAAGCTTGCATGTATTTCAGACCTGTATTTATTTTTTCGGATTTTGGCTTATACTTGTAATCGGCTTGACTTACAGATTTTGATTCTCGTAATTGGGTTTTACCTGGCTTGGTTTATTTTGTGGAGGAGAATTGGTTTTGATTTGGTTTAGTTTGGTTTAACATGCATTGGAGCACTTTAACCTACACTCCACCCTCAATACAACACAATCACCCTCATTAAAACTCTACCTACTTTTCTCTCTCCTCCATAATTCTCTCATTTATTTCTCCATCTTCTTCTTTTTCCTTCCTCTACACAACACCAAACACCATAGGCAAGTGCACCTTGCCACCATATGAGAACCACATTTTATTTGTCCATTAGCTAGATTAGGACATGGTGATCAACATTAGTGCTTGACATTTTGTAATTTGGAGTCGCCATTATTCTAGATCTAGGTTTTAACTATTTTTGGATTTACATGGTTTTGATCTATTTTGGTTGAATTTTTGTGGGTTTTGATGCTTCCATGTCGAAGAGAATTCAATTTTACTCAAGATAGAACTTTGAAAATCTAGATTTGGCTTTGATTTGACCAATATATGAAAGATTGAATTTTTTGGTGTTCTTGATGTTTCTCTCGGCCTGGAGAAGAAGATCTACAGTCTGCGCTCTTTAGCACAGCACTGAACCGCGCAGCCTGGCCGTTGTCCGACTGCGCCCTTGCCAATTGTGCACGCGCCCTGCGTGCCAGACTTCTGCGTAATCCACTCCTGCGCAATCCACTCCTGCGCAATCCACTCATGTGCAGTCCATTTCTGCGCAATCCACTCCTGCGCAGTCCACTCCTGCGCAATCCATCTTCTGTGCTAGTTCACCCCTGTGCAGCCCTCTTCCTTCAGCACAATTCACCCCAGCGCAGTCCATTCTCTTGTGCAACCTATCCCCTTGCGCAGTCTATTGACCATGATAATTGGTTTTAAATCTTGGACTTGGCTTCTCTTTTGTGAAATTGGTTATAAGCTTGGCTCTTCTATAGCCCTGTATATTGATATTTTATTAGATATTTTATGCCCATTTTATATCCTTACGCCTTTTGTCATGAAATTGATTAATGACTATTGTACATGGCTTGGTATGACAAGGAACTAGCATAATACGATAGTGACCCGTAGTGGTGCACTCCTGACATGACCAACCTGGCATGATAGTGGCCCGTCGTGGTGCACTCCTGACAAGTACCCTGACATGATTTATCTTGATGCTGTTACGACGGCCAACTTGACTCGTATAATCAACTTGACACCGTGGGTGTTCCTGCTTGCTTGCTTGTGCAATCCACTTGTCTTGTCTTGCATCATGTCTAGGACGTGACTCCCTGGTTCCCACGGTCAGGGATTCATACTGAATATGGATTAGGCTAATGACTAGATCAAACTATAGTTCATGGAGAATTTCAGTCACAGACAATCTCGTTATCTGGGCGCTCTTAATTGGACTTGTAGCTTGCCGACGAGTAGAGCACATTTCCAGCGCACTGTCATGTGTTGCACCCTCTAAGTCACCTAAGGGTATATCGTCTCCTGGGCGATGTACCCAACTATACTCTCAACCCGCGGAAGGATAACTGGATGGTCTGCAGGGCTTGGGACTGGGAAATTCTCATTGCATCTTGTTAGTAATTAGGCTTGTGATAACCCTAGTTAGTTAAAGTAGTAAGCCGTAGTAATTGCTTGGCCGCTTGTGAATGGATGATGTCTAGCCCTGTCTAAGTCTTGTCTAGTCCCTATACCTGGTACTCCTGAACATGATTGTTTTACTTGCTTTAACAATAATTGGGTAGAGACAAGGAGCTATTCAGGCGAAGGGTTACAACCCCGGTCCTTGTGTGGTTTACGGGTTGTAACCTGGCTCCCAGAATGGTTCCACGTCCCTAGTCGTTTATTGCCCTGACATGCTCTTTATTACTTGTACTTTTCTTTTATTTTCTTATGTTCTGATATGCTGGCTTTTGTTCTTATTTCGTGGCCTCCTTTGTGGCACTTGCTCTTTCTGGGGTTTGACCCAGCTGGTTTTGTGTGGCCAGATTTTGGAGCAGCTTCCGAGGATCTTCCGAACCTCCAACCCGATGGTGGCGACTAGAAGGAACCCGGGCTACGAGTGGGTTTTCTATTTTGTTTCGCTCACTCTATTGTAAATTATTCTTTTGAGGCGTTTAGCCGACGAGCACCTGTTAGTTCGATGCACTTTACTTACTGTATGCCTACGGGCTGTAAACATGATTAATAAATCCTAGGGTTGATCATGTATGACTTAACTCTTGCTAGTCCTAGCATTTTGTACGACTAGCTTCATGATCAGCTGATATGTAATATTTGGGACGCCTTTTATTGTATATTTGGTGGTCAAACATCTTGTGATTATATTACTTGCTTGAGATTGAGACAATAGGCTTGACCATAAGAGGCTGTTGGCTTGTAGTAAACCCTCATATCTAGACAGCCGTGACCGTATAGTTGAGATGTATTCTATTTCAATATACCTAGCTGGCTATGTACGCCCCCGCTCTCCAGTATTCTGGTTCTGGGGCGTGACATGTTTCACATGCTTTATACTGCTCTCAGTATCCACCATGTTTGTTTCACATGCTTTATACTGCTCTCAGTACCCACCAAGTTTTATACTGTTCTCGTATCTCTCACATGTTAGAATCTTGGTTATAGGGAAACTGATAGTTGAGTACGTGATCATGCCCCCTTCTCCCGTACGTATGTACCGAGCAAGGTTGACATTTTATATGTATACCTTCTAGTAGGCGTACCAGCTGTATTTGTACGTATGTAAATCTATCGCTTGCTTACTTGTACGGAAGTATATTTTATATACTTGTGTCACAACACATTTTACACCTATTGACGATCACGTACCTGCTCCGGTTTTAAACAATATATATACATATGTCGCCATGACAAATGTATCCTTGACATGATAGTTGTGATATTATATAATAAATTGTGCCATGACATGATTCCAGTTATTACATCTCTTTTCATTTCATGCTCTGTATATACAGTTTGTAGTACAAGTACTTGCTCCAGTCCTGACAGGATAACGTTGTAGGTGTACTTTTCGAAGAGGAAATGCTATGTGATACATATTATGGTACTTCATTTGAGGACCTGGCCTATGCTCCAGAAGAGGCCCCAGCGGAAAACCTTGCTTAGATAACTTTTATGTATTTTGAGACTTAGACTTTGGTTTGAACTTTTATTTAGTTACTGGACTTTATCTCCAGTTATTACTTTGGAAGTATATTAAACTTTAAAACATATTTTCTTTCATCAATAAATGCTGTGTTGTGACAAATATCTTAAAATGCTTTAAATATAATCATTAGCACACTTAGTACTATCCAGACTATCTTCTAGAACAGCTTACTACGCTTTTACCAAGCGTAGGCTGGACATGGCTCGGTCTGGCCCAACAATTTGGGTAGCGGATCGTGACAGGGCTCTCTATTTGGGCCGAGACTTGGTTTTAGTTATTATTTATTTCTATAAGCAAATATATTTATATATGGATATACCCACAATATATATATGTATATACACACATACGTATATATATATATATATATATATATATATATATATATATATATATATATATATATATATATATATATATATACACACACATACACACATACACGCATATACACATAGATAATATCTATTTATATATATACACACATTCACACATACAATATATATACACATTCACACATACAATATATATATATATATATATATATATATATATATATATATATATATATATATATATATATATATATATTAATAAATTATATATATAGTTACAAATCAATATATATATATATATATATATATATATATATATATATATATATATATATATATATATATATATATATATATATATCCTGGCGTTTATACATATTTATATGTATACCTATACCACAAATTCCATACATACAATACAATATTTTAAATATACTCGATAATAATAAAATAATATTATATAGTAATAACCTCAATAGTATTGATAATAAAACAACAACGACAACAACAACAACAACAACAATAATAATAATAATAATAATAATAATAATAATAATAATAACAATAATGAATTACAATATTCCATAATCGGTACTGCATCTACTTAAAAATATCTCTACATAGAATTTTTGTGTACACTGGATGCCTACATGGGCCTGGGCTCAGTTCGAATCCAGTCGGAGTTAAAAATGGTATAACCGGTTTCTACAAAGTCAATAAACTAATAATAATTAAATAAACTACACTACTAAAATATGCTCTATTAGCGACGTTGTTTAGCGACGGAATTAAATTCCGTCGCTAACTATATAATATAGCGACTCCTTTCTAATGACGTCACAAAACGTCGCTGAATAGCGACATTCGGCGACAGTAGATACAGTATGTCGCGGAATAGTGACGTTCAGCGACATATTATTAAAATATGTCACTTATATTAAAATGCTTGCGACGGTTAGCGACGTCCACTGTTGACGTCGCTAACTTTTTTACTTAGGGCACAGGACTCCTTTTTCCCCCTCACTCGAAAACTCGAAAACTCGAAAACTCGAAAACTCGAAAAAGGATTTCCCCCTCCCCCCCGGCGACTCCCTCCCCCCGGAGACTCCCTGCCCCCCCGTCGAGCTCCTCCTCCCCCAATCCGAGCTACTCCTCCTCTCCGGTAAACCCTAACCTAATTCCTCCTCCTCCTTCTCTCCCACGCATACACACACACACACACACACACACACACACACACACACACACACACACCAAGTATTTGTGAAAATGCTCAATAGGTCATTTAGAATCCTAATTTCAGTTTTGTGCATAAATGAGGGTAGGTTAGTCATGGTTAAGTTATCCCAATTGGTTTTCATATGGATTCCTATATATATCTATGTATTTTTGACCCACAAGTCATGTATATATGTAAATATATATAAATTGGTATATATTTATGTATGTGGAATATTTTAGATAAAAGTTTATAAAAATATAGTGTGTGCGGTTGTGTCTTGTGTGAGAGTGAGAGAGGGGAAAGCATGGCAAGTTATTGGCTATCCATTTGGCCTTTGGTTTGTGTGTTTGTGGCTTGGATTGGTGGTTGGTTGTTTGTGGTTATGTGTGTTTGTTTGAAGAAAGGGATTAGATGTTTTAATAGTGTGTTTGTGATGAGATGTGAGAGTGTGTGTGAGTGTATGATTGTATTTTTTTAGTGTGTGTTTGAGGAAGGGGAGGTTAGATGTGGTAGCGTGGTATCATAGTAGTGTGTGTGAGTGAAGAGGGACATTGAGATAAGTGTTAGAGTGTGTGTGTGTGTGTGTGTGTGTGTGTTTTTGAGAGTGAGAAAGGCGAGAGGGATTTAGATGTGGTAGTGAGTGTTGTGTGTGTGTTAGAGAGGGTATGATAGAGTAGCAAGAGGGGGGAACAAGTGGCTGCAAAGGCAGCAGCAGCAGCTTGTGCTGCAGGGTAGTAGCAGCAGTAGCTGCAATGCCAGCAGCAGCTGCTAACAGCAGTAGCAAGAGCAGTGAGGGCAGCAGCTGCAATAGTGACTAGAAGCTAGTGTCTCTTATTATGTTGGGGGGGTGTGGTTTTATTTTAGGATGAGTATGTTAGTGTCTACACATAAGTTAGTATCCTAAGTTAGATATTTAGGATAGTATCCTAGGCACTAATTTAATATCTTGTTTAGGATGTTAGTATCCTAGAGTTAGATAGGTGAGTTAATATCTTCGGATACTAGAAGTTAGTATCCTAGATAGGTTAGTTAGTGTCTTGGATAGGTTAGTTAGTATCCTATTTATCCTAGACAAGTTAGTATCCTAAGTTAGATATCTTAGGGTAGTTAGATTATGCTAGTATCTTGAGGGTATCAAGATAAGAGGATATTAGGATATGGGCTAGAAGTTAGTACCCTAAGTTAGTATCTTGGCTAGAATTTGGTATCCTAGGATAGTTAGATATCCTAGTATCTTAAGAGTATCCTAGATTAGTCTATGGTAATAGGATACCCTATAGGGTATATCTCTATGTAAATATTAGAGTATCTTAGGAGTGTTGGTATGTTGTTAGAACGATAGAGTTAGTATCCTAAGGTATCTAAGGTATTAGCAAAGTAATGAGAATTACCTATAGCCAAGGATAAGGTATTAGCTAAGGTAATGGGTATAATGTTAAGGCAGGTGGATAGATACTAGCCTAAGGTAGATGGTAATATCTATTAGCCTAAGTTATTGAGTTATCTACTAGCCTAAGGGTAGGATATTACTAGGATATGGTATTATCTAGTATCTAAGGTAAAGTGGATGTTAAGGTACTAGTTACCTAGACTAAGGTATTGAGATTCCAACTTAAGGTATTGGTATTGGGATACCAATAACGATAAGTTAAGGGGTACCTTGGTAGGTAATGACTAGAAATAGAATATTTGACTTAGATTTGACCTTGTTTGACCAAGGTTGACTATTTTGATTGAAAGTCAAAGTAGAGTCAATATCTGACCTAGATTGGACTAAGAGTTGACAAAGTCAATTATAGGTCAACCCTTGACCTAGTTTGACCTTGTTTGACTTTGTTTGACTTAGTACAACCTATTTGACCTAGATTACATATCATGCACTAGAAATCATGCCTAACATTGTTATTAGTTACTGTTCGCTACTAATGTGTATCCCATAATAAGATATAATATACGAATTTATGCCTATTGGATAATGTGTGTCCATCTTTATAGAATTATTTTCAAATGGATATGAATTACTACTTGCAAAATCGTTCATGGATGTACAATCGTCGTCCTGATGATATGTGTGGTGTGCGGGATGAATACATAGCGGGAGTACAGCAGTTCCTGCAGTTTGCTAAGGCGTTCCCTCAGTACATGGACAACACCAAAATTAAGTGTCCGTGTATGAAATATCATAACGTGAAATATTATCCAGAAGTGGAAGTGACATATCATTTGTACTCGAGGTGTTTCATGCCAAATTACTATCTGTGGATCGCACACGGAGAACTTGTGTCTTTAGCATCAGAGCCGGAGCCTTATGTTAAGCCGTATATGCAGGCGGGACCTAATTTTGTTTCAGATAATCATGCATACGATGACGGGTGCGTGAACATGGTTTTCGATGCTGCGGGGCCTAGTTTCGTTTATGATGCAGCTGAGGAGGCACCGAATGTCGATGCTGCAAAGTTCATGGAGTTGCTGGAGAATGCGCGAACTCCATTGTATCCTAGTTGTGAGGATCATTCACCGTTGGAGGTAGTTACAAGACTGTTGAGCATTAAGTCAGATTTTAATATGTCGCAAGAATGCTACAATCGAGTGTTGGAGTTGATTATAGAGATCTTGCCGGCGGGTGCTAAGTTACCGAAAGACTTCTATCGGTCTAAAAGGATGGTGAGATCGCTCTGGATGGGATACGAGAAAATCGATTCTTGTCGCAATGGGTGCATGCTATACTAAAAAGACGACAAGGACGCAGATGTGTGCATATTTTGTGGTGCTGATCGCTATAAGACAACTAGTACAGAAAGGTCTACCGGTGCAAGAAGACCGACCGATTCAATGTACTACTTGTCTTTAACGTCGCGGTTGCAAAGATTATTTATGGTGAAAGAGACGACCGAAAATATGAGTTGGCACATACGAGAACAGATTGAAGGAGTGTTGGATCACCCATCCGATAGAAAAGCGTGGAAGCACTTTGATCGAGTGTATCCTGATTTTGCTTCAGATCCGTGTAATGTCAGGTTAGGGCTATCTTTTGACGGTTTTACTCCTTTTGGTCTTTCGGGATCCCAGTATTCGTGCTGACCTGTGATTGTCACTCCGTATAACCTACTGCCTTGGATGTGTATGAAGACTCAGTACATGTTTCTAACCTTTATAATTCTTGGTCCGAACAATTCCAAAAGAAACATTGATGTGTACTTACAGCCTTTGATAGATGAGTTGAATCAGTTATAGGAAGTATGCGCTAGCACGTACGATGTTTCCAGGAAGCAAAATTTTCAGATGAAGGCAACCCTTATGTGGACCATCAACGACTTTTCGGCCTATAGAATGTTATCTGGATGGAGCACTCATGGCCGTCTCTCATGTCCGTATTGTATGGACCGTACTAAGGCTTTTCGCTTGAAACACGGAGGAAAACCGTGCTTCTTTGATTGTCATCGACAATTTCTGCCAAAGATCATCCGTTCAGAAGGAACAGGAATGCATACCGTGCCGGCGTTGTAGAAAAGGGTGATCCACCGCCAAGGTGGTGTGGAGCCACGATACGGAAGGAGGTTAGAGATATTCTAAGTGCTATCGAAGATCCTACAACTGGGTACAAGTACGATGGATTTGGTAGAGAACATAACTGGACAAAGATGAGCATATTCTGGGATTTGCCATACTGGAGTACCAATCTGATCAGACATAATCTTGATGTCATACATATTGAGAAGAATGTGTTTAATAACATAATTAATACTGTGATGGACGTAAAGGGAAAAATGAAAGACAATCCCAAGGCCGGGTTGGACTTAGAAGAAATATGCAAACGCCCTGCGTTGCATTTGATAGAGCAGAATGGAAAACAGTTCCTGCCGAAGTCAATTTTCTCGCTAGACAAGGAGGATAAAGTGAGACTTTGTCGGTGGATCCAGGGCCTAAAATTTCCAGATGGATATGTGTCAAATCTGAGAAGATGTGTCGATCCGAAGGAAAACAAATTGACGGGTATGAAGAGCCACGACTGGCACATATTCATGGAGAGGTTAATTCCGATTATATTTCGGGAATTCTTACCGCAGGCAGTTTAGGATCCATTGACGGAGCTCAGCATATTCTTCAGGGATCTTTGTTCTAAGAAATTGCTCGTTGATCGTCTAGAAAAGCAAGAGAAGGACATTGCGGTAACACTTTGCCAGCTAGAGAGGGTGTTTTCTCCTAGATTCTTCGACTTTATGGAGCATTTGCCGATTCATCTATCCTATGAGGCACGTGTTGGTGGACCCGTCGAATATCGATGGATGTACCCGTTCGAGCAACATTTGAATCACCTAAAAAGAAAGGTAAAAAATAAGGTACGGGTCGAGGGTTCTATTTGTGAAGCCTATGTTCTCGAGGAGATTATAAACTTTTGTTCGATGTATTTCAAGCCTCATATTGCAACTAATAGAACGGGAGCTTCCAGAAACGACGACGGAGATCATGAATGTAATGATACAATACTGAAGGTATTCAATGCTCCAGGAAAACCATCGGGTAAAATGAAGAAGAGATATCTGAAAGATGATGAGCTAAGGGCTGCTCAGGTGTATGTATTACTCAACTGCGACGAGGAGGAAGTAGAGAAACTGGAGGGATAAGTAATTAATACGTCGCATTATTTTAATAATGTTGATTATTAGACTATTACATTAATTGAACAATGTTATTTTCAGCATATTTAATGATCATGTGAGGTCAGGTAGGCCACACATAACAGAAGAAGAACTAGGACAAGAAATGAGGCATTATTTTCCATCATGGTTGAATGCATATGTAAGACTTGAGAACTCTGTAATTACCTTTCTGTATATGCACTTGATTGAGAATGAGCTTAATTTCTTTTTTCATGGTATTTAGGTCGATCGTCCATACGCAAGACTTGAGAATGAGTCTATTCGAACGCTAGCCAAGGGACCAATTTATGCTGCAAAAATATGGCCAATCTACTGTGTTAATGGGTTTAGGCTCAAGTCAACAACTTGCCCGATCAGAGACAACTTTGTGGATCTCGACTCCACCAAAAATAGCTGTTTGTGTATCAGATCTTCGAACTATAAAGATGTTGATGCAGGCAACAATTTCTATGTCGTGCTACGGGAGATCGTAGAGATGACATATAGTTATGGAACAGAGCCTGCTAAGAATGTGTTATTCAAGTGTGATTGGTTCGATCCGATTGAAGGTCAAGGTTGGAAAGTAGACAAGCACGGTCTTGTGGATATAAACTATCGGCGTCGATATCAAGCCTACGAACCATTTGTCCTATCAAGTCAGGCTCAGCTCGTGTACTTCACAAGTTATCCTAAACGGAGAACAACAAGGTCGGACTGGCGGATAGTACGCAAGACCAAAGCTAGAAATACCTTTGAGGTTGACGATATAGCTTATCAAGAGGATGAACTACCTCTTGTAACAAATATTATAGAATTGGACACAACGGAAGTTCCTAACACATCTAATTGTGTAGAAGAAGTAGAATTATCTGAAGAGGAAGATGCAGATGAAAGTAAAGATGTAGAGGAGGAAGAAGAAGATGATGATGAGCTAAACGAACTAGATGAATTTTCAGAAGAGGATTAAATCTATACGTTTGTTTTATCATCATATTTGACACTTTAGTGACACTTTTATCATATAAATCTGTGACACTTTAGTGACACTTTTATTTGTGACTATGATATTTTTCAAAAATCCGTGATGTCTATCATATAAATATGTATTTTTGTTTTATTGTCATATGTTATTATCAGGTATGATTAGACCATCTGGACGACGCGGAGGATTTTATATTCGGCAGTCCAGTCTGCCTCGGGCTGGGGATGGAGATTCCGTACCCTTATCCTCATCTCCGAGTACGCCATTGTATCGTTCTGTTCCCGGTCCATTACCGGAATAGGGCAGTTCCAGCAGGTTGGCGACTCCTCTATCGTCGTCCAGCGTTCCTGATCCCGCATCCAGCATTCCTGATCCCGCGTCCAGCATTCCTGATCCTGCATCCAGCATTCCTCCTACCGATGGCTCCATGGGGGGAGCCGATGTCGAGCATATGGAGGACGACGATCAGACTGATCCTGTCCAGGCAGGAGGTGAGAGCGACCCTCCATGCGCTCCCCCGGGCGAGACGCGTATGGAGATTTGGACGGACGGGCCTACGAAGTAAGTTAATTAGTTAATATATATTTCTCAAATGATTATATATACATATATATTCATGAGAATTATTATTGTATAGATATCGGCCTCCTGCAGTACAGAGACAGCTGGGGGTATTTCTGAGGCAGGACTATGGTGGGCCTTGGATTAACTACTCAGATGCTCCCGTACATAGGAATGCCTTTTGGTTCGCCCACTTCAAGGTAAAAAAATTGTTTATTTTTAAATTTTAATAATTATTTGTGTATATTATACAACTTTTCTATTTTATTTCTTGTAGAGGACCTATTTCTATCCACCACACCGGACGGCGAAGATCGAGGGCCAATTTTCTGTCGTCGCAGGCAAGCTCATCCGTGATACGATCCACGACCAGAAGTCTCGTGATCGCTCCGAAAAGCCGATCCACGATTGGATCACGCCAGAGCAGTGGACTGCAATGAAGGCTAGATTCGACGAGGCTATATACCAGGAGCGGTCTGACAAGGCCAAGGTAGAGCGGTCGAGCGCCGGTAAGTGTTGTGGTGGCTCCATTCCGATAACGGAGCATTTTCGTCGTCTGGTACATTTTCTATGACGGACATCATTTTATATATAGTTGGATAGAATGTTTAATACTAATAATAGATAATATATTTTAACAGGTAAAAAAGGGTGAGGACCCCAACATGGTGACCGTCTTCCTGGTCACCCATCAGAGGGCTGGGGAGTTCATTGACGAGAGGGCGACGCAGGCATATGTACGTTCTATTCTTTATATTAATTTACTATAATTTAGAAAACATGAAAATATATATCAATATAGACTTTTAGCAAATACTTATACGTTAGCAAACATTGTTCTAGGCCGAGTTTGTTCGGCTACAAGAGGAGGCGGCTGCTGCTGCTAGTGCGCCAGCAGAGGGAGGGGCTGGTACTTCCTTCCAGCCGCCTACAGCTCCATCGCCGGACGAGCACTGGATGATCGCCGTTGGCGGTCTTCAGAAGGGTACGTACTACGGTACGGGATCCTACGGCGCCTATTTGGCTTCAGAGTCATCCCGGGCCCCCTCTGTCAGTGCGTAATCTCCAGCTTTGTAGGCATCATTACGAGTGCAGGATGTACGCAGACAGCTCCATGAGCTGCGTTGCGAGTTGCAGCAGCAGATTTCTGAGGCAGCTGGGGCAGAGCGACGATCCGACGATCCGATGATCACCGGACGATTTGATGCGGTCGAGCGCAGTATACAGGAGCTGATGAGTCTGCTGCATGCTACAGCTGCCAGCTTATACACGCTCACCGAGTCTACGCAGCGCACAGAGTGTAGACAGGTCGAACTGGAGGGATCGCAGAGGACCGTGGCTGTCTCATTCACCCAGCTGCGGACTACTCTTGAGGAGAGTACTCAGAGGAGGGTGAGTACCCTTGCTGCACATAGTGACCGACTGCGAGAGCTGGAGCAGATACGTCCTCCCGGTCCATCGACGGCGCCGACTCCAGACGTTGCACTGCCTCCTACTGCCCCTACGGTACAGCTCACACAGGAGCAGTATGAGTACATGTTATCCCAGATGCGCGACAAGGGTCCGCAGTGATTTTCTTGATTTTTTTATGAGTTGTATGTACTGGCCCTAATTGTTTATTGGTACACATTTGTTTATACACTTGGTGGAAGACTTTTTATCATCTTCCATTTTTATTTGACTCTATTGGATGTTTGTGATGATGTGTGTCTGTGAAGTGTAGTTTGTTGGATATTTACTTTGTTGGTATTTTTATTATGATATTTAATTTGTGATATCTGCGACGGGGATGACAAATATACCTACACTGGGTAATAAGCGATGATCTGATATACAAAGGAGGTGCTGCCCAAAATTTAAAAAAATATAATGTGTATTTTTGTGATGATGTGTGTCTGCGTTTACAGTGTATGTGAAATACAGTGTTCGAAACCATCGATTGTTTCGATTACTGTTGTATGTTTTATCTTGGACAGAAAGAGCAACTGTTCAGGATGTACTTCTGAGAGCTTCATTTTCACATCCTTCACTCTCTCGGGACGTCGTACAGGATCCCGAGAAGGTGAAGGACGTGAAGAGGAAGCTCTGAGAATTGCACCCTGAACTGTTGCTCTTTTTATCCAAGATAAAACATAGAACAGTAAGCGAAACTGTCGATGGTTTGAACACTGCACTTCACACACACTATAAACACAGACACACAGCATAACAAAAATACACATTTTATTTTTTTAAATATTTTTTTATTATTCTGCGACGTATAGCGGCGGATAGCGACGTCTTAGCGATGTATTGGGACGTCGCTATACGTCGCTGATTAGCGGCATTATATTGCTGTACGTCGCCAAATTACTGACGTGGCAGGCATGCCACGTCATCATATAAATAGAATAGGACGTCGCTACGTAGTCGCCCGACGTCGCTAAGTTTGCGACGTAACACTTTTGTCGCTCTACGTCGCTAAATTTACGACGCCTCAGCGACACGACCTTAACGTCGCAAATAGCGACGTAGAGCGACGCATGTGCCATCTGCGACTTACTTAAAAGCGACCTTCATTTTCCGTCGCTAAAGTCGTCGCTAATTGCAATTAGCGATGCATTTTCCATTATTAGCGACGTACCATTACGTCGCTAATCTGCCTTATTTTAGTAGTGCTATTTCTAATGGTCATGCTATAACTTGACCTGGTTTTCCTAGTTAGGGCACACCGATGGCTTGACACTCCTCTACCATGGCTAAACACTAGTCAAAGCATGCCACTGTACTACCCGTGCCATGATTCCTAGTTGTCTTATATTCCAATTCCTAATATTGACTAAAATCATCTACCGTAATAATAAACTAAATAATTATTTATAAAAATCTAAAAATCACTATTTAAATCAAATAAATAAAATAAAAAAATATTTCAAGAATTTTCGGGAAGGGGAGCTACAACACGTATCCATATGCCAATGTTCAGGATCGGCTAGTCGATCACAATGGTTCATGGTTAATATGAACGTGTCTCATTCAATTTCAGTAAGACGACTAGCCAGTCTCTTAGTTCTAACTAGGAACGCATGATCAATCATTAGTCAAGGTAACAATTAATGTCAATTCGGGATAATTAACAGCCAAAAGTCGACAGTAGATGGATGCCCATCTATGCGACAGGGTAAGTCAGAATTAGGGCTGCAAATAAGCCAAGGCGTTCGCAAGTTGGTCGAAGCTCGGCTCGAGAAAAGATCGTTTGAGCTCGGTTCGTTTAGTAAACAAGCTGAACTCAAGCTTCATTTTCTAGCTCGTTTAATAAACGAGCCAAGCTCAAGCTTAAATGTACTCGACTCGTTTGAGCTTGCGAGCTGGCTCATTTATGAGCTTGGGAGCTAGCTAGTTTAGAAGCTTGTTTAGAAGCTTGTTTGTTCTTTGTTGATTTCTAATTTTATATATGTTTGCATAACAATATGGTTGGTGCATTATATATTTATGTCCTTAATAATTGACCTTGCAGAACTTTTTAATTAAATTTTTATAAATAAATTGTTAATATTATAGGTACTTGAATTCAAACATAACTAGCTTTAAATCAAGCTCGTTAGGTTTGAAATCAAGCTTAGTAAGCTTGAAATAAAGTTGAGCGAGCTTGAAATCAAGCTTAACGAGTTTGATTTTGAGCTTATCGAGCTTGTTTATCAAACTTGAATCAGGCTTGAATCAAGCTTGAATCAGGCTTGCTTATCAAGCCAAGCTCGAACTCAAACCAGGCCACGCTCAAGCTTAGTATAAACAAGCTCGAGCCAAGCTCAAGCTTTAAAAATAAAAAACTTAACAAGCTCGAGCTCGGGCTCGATTAATTCTAATCAAGCCAAGTTCAAGCTTACAAAAGCTTGGCTCGGCTTGGCTCGTTTGCAGCCCTAGTCAGAATCCCATGCGGCAGTAGATGGATGCCCATCTATGCGGCAGGGTGAGGGGGTACCCATCTATGCGGCCAGAGTCAATCAGAATCCCATGCGGCCCGGGAGCCAAGGGCCATCGCCTATGCGGCCAAGGATCGCCATGCGGCAAGGCTGCCAAGCGCCATACGGCAAGGAGGAAACAGGGGCCATGCGGCAAGGCTGCCGAGAGCCATGCGGCAGGACAAGTCAGAATTCCATGCGACATTCATGAGGCTTATGCGGCACGGGTCAAGCAAAGCCATACGGCTAAACTCAACCAAAGCCATGCGGCAAAGTCAACCAAAGCCATGCAGCAAAGTCAACCATAGGCATACGGCAAAGGCCTATGCGGCAAGGCGGAAGCCGCATGAAGACTGGAGTGCCTATACGGCCAAAGAGAAGCCGCATGAAGACTGGAGTGCCTATGCGGCCAAAGAGGAGCCGCATGAAGACTGGAGTGCCTATACGGCCAAAGAGGAGTCGCATGAAGACTGGAGTGCCTATGCGGCCAAAGACGAGCCACATGAAGACTGGAGTGCCTATGCGGCCAAAGAGGAAGCCGCATGAAGACTCGTCGCATAAAAAGGTCATGCGGTAGGCACTATTCTTCTTCTCCAACTTTTTCGAGAAGAAGAACCTGGGAAGTTGGGGGTTCCTAGACTACTCAAGCTTCAATCCAAGCCCAAATCTGGACTTCCATGGTCAAAATAGGGTAGAATAAAATTCTCTACAACATAGAATAACTAAATTTTTGCAAACAAAGAAATTTGATAGGTCAAAACCAAGAAAAACTAAAAATAACATAAAACTTAGATCTACAAACATACACCCATGAAAACCAGAAACTCCAAGTTCTAAAGAGACTTAGAATCAAGTAAGGAAGAAAATGGACCAATAAAACTTGAGATCCATCATGAAGCAAGTTGTACTTGCCTAAGCTTTCTAGGTTGGTGGGAGAGTAATGGAGGATGAAGAAGAAGTAAATGAGTGTAATGAAGAGAGAGAAAAGTAAAGGGGTATAAATATCAAGCTCAAGGCAAAATCTCCACCACCCATTCCTTCCTACAAGATCTAGGCCATCCATCCCTGATCATGATGAACCGAGCTGAACCAAATGCTTAAGCAAACGAAGAAAATAAAATATAAAAAAATTAATTAGCATAAAATTACAGAATAAATGTATGATAAGCATTCAATAAATACCTTCAACCATTACATGTATAAAAATACGCATTCTGGGAACGGAGAGTAACACAAGAGGAAGCAGTACCTTCTCGAGCTCCTTCTACCCCCACAAGCACAGAAGCCGGCCCGTCTAGGCCTTCAACTACGAACAAAACCAAGCAGAAGGAGACGCAGTTTGACAAGTCGCTGAAGGAATCAGCTCCCGAGGGCATAGATTGGCCCTACAAGTTTGATATGCTGGCACAGCAAGCCAACGCACCTGCCAGGTTGTCTCTGTTCTATCTGTTGCGACTCTCCAAAGAAATGCGGAAGGAATTAAGAAGTCTGCAATTGTCTTTGTCTTCTTGATCGAGTATTCTGATATACTCCTTCAAAGGAATTAAGAAGCCTTTTGAACTGTTGTTGACCTGGGGTTTGGGACATATTCTGTCTTGGATGTCGTCCTCTGTTAGTATGAGATGCCATGTTGACTGACACATATGACAGCTCATGTTCTTGGTCTTCAGCTTGATGTTGAGGTGAGTTAAAACTTAAACGATCAAAAACTGACCGTTTTGAAGCCGAACAACAACAGTTGATCACAACCTGGTGATATTCACAATGATATTTTTCTTGGGGGAATATTTCCGGAGATTGTCTGTTCTTACGTTTTTGCATTAGCAATTCACGTAAATCAGAAGAAACAGATGGAGTATTCTTCTTTATTACATTTGGGGTAGGAAAACGTTTAGTCCCTTGTGTATAAAGAAAATTACTGGCTGCATTCGCAGAACCAAACTGTATATTTTTACGCGTTTGGAGTTGTGTACGTAAATCTTGAGATTTAGCACGAAGGACTCCATTTTCATGGCATGTAATTTGTAAGTTTTGTACTTTGCGTAAAGCAGTATAAGAAGGTGGTTGGTGTAGGACAGAAGCTTTACCAACGACATTTTTACGCTGCATACGTTTAGGTACATTCACATTAGATGTGCAAACATCGTTATGAATTTTATCTACACTGTCAAAGATATGAGACTTACCTTTACGCGTGGAGCATAAAAATTGATTATCTACCACATCACAGACGGGAGATTTTGCTTTACGCGAGGAGCGTAATTTATTTGGGCCTACCACGTCACCGACGGGAGACTGATTCTTACACTCAGAAGCATAAACTTTAGAGTCTGCCCCATTACGAATGAGTGATTCATTCTTATGTACTGAGCGTAAAATTTGGTTCTTACCCACTGAGCATAAAAATTGATTCTTACGCAGTGGGCGTGAAACCTGATTATCTTCACCGTTACAAACGAGAGATAAATCGTCATACTTTGAGTGCAACTCTGAAGTAAGGACTGCCTCATTATGAATGGGAGCCCCTACGACAGGAGTGGGAAGAATTCCCTTGTCATCAGAAGCAACAGAGAGATCAGAAACCACTTTGGATTTGGAAATCTAAACTTTTCGTGCTTTGCAAGACTTTTGAACATTGGAGGGGTGAGAACCACCCCCAGTTCGGAGCATTTCTTTATAGGTAGTCTGGTCGAAGTGCACAACCAGAGTCTTCTTGGTCGAACCGACCGAAACATCATCATATTGAGCAATCGCCTCCTCGTTAGAGGAGAAGGTATTCCCCAGCGGAGTCGCCATTTTGTTTCACTTAACAAAAATGCCAAACAAAAGTTGGATTTTGAAAATAAAACGAGAAAAAGTACAAGAAGTACAAATTTGATTCTGGGAAAGTATTGCTATGGAAGTCTGATCTGTAAATGATCACTTTGTTCCTTGGACCATATGATGATGATGAAGATCACTGCTTGAAGTAGAACAACTTGGAAGAACTAAGTCACCAGAAAGGTATCGACGCACTTGGGCACTGATGGCGAGGCCGAATGCTTTCCTGCTTTGCTTCACTCTGTTCTGAAAGAAAAGTTGAAGAAGAATGCTCCGGAGAATCAAAAATCTCGAAGTTCTGATCTCTGTATTCTCTCCCGTCTCTTTGTGTCTGTCTTATGAGAAAAATAGGTCTATTTATAGACTTGGGCTCTGGTGCGTAAAAACTCAGCAAAAGTTCCGCTTTTACGCTAACAACCGCCACCCACGATCAAAATCATCCTCTATATACGTTGACACGTGTCCCATCAATTCAGTAAGAATATGATGCACGTACACACGTTCTTCGGGATGTGTGGCATAAAAGCCATGTAGGCAAACCATGTTCCAAATTGATCAGAAAGAACAGGGCATAAAAATAGCCTCAATGTACTCTGAGCGTAAAGCAATAGATTGAGCATAAAGTAGCTTTGACGTAGACTTCCCGCGTAAAGTGGTTGTTAAATAATCTTGAGCGTAGAAATAGCTCAAATAGACTTTACGCACACGTCAACTGTTGAGCGTAAAAGCTCGTATAGTCCTCGTGCGTAAAAGAAGCCATAGTGTGAGCGTAAAGTAGCTCAATTCACATACTAAATGACAACATTGGTCTCTGTATAAAACAAATCCCTTTGAATTCTGTGATATATGCCATCATTAATATCTTCATGTCAGAGTTTGCATTAAATGCAAGACTTGACAGCTTTGTCCAGCGTAAAAGTGACTGCTCTGTCCTTGGCGTAACTCATAGATGTAGACCCAAGCGTAAAATAACCAATCTGCTTCAGGCGTAAAGTGATTAGCCTCTCCTTGGCATAAAGGGGGTCAATTTGAGTAGACTGATCTATCACTTTGACCCTTCTTGTGAAGCACTTTTTACGCTCCTACAAGACCCCCTTCAAAGTTTTCAAATATCTCCAAAATTTGAAACACTTTGAACAGAAGCGTAAAAATTGAGATTTGACCAGTCGGCATAAAATTCGGGATACGCAACAGCCATCCACGTAAAAGCGGAGATAACCAACAGTCGGCGTATTCTTCAAAAGAAAATTAATGTCGGTCAATACTTAACCGTCACAATAAATTTCTTTCTCGAAACTTTCGAATGTTTCCTCATCTTTTCGAGTGAGCAGTTTCCAACGAAGAATGTGAAGAGTTGCTTTGATTTGCATAAATAAGGACAAATTCTTTATTCTTGACATTTATCCTCGTTTTGTCATGGCGCCGAAGAACAAGATTATCATCAAAGAGGCTTCGAGCTCTAGGCTTGATTTCGAGCGAGCGTGCAACCTTTTAGAGTGTTTTGGAGTGACTCCTGCGGTCTTTAGTCGCATTGATGGTGGTCCCCCAACTGCGTACGAAGGGCCAGGAGATGCCGAAGCATTTCTTAATCTGATGCGCCGCTCCGGGATTCGCAATATGCACGAACTAGGTGTCTCCCTTCGTCATCCCAACGAAGGAGAGAAATAATATTCCATGTATTGCGACTCTTTTATATGTAGGGGTCCACTCCCCCCTTTATAAATAAAATCTTGATGTTAATCTCATCTGTTGGTAGATATAATTATTCAACACTTATTTTGACTGCTTCTATGGTTGTTAATTTCTAAGAAACAAACCAACACGTGGCATCTGTCTTGTGGTTACGAGAGCCTTTAAATAGGATCTTCTCCTGGAATAGACTCCCAACAGTTTCTTCATTCTTTATAAATAGCCGAGAATGTGTCATATATTCTCATTCTCATTCCTCTGAAGTTAACTTTTGTAATGTCGTTCTCCAACAAGTGACCATGGCGAAGCTTTCCAACGGCGTTCTTTTGTACACCCAGTTATTAGACGTAGATTCAACCACCATTAGAGCCAAAACATTTGACTTAAGTGGTAAGTCCGATCATAAGCAAATGTCTGCCTTTGAATTTTTTGTTGAAAACAGCTATTCATGAGCGTAAATTCTTGACGAGCGTAAAAACCCTTGCTAAAGCACTAGCGTAAAAATCCTTGCTGAAGCACTGGCGTAAAAGCCTTGCTGAAGCTCAGGCGGAAAAGCCTTGCTGAAGCTCAGGCGTAAAAGCCTTGCTGAAGCTCAGGCGTAAAAAGCCTTGCTGAAGCACTGGTGTAAAAGCCTTGCTGAATCTGTTTTTAGTTAGCGTTTAATACGCATCTGATGATACTTCTGTTTAAAACACTTCTTCTTTGTTGTTTTCTGCAGAAGTTTGGCTGAACAGCTTTTCCAGAATCGACATTGGTGACTTTGACGTTGTGAAGAGCGTTCTTCTGACATCAACATCATGGAGCGTATGCGCTTTTGACGCACAAATCAGACAACTCAAAACTCTTCGTGAGATAGAAGGGTCTTCCTCTGTTGGTAGGAAGAGCCTTTATACACGGAGAGTTGGATGGTGGAGTCAACTCTACCCCGATAAATCAGGTAGTAGAGTTTCTTTTACGACAGAACTAGGAATCGTATCCCAATGCTGGATGCATTCCTATCTCCTTTGGAAGGCCGCCCTTAATCTACCAGTTGTATTGGCAGCAACACGCCTTCGGACTGCCATACTCTGGGGTTCTCCTCTCGTCTGAGAGAGAAGACCAGAGTTTGATTCCTGCTGTTCTGGTTGCCACTGGAGCTCAGACAGTCAGGAATTGCCACCAACAACGAACCCGTCAAAGAAGATCAAAGAAGAAATAGATCTCTATTAGGTTATCGTTGGTGTATAAAATGAAAATCCAAGAATGTAAGAGATTTCCATTATAACTTGTAAGAAAGTCTAAGAAATGTAATAGACTTTTTTGATGATATGGGAATGGAAATGATGATTCTTCTATGATCAATAATTTGTATCTATTTGGATGTAATATGGACATGATAGATAAATGAAATCTTATTTTCTGTTTTAGAGTATATGATACTATCAGAGGTAATATGGACATAATAGCATATATGAACTCAAAAGAAAATTAGATTAATATCTATGCAAAGGTCAAATAGAAGTGATAGATAGGAAAAGAAAGCAGATTTAATATTTATTCAGAGGTCATGGAAATATGATAAATAGCGAATCCCACTTTCTAATCAATTGATAAAATAGAAGATATAAAATCCCTTTCCCAGGAAACAAGAAGTCAGCTTAACCAAACCTTGGTAGCTGGGGAATAAGAAGACAGATATTATAAGCATATACGTCAAAACGGTGGACGAATCAACGTATTTCTTGGGAACAGAAAGGACGATTCAATTCCATAATTAAATGGATGAACCTGGTAACATGAACGGACGAGTCTTTTCGGAAATAAAAAGTCGTTTTCAATTTCAGAGACTAGTTCATTAGTAATCCTCCTCTATAAATAGGTGAGAATTGCTTGTAACCCTTCATTCTTATTTCTCCTCCTCTATTGGAAATATCTTCCGAGGATGTACGGCAAAAGAATAAAGTCCCCCGGAAAATCGAGGGCATCATTGAGACGTTCCCCGTTGAGCCCCTTGTATCAGGCTCATCAGGCTCAACCGAAATAGGTGGAAGCTCTTCTGCGCCCAAGCCCCCCGAAGACATCCTTGCTTTTTTAGTAGAGCCGGGGAAAACTCCTGAAGAAGAAGCGTCGAGGATGACTGTCTGCAAATTTTTTATGAGTTCAGGAAACGACGCCTTCTATGCATTGGCCGACTATGTATTCAATAACAAAGGGAGTGGCCCTCGTCCTTAGTCTTTTGTTTCTAACAAAAATAATAAAATGAACTTTATTTTCATCCCTTTTTTTCATACAAAGTATTTCTTAAGAAACTTGCCATTGATTGGCATCATGAGCAGATCTCCATTGGGCTTTGATAATCGATAGGCGCCATTGGAAAACACGGACTCAATTACATAAGGGCCTTCCCATTTTGCTTGAAATTTTCCTTTATTTTTATGAGTCATTACCATCGGTCTTCGAACAGCTAAAACAAGTTCGCCAACTTTGAATACCCTCTCTTTAACTTTACGATTGAAAGTTCGAGATATGCGGGCTTGATATAGTTCAATGTGCTGTTGTGCTTGAGGACGCTTCTCATCCAATCCTTCAAGTTCCTGGAGTCGTAAGCGATCATTATTCTCTGTAGTTAGCTCATTAGCAATGGCTATTCGTAGAGAAGGGATCTGGATTTCCAATGGAAGAACAGCTTTGCATCCATAAACCAATGAGAATGGTGTAAAACCAGTAGGAGTCCGGACTGTTGTTCGATAAGCCCATAAACATTCTCCAAGTTTCTCATTCCAATCACGTTTATTAGAAGAGACAAACTTTTTGAGAAGTTTAATGATTGTCTTATTGAAAGCTTCAGCTAAACCATTAGTAGCTGGATTATAAGCCGTAGAAGCCAAATTCTGAATTTGATTCTTGTCACATAATCGATAAAATGCTTGACTGGCAAATTGTGGACCATTGTCATGAATTATCCGTCGAGGAATCCCGAAGCGATAAATGACATGGTGCTTGATGAAACTGATCACAATAGATGTTTTCACTTCCGCAAGGGGGACTGCTTCTGTCCACTTAGAAAAGTAATCTGTTATAGCTAATATGAACCGATGTCCTTTAATAGAAGGAGGATTAATAGGACCAATGACATCCATACCCCAAGCTTCAAAGGGCCAGGAGGCTGCTATAGGATGTAGAAATTCAGACGGCTGATGAATAAAATCATCATGAATCTGACATACTTTACATCTTCTGGCATAGTCTACAGCATCTGCTATCATAGAGGGCCAATAATACCCCATTCTTTGAATGCGATCTTGCAACTTTGGACCCGGTTGATGAGCACCACAGACACCATCATGAGCCTCACGTAGTGTTTGTTTGGCTTCACTTTCCGAGAGACAGCACAGCAAGAGTCCGTCATATGAACGACGATATAGCATATGTAAAGACGAATCATAATAGAATCGAAATGATTGTCTCTTAATTGATGCAGCTTCTTTAGGATCTTCAGGCAAAATCCCATGAACTGCATAATCAATAAATGGAGTTCTCCAATCTTTCTGCTTCTTTGGAGGATCCCTCATAGTCTTTGTGGTACTCTTTTTCAGATCTTGTACCAGCAAAAGTTTCTTCTTCAGACTCAGGAGAAGAAAGTACCATATTACAGGATTTAGTCTTTCTTTCCTTAGCCTTCTTCTTGTGAGAATTGTTACGAGGAACTTCAGAACCCAATCCAGCAGTGGAATTCTGATTTTGAATTTGTAAAGGAAGACGTATTCCTTTATCATAATTCAAACCTTCTGCCTTTTGAAAGTCGTAACCTATCTTCCTCATGAGAAGGACAGATTGCTGACTATACAAGTGGATAGGCAGTGAACTTTGGACAGGTGTTCCAGCACAGGAAGAGGAAGGAACCTCTGCAACTACAGGAGAATGAAGCATAGACGTCTCTGTAGTTAAGGGAGGAGAAGGGTTCGGGATACGAGAAGAAATCCTTGTTGGAGCTTTTTCATAAGCAACAAAGGCTTGTTGTATCTGGTATAAAGAAACATTATTCATGGCTACCCACTGCTGATGAGTAAGCTTGAGCTTGGTAGGAGGAGCTAGACTTGGAGGACAGATGTTTAGTCCTTTCAGTCTATCTTCTAGAGGAAGGCCATCCCATAGATGATCCAAGTCATCAGGATTTGGAATAACATGAGAAATTATGTTACAGGTTTTGACTTTCTTACTTTTCTTGGATTTTAAAGTTTTACCTTCATTTTCCAACTCAGGTACTAAGTCAGGATGTACCCACATGATTTCAACATTCTTCAATGTGTGCGACAGCAATCCTGTATTTTCTTTCCTGGCAGACGGGATATTCACGATCTTCATCGTCGCCTTCGGAATTGGGATAATTCTATCTGGGACTTGCTGTGGAGGAAAATCCCCGAACTAAAGAAAAACCATATTGGTCGTAACCGTATGGTCATCATTGGTTAAAGCGATAGCGCCACCATTTATCAGCTCTTGGATCTTCTTTTTCAAGACATAGCAAGCACTGGTAGGATGATTAATGTATCTATGATAGATACAATATTTGGGATTGTCATTCAGATTCACCTCATTAGGCCTTTTTGGCTCTGGAATCTGAAGTTTACCACTTTTCACCAGACATTGAAATATCCCTGGGATATCACTTTCGTCAAAAGAGTATTCTTCCTTTGGCCTGGAAGATTCCTGATTATTTGGCGTCGTTTTGTTCTTGGAAAGATTGAACATAAGAGTATCTTTTCCTTTCACATTACGATTGCCAGGATTATTACCAGGATTACTTTTCTTCCCTTTATCTTCTGAAGCAAAAATTATCCCGTGTTCACGAGCCAACCTACCATTGGTCTCGGCAGAAACTGCTGCTATGATAAACGAAGCCCAATTTGTGAATTGGGAACCTGTGAAGACAGCAATGGATGGTCGCAGATTCATCTTGCATGTATCAATCAACGCTGAATCTGGCATACCAGGAGGCATCTTTAGAGTAGCCTGTCGGAAACGTTCAATGAACGTCCGAGTATCTTCTTTCTCCTTTTGTTTGATTTCTATCAAGGAGGACATGTTCATGTCCGTACCTCCTTCATAGAAGCGGGAGAGAAACATTGCCTTGAATTCGTCAAAAGACGAAATAGAGTTATCGGGTAAGCTACGATACCAGTCGTAAGCTGAACCCGTCAGGCACCGGATGAACACTCGAGTGAGAAGAGCATCATTTTTCTGCAAGTGTACAGTCATAATATCAAAGTAATTGATATATTGACTGTGAGATACTTTTCCATCGAATAAAACTATGGATTATGGCTTAAACTTCGGTGGAAAGGGTACATCATTCCAATGAGGAGGATAAGGTTGCTTAATCCCTAACCTCTGGAGCTGATCTTTGTGCCTCAAAATTTCAAACTGTGCTTTGAGTTCACGCACTGCTTGAATGGCTTCACTGGTTTGAGGAAGCACATTTGATTGAATAGTCGTTGGATGTACCGTAACCCCCACTGGAGGTGGTACATCTTCTGGAATAATGGGATCTGGAGATGCAGAATTTTGATTAACAGCAGGCTCTTGAATATTCAAAGGTATATAAGCCCCTTGACTATCTTGAGTTTGTGCTGCTACTGGTACCGGAGTGATTACTGTAGGTTGAGCAGTTTGCTGATTCAAAATTATCTAATGCATGCTTTGTACCATGTTAAGCATATCTTTCAATGATTGCTCCACGGCAGTGAGACGTTGTTTCGTATTAGCAGATGACGTCTCTGGTTCATCTCCAACAGCGTAGGATTCAACCTCTCTTGAAGATATAGAGGGATTGGTATATAAGTATGAATCCACACTATCGGTATCAGACTCAAAAGATTGAGTACCCCCAGCTTCTGAATCAGAAGTCTGCAATTGTCTTTGTCTTCTTGATCGAGTATTCTGATATACTCCTTCAAAGGAATTAAGAAGCCTGTTGAACTATTTTTGACCTGGGGTTTGGGACATATTCCATCTTGGATGTCGTCCTCTGTTAGTATGAGATGCCATGTTGACTGACACATATGACAGCTCATGTTCTTGGTCTTTAGCTTGATGTTGAGGCGAGTTAAAACTTAAACGATCAAAAACTGACCGTTTTGAAGCCAAACAACAACAGTTGATCGCAACCTGGTGATATTCATAATGATGTTTTTTTTGGGGGAATATTACCGGAGATTGTCTGTTCTTGCGTTATTGCATTAGCAATTCACGTAAATCAGAAGGAACAGATGGAGTATTCTTCTTTATTACATTTGGGGTAGAAAAATGTTTAGTTCCTTGTGTATAAAGAAGATTACTGGCTGCATTCGCAGAACCAAACTGTACATTTTTACGCGTTTGGAGTTGTGTGCGTAAATCTTGAGATTTAGCACGAAGGACTCCATTTTTATGGCGTATAATTTGTAAGTTTGGTACTTTGCGTAAAGCAGTATAAGAAGGTTTTTGGTGTAGGACAGAAGCTTTACCAACGACATTTTTACGCTGCACACGTTTAGGTACATTCATATTAGATGTGCAAATATCGTTATGAATTTTATCTACACTGTCAAAGACAGGAGACTTACCTTTACGCGTGGAGCGTAAAAATTGATTATCTACCACATCACAGACGGGAGATTTTGCTTTACGCGAGGAGCGTAATTTATTTGGGCCTACCACGTCACCGACGGGAGACTGATTCTTACACTCAGAAGCATAAACTTTAGAGTCTGCCCCATTACGAATGGGAGATTCATTCTTATGTACTGAGCATAAAATTTGGTTCTTACCCACTGAGCGTAAAACTTGATTCTTACGCAGTGGGCGTGAAACCTGATTATCTTTACCGTTACAAACAGAAGATAAATCGTCACACTTTGAGTGCAACTCTGAAGTAAGGACTGCCTCGTTACGAACGGGAGCCCCTACGACAGGAGTGGGAAGAATTCCCTTGTCATCAGAAGCAACAGAGAGATCAAAAACCACTTTGGATTTGGGAATCCAAACTTTTCATGCTTTGCGAGACTTTTGAACATTGGAGTGGCGAAAACCACCCCCAGTTCGGAGCATTTCTTTATAGGCAGTCTGGTCGAAGTGCACAACCAGAGTCTTCTTGGTCGAACCGACCGAAACATCATCATATTGAGCAATCGCCTCCTCGTTAGAGGAGAAGGTATTCCCCAGCAGAGTCGCCATTTTGTTTCACTTAACAAAAATGCCAAACAAAAGTTAGATTTTGAAAATAAAACGAGAAAAAGTACAAGAAGTACAAATTTGATTCTGGGAAAGTATTGCTATGGAAGTCTGATCTGTAAATGATCACTTTGTTCCTTGGACCATATGATGATGATGAAGATCACTGCTTGAAGTAGAACAACTTGGAAGAACTAAGTCACCAGAAAGGTATCAACGCACATGGGCACTGATGGCGAGGCCGAATGCTTTCCTGCTTTGCTTCACTCTGTTCTGAAAGAAAAGTTGAAGAAGAATGCTTCGGAGAATCAAAAATCTCGAAGTTCTGATCTCTATATTCTCTCATGTCTCTCTGTGTCTGTCTTATGAGAAAAATAAGTCTATTTATAGACTTGGGCTCTGGTGCGTAAAAACTCAGCAAAAGTTCCGCTTTTACGCTAACAACCGCCACCCACGATCAAAGTCATCCTCTATATACGTTGACACGTGTCCCATCAATTCAGTAAGAATAGGATGCACGTACACACGTTTTTCGGGATGTGTGGCATAAAAGCCATGTAGGCAAACCACGTTCCAAATTGATCAGAAAGAACAGGGCATAAAAATAGCCTCAATGTACTCTGAGCGTAAAGCAATAGATTGAGCATAAAGTAGCTTTGACGTAGACTTCCCGCGTAAAGTGGTTGTTAAATAACCTTGAGCGTGGAAATAGCTCAAATAGACTTTACGCACACGTCAACTATTGAGCCTAAAAGCTCGTATAGTCCTCGTGCGTAAAAGAAGCCATAGTGTGAGCGTAAAGTAGCTCAATTCACATACTAAACGACAACATTGGTATCTGTATAAAACAAATCCCTTTGAATTCTGTGATATATGCCATCATTAATATCTTCATGTCAGAGTTTGCATTAAATGCAAGACTTGACAGCTTTGTCCAGCATAAAAGTGGCTGCTCTGTCCTTGGCGTAAAATCATAGGTGTAGACCCAAGCGTAAAATAACCAACCTGCTTCAGGCGTAAAGTGATTAGCCTCTCCTTGGCATAAATGGGGTCAATTTGAGTAGACTGATCTATCACTTTGACCCTTCTTGTGAAGCACTTTTTATGCTCCTACAATAGTTGGCAGGCCAAGAATATCATCCAGAACAAGGGATATGACATTAAAAGCGACCAGGGGCTAAATTACGGCCGGAGACGACGATTGCCAATACGATACTTTGCTTCTCCCAGCAAACCTGAGAACTACTATCAACGAAATGGTGTTGGTTTGGGCTATGTCACTCATCCAACAACTCCCAAAAGATCAGATGATGAAGCATATCATTGTTCTCATTCTTCTTACTCCTCTCTCTGGGACTCAGACTCCATCTTGGCGACATATTCAAAGCAACTCCGTCCGTCAACATGGTTTCCGTTGACCAAATCACGGACGATGTCTAATCGATCGAGCTTGAAGAATAGACTCAAAAGATGGATACTAGGTGGGAGCTGTGCTTCGAACAACGTGAACCACCTACCGAAGACGAATTCATCTAAGTCAATTTAGGAGATGAATCATCTTTTAAACCAATCTTCATCAGCAAAAGTCTATCTGACGAGGCTTATACAACTTATAAGAGAATACATCGACATCTTTGCATGGAGCTATGGAGACATGCTAGGCCTGGATCCTAAAGTCGCCATGCACCGCCTGAATATTTCGTCTAAAGCTAAGCCAGTGAAGCAGCAACAACGACGATTCCGACCAGATGTCATAGAGGCCATCAAAAATGAAGTCAAGAAGCTCATTGTCAGTGGATTCATTCACAAAGAACAATACCCTGACTGGGTTTCCAACATCGTTTCAGTCATGAAAAAGAATGGTAAAGTTCGAGTCTATATCGATTACCGTGATTTGAACTATACATGCCCGGAGGATGAGTTCTCTCTACCGATTACTGACATAATGATCGACAATACCTGCAGCTTCGAACGGATGTCCTTCATGGATGGGTTCTCAGGCTACAACCAGATCAAGATGTTCCCCGACGATGAGAAACACACATCTTTTAAAACACCGTTGGGGGTATACTGCTAGACGGTGATGCCCTTCGAATTGAAAAATGTAGGGGCGACATACCAGCGAGCCATGAACACATTTTTTGCGATCATTTACGTAAAATAATGGAGTGCTACGTAGACGATATCACAGTAAAAAATCGTCTCAAGGGAAACCACCTCCAAGACTTGAGAACGGTGTTCGAACTAATGCGTGCATACCAACTCAAAATGAATCCAACCAAGTCTTTTCTGGGAGTCTCCAGCGGTAAGTTCCTTGGTTTCGTTATCACTTCAAAGGTTATACATCTTGACCCGGAGAAAGTGAAGACTATCCTCGATAAACATCCTCTAAGAAATCTCAAAGAGCTACGCGGACTACAAGGCAGGTTAGCCTACATCAGACGATTCATTTCGAACCTTTCTGGAAGGTGTCAACCATTTCCTCAGCTCATGAAGAAAGGTGTATCTTTCGTGTGGACTGAACAATGTCAACGTGCATTCGATGACATCAAGGCGTATCTCACAAGCCCCCCAGTATTGGTAGCTCCAATAATGGAGAAGCCTTTCTTACTATATGTTCGCGCTATGGACCATTCTCTTGACGCCGTATTAGCTCAGAAGAATGAAGGTGGCCATGAACATGCAATATACTACCTCAGCCATACAATGGTGGGTGCCGAGCACAGATACACACCTGTAAAAAAGGAATGCCTTGTACTGGTATTTGCCTTCCAGAAGACACGCCACTATGTGTCTGGGCAGACTATCCACATCATATCTAAAGTCAATCCTCTCAGAATACTCATGACTAACCGGGTTCTCTCAATTCCCGTTTAGCAACATGGGCAATGCTATTGACTCCATATGATATGCTCTTCGTTCCTCAGAAGGCAGTAAAGGGCCAAGCATTAGCTAATTTTCTGGCAGCTCATCCGGTGCCAGCATCTTCCAAACTCTATGAAGATATCCCCAATGAATTAGTAGAGTCTAACACTGCAACTGAAGAAATTCCCATTTGGCAAATATTCTTTGACGGTGCATCAAGAACATGACCCAAAAGAAATATTGTGGCTGGAGTAGGTGTCGTGCTCGTGTCACCTGATCATCTGATTATACATCATGCATATTCTCTCATGGAACCATGCACCAACAACGTGGCCGAATATAATACCCTATCACTCGGCCTGTAACTGGCAAAACAACTAAGAGTTGACTATCTAGAAGCGTACGACGATTCCAAGCTAATAGTTAGTCAAGTTCGAGGGGATCATGAAGTTCGTCACGAAGATCTCATCTCCTATCACAGGGCAACAATCGAGTTAGCGTCTACTTTCACTGGATTATTCATCGAGCATGTACCTGGACTACAGAATATATAAGCAGATGCTCTAGCCGGTCTCGCTGCTTCCTTGACCGTTCCTACCAATACTCAGCAGTCGATCACAGTGTCTGGTTGAGAACTATTCTGTGTGAAAGATGCCTTGTATATTCATCACAGTTACACAACGAAAACAAACGTCGATGTTAAAGACTGGAGATTCCCTTTTATAGACTATGCTGTATATGGAATCCTTTCCGAGGACCCGAAGGAAGCAGTGTCCATCCAAAGGCGATCCCTCATATTTTACTATGATACAGCTACCAAGATGCTGTACCGACGCTCTTACGACGGGCTACTGTTACGATGTTTATCAGACACAGAAGCCGAACATGCACTCTGGGAGGCTCACGACGGAATTTGTGGTGCACATCAACCAGCCCCAAATTATAAGATTGCCTCAAACATATTATTGGCCCACGATGATAGCAGATCTGTTGAATATACAAAAAAGTGTGGAGCTTGTCAGTTCTACGCAGATTTCATTCATCAACCTTCAGAGTTTCTATATCCAACGGCAGCATCTTGTCCTTTTGAAGCCTGGGGCATGGACGTTATAGGACCAATCAGCCCGCCATCCTCTAAAGGACATCAGTTCATCCTAGCCATAACCGATTACTTCTCCAAATGGGCAGAAGCTATACCGCTCACCGAAGTGAAGGCATCGAACGTGATCAATTTTATCAAACATCACATTATCTACCGCTTTGGCCTACCTCACAGGATCATCCATGATAATGGTCCATAATTTCAAGCCATGCATTCTATCGGTTCTGCGATAGGAATCGAATCCAGAACGTAGCCTCTACTGCTACAATCCAGCGGCTAACGGGCTAGCAGAAGCCTTCAATAAAACTATTATTAAACTTCTCAAGAAACTCGTATCTTCAAACAAGAGCGATTGGAATGAGAAGCTCGACGAATGTTTATGGGCCTATCGTACAACGGTCCGGACTCCAACAGGCAGTACGCCATTCGCTCTGGTTTATGGGAGTGAAGCAGTTCTTCCTCTAGAAATCCAGATTCTTTCTCTTTGAGTATCCTTAGCCAGCGATTTGACTACCAAAGAAAGCTACCGTTTGCGTCCTCAGAAGCTCGAAGCACTAGACGAAAAATGCTTTGTAGGCCTCAAAAATGAAGTCACGCTGAGTTAATACAGCCTATCAGAACAATGTCTAAAATACACGCTGAGTTCTATCAGACCATTTCCTCAAATATACGCAGAGTTTAAATGGTACACAGAGACAGCTCATTATTTGTCAGAGTGTCATTATGACTGACAGTACGACAGTCAAAGAATGTCTTCTTGTATGCCACGTATGCACGGGACTCGAGAGATCTCAGCCGACTATTGCGTGACTTTCAAAATCTTCCTCAACAAGATTCAGTCTTCATCAAGTTGGCATACCAAAAAGACCTTATCGTCATTTAATGTGACTGACAAGGCAATCAATGTCAGAGATTTTGTGCCAGTCGAGGCACGTCGAATCAAGACAACTGGCCGTTCTGACTCAAGTCTGCGTGTATTTTGAACTTCTATGTTCCTTCCTCAAGTTTGCGTGAATTTTTAGCTTTTTGTCTCAAGTTGGCGTGTATTCTGAAGCTTTCTGCCTCAAGTTGGCGTGTATTCTGAAGCTTTTCTGCCTCAAGTTGGCGTGTATTCTGAAGCTTTCTGCCTCAAGTTGGCGTGTATTCTGAAGCCTTCTGCCCCAAGTCTGCGTGGATTTCATCCTCAACCAGTTGGCGTGGATTTCATCTCAAATTATCAGATTGGAGTACGTGGCAGCCATGCCACGGATCTCTCGTATGCGTGCCCCAGTAACTTATATACGAATCATGCATGATTGCCATGTGTCCAACAGTTATGGACCACATCCAGTAACTGCTCATCAACCTTGCGTATGATTGAGTCCTGCGTGATTATCAACTATGCATAGGTTATGAAAACAGTTATCTTTTTAGTTATTTTTGACTCTATAAATAGAGTTCTCTTCTCATTCATTGTACAGATATACAGAATATCTAAATTGCTGTCGAATTTTTGAGAGCTTTTCTTCTTCGCATCGTCCAAGGGATAAAGCGATCGTCTTCTAGATCGGATTCCTAAAGTTGTATTTTCCCAGAATCAAAATAAATAAAGTGAATTTATTTATGGAAAACAAATTGGCGACTCTGCTGGGGAAACCCATCTCCTCTTCTGAGATGGCAACAACTCAATGCGACACTTCGTCGGTCGGATCGACGAAGAAGGTGATATCGATTCAGTTCAATCAACTCGCCTATGAAGAAATACAGCGGGCTAAGGGTGGCAAGCACACTTCAGCCTCTATCACCACCGCCAAATCAAAGGGACGATCTGTCTACGTCCCTAAGAATCTGTTGGCAACCAAAGATGGTGAAGTTCCTGCCACAGTGTCTATTACTAACATTGGCAAGAACTCCACTGCAAGCACGCATACTCCTGTGTGCTCGAAGACGACAGTATCCAAAATACACGCTAACAGTGATGGTTCCTTAGCCAAATCTGTTTCCGTAGTCACACAGTCCAAAAGTCACGCTGACAGCACTTGCTCTTTAGCCAAACCTGTTCTAGCGTGCATTTCCAAACCCAAAAATCACGCTAACAGCACTGGTTCTTTAACCAAGCCTGTCTCAGCGTGTATTCCGCACGCATCATCCACCAAGTCAGCTCTCCCTGACTCAGCATGCGTACCAAAATCTGGCTTTTTAGCCAAGACTTCATATGCTGACAGTACTGGCTCCTTAACCAAATTGTCACCAGCATATTCTAAGAAGAATAGCTCTTTAGCTATTTCTTCCTCCTTGCCAAGTTTTGCTAGAACTGGGGGTAGTCTTGCTATGGCTCCTCCACAGATGGCTCACAAAGTCCCTTCGAATAGGAACAACTATTTAGTTGTTTCTTCTGCTCCTGTAGTGTTTACTGTAGGAACAGCTTTGACTGACAGCTTTGTTAGTCAAAGAAAAGGAAATAGTCTTTTGACTACTCTTCCTTCTGGACATTCTATGTCTCAAAACTTGAATAAGTCTAAAAAGAAACATTTCTTAATGTCTTTTTCTACGACTTCTTCAAATTGGGCACAGAATTTGTCTCTACAAAAAGGTTTGTTACCAACTCCTACTCAAGGGGATGGTTCAAATCTTCCTTCTCTGCAAATATCCAGATCAATGGAAGGAAAACTTCAAGTGTCAAAAACCAATGTTTTACCTCCAACAGATCTAAGAATGAAACTTAATCAATCCCGTTTGGGAAGCACTTCTGGTGTTAAGAAACCACACCAATCAGGAGCGAAAGTAAGAGATCCGGATGCAGAGTATGCCAAAAATTATGTTGCTCAGATTAATCACTATTTGTATAATCAAGAGCCGGCAAAATCTAAGGACAAGAAATATGTTCCTAATAAACAAAGATTGTTCTCAAATATACCTCAATCTTCACATACGGATTTGCGAGAACATCTTCAACAAAAGAGAAGGAATAATTCTCTGTCAAGTGATCATGACCATCATGATTGTGACTTCCAACCTAGGGTCATAATTCAATACAGATGTCAAACTAAACGACAGTCTGTCTTTAATCGGATCCAGGGTGAACCTATGTCTGATGAAGATGAACCTCTTTTCGCTTCTATCAACATGACCTCTCGGGATTCTGGGGTAGAACCGATAGTCCAGATGGGGTATACAGAGGCACCATAGCAAGAGTCTTGGCTTCTAATCAAAGAACTTTGGTTTCTGAAGACTATTCTGAATTCCTTGGAGAATCCAACTTCCCACCTCTTTCTACTG
>JANAVB010015837.1:0-67020 GCA_029216955.1 Iris pallida
ACCTAAAAGAAAGGTGAAAAATAAGACACGGGTCGAGGGTTCTATTTGTGAAGCCTATGTTTCTCGAGGAGATTACAACTTTCGTCGATGTATTTCAAGCCTCATGTTGCAACTAATAGAACGAGCTTCCAAACGATGACAGAGATCATGAAGTAATGATACAATTCTGAAGGTATTCATGCTCCAGGAAAGCCATCGGGTAAATGAATAAGATATCTGAACGATGATGAGCTAAGGGCTCTCAGGTGTATGTATTACTCAACTGCGACGAGGAGGAAGTAGAGAAACAGAGGGTTAAGTAAATAATACGTTCTACATTATTTTAATAGTGTTGAGAATAATACTATTACATTAATTGTACGATGTTATTTTTAGCATTTTAATGATGATGTGAGGTCAGGTAGGCCACACATAACAGAAGAAACTAGAACAAGAAATGAGACATTATTTTCCATCATGGTTGAGTGCATATGTAAGACTTGAGAACTCTGTAATTACCTTTCTGTATATGCACTTGATTTAGAATGAGCTTAATTGCTTCTTTCGTGGTATTTAGGTCGATCGTCCATACGCAAGACTTGAGAATGAGTCTATTAGAACGCTAGCCAGGGACCAATTTATGCTGCAAAAATATGGCCAAGCTACTGTGTTAATGGTTTAGGTTCAAGTCAACAACTTGCCCGATCAGAGACAACTTTGTGAATCTCGACTCCACCAAAAATAGTTGTTTGTGTATCAGATCTTCGAACTACAAAGATGTTGATGCGGCAATAATTTCTATGACATGCTACGGAGAGTAGAGCTGACATATAGTTATGGAATAGAGCCTGCTAGATGTGTTATTCAGGTGTGATTGGTTCGATCTGATTGAATGTCAGAGTTGGAAAGTAGACAAGCACGGTCTTGTTGATATAAACTATCGGCGTCGATATCAAGCCTATGAACCATTTGTCCTATCAAGTCAGGCTCAGCTCGTGTACTTCACAAGTTATCCTAAACGGGGAACAACAAGGTCGGACTGGTGGACAGTATGCAAGACCAAAGCTAGAAATACCTTGAGGTTGACGATATAGCTTATCACAGGAACTACCTCTTATAACAAATATTATAGAAGTGGACACGACGGAAGTTTCTCATTACACATCTAATTGTGTAAAAGAAGTAGAATTATCTGAAGAGGAAGATACAGATGAAAGTGAAGATGTAGAGGAGGAAGAAGAGAAGATGAGCTAAACAAACTAGATGAATTTTCAGAAGAGGATTAAAATCTGTGATGTCTATCATATAAATATTTTTTTGTAATAATAAATCTGTGACACTTTAGTGACACTTTTATCTGTGACCATGATATTTTTCAAAAATTTGTGATGTCTATCATATAAAGTATTTTGTTTTATTGTCATATGTTATTATCAGGTATGACTAGACCAGGAGGACGACGCGGAGGATTATATATTAGCCAGTCCCGTCAGCCTCGGGCTGGGGATGGAGACGCAGTTTCGTACCCTCATCCTCATCTCCGAGTACGCCATTGTACCGTTCTGTTCCCAGTCCATTACCGGACAGGGCAGTTCTAGCAGGTTGCCGACTCCTCCCTCGTCGTCCCCCTTCCTGATCCCTCGTCCAGCATCCCGATCCCCCGTCCAACATTCCTCCTGTCGACGGCTCTATGGGGGAGCCGACGCCGAGCATATGGAGGCCGGCGATCAGACTGAACCTGCCCAGGCAGGAGGTGAGAGCGACCCTCCATGCGCTCCCCCGGGCGAGACGCGTATGGAGATTTGGACGGACGGGCCTATGAAGTAAGTTAATTAATAATATATATTTCTCAAATGTTATATGTACATGTATATTCATGAAATTTTTTTATTGTATAGATATCGGCCTTCTGTAGTACAGAGACAGCTGGGCAATTTTTGAGGCAGAACTATGGTGGGCCTTGGCTCAACTACTCAGATGCTCCCCATAGGAAGGCCTTTTGGTTCGCCCACTTCAAGGTAAAAAATTTGTTTATTTTTAAATTTTAATAATCATTTGTGTATATTATACAACTTTTGTATTTTACTTCTTGTAGAGGACCTATTTCTATCCACCACACCGGCGCAAGGATCGAGGGCCAATTTTCTGCCGTCGCAGCCAAGCTCATCCGTGATGCGATCGACGACCAGAAGCGTCGTGATCGCCCCGGACAGCCGATCCAGGGTTGGATTACGCCAGAGCAGTGGACTGCGATGAAGGCTAGATTCAGCAGCGCAGGTACCAAGAGCGGTCTGAGAAGGCCAAGGTGGCGCGGTCGAGCGCCGGTAAGTGGTGTGGTGCTCCATTCCGATGATGGAGCATTTTTATCGTCTGGTACGTTTTCTATGACGGACATTAATTTATATAGTTCGATATAGAATGTTTAATACTAATAGATAATATATTTTAACAGGTAAAAAGGGAGGACCCGAACATGGTGACCGTCTTCCTGGTCACACATCGGAGGGCTGGGGTTCATTGACGAGAGGGCGCGCAGACATATGTACGTTATACTTTATATTAATTTACTATAACTTACAAAACATGAAAATAGATATCAATATAGACTTTAGCAAACCTTACACGTTAGCAAACATGTAACATGTTCTAGGAGCCGAGTTTGTTCAGCTACAGCAGAGGCGGCTGCTGCTGCTAGTACGCCAGCAGAGGGAGAGGCTGGTAGTTCCTCCCAGCCGCCTACAGCTCCATCGCAAGACGAGCTCTGGATGACCGCCGTTGGCGGTCTTCAGAAGGGTACGTACTACGGTACGGGATCCTACGGCGCGTATTTGGCTACGGAGTCATCCCGGGCCCCCTCTGTCAATGCGCAGTCTCCGGCTTCGCAGGCATCGTCACGAGTTGGGGATATCCTTCGTCAGATCGAGGAGCTACGTCACGAGTTGCAGCAGTAGATTTCTGATACGGTCGAGCGACGATCCGACCCTCCGATCGTCACCGGACGATTTGATGCGGTCAAGCGCAGTATACAGGAGCTGATGACTCTGCATCAGGCTACAGCTGCCAGCTTGCAGATGCTCACCGAGTCTACGCAGCGCAAAGCATAGACAGGTCGAGCTGGAGGGATCACAGAGGAGCATGTCTGCCTCACTCACTCAGGTTTCGGCTTCGCTTGAGGCGAGTACTGAGAGGGTGGTGAGTACCCTTGCTGCGCATGGTGTGACGCTGAGAGCTGGAGCAGATACGTCCTCCCGTCCATCGACGGCGTCGACTCCAGACACTGCACTGCCTCCGGCGTCGACTCCAGACATTGCACTGCCTCCTACTGTCCCTAAGGTACAGCTCACCCAGCAGCAGTATGACTACATTCTATCCCAGTTACGCGGCAGGGGTCCGCAGTGATTTTATTGGTTTTTTTATGACTTGTATGTATTGGCCCTATGGGCAAATTGTTTATTCATACAACTGTTGTTTATACACTTGGTGGAAGACTTTTTATCATCTTCCATTTTTATTTGACTCTATTGGATGTTTATGAGGATTTGAGTCTGTGATATTTACTTTGCACTGCCTCCTGTTTTTATTGTGATATTTACTTTGTGATATCTGCGACGGGGAAGACAAATATACCTACGCTGGGTTTAAGCGATGATCTGATATACAAAGGAGGTGCTGCCAAAATTTTAAAAAAATATATTATGTATTTTGTTATGATGTGTGTCTGTATTTACAGTGAATGTGAAATACAGTGTTCGGAACCATCGACAGTTTCAATTACTGTTATATGTTATCTTGGATAGAAATAGCAACAGTTCAGGGTGCACTTCTGAGAGGTTCATTTTCACGTCCTTCACTTTCTCGGGACGTCGTAAAGGTTCCCGAGAAGGTGAAGGACGTGAAGAGGAAGCTCTGAGAAGTGCACCCTGAACTGTTGCTCTTTCTATCCAAGATAAACATAGAATAGTAAGCGAAACTGTCGATGGTTCGAACACTGTACTTCACACACACTGTAAACACAGACACACATAACAAAAATACGAATTATATTTTTTTAAATTTTTTTATAATATCTGCGACGTATAGCGACGTTCTGCGACGTCCTGCAACGGAAAGTAGAAGTCGCTATACGTCGCTAAATAGTGACGTCACGTCACTAGACGTCGCTAATATACGTCGCTAATCTGTCGGTAGCCGTCGCTAAGTTGCCCACGTGGCTGCCATGCCATGTCATCATATATAAATTATACAGCGTCGCAAGTGGTCGCTTTATGTCGCAACGTTGGCGACGTAGTGATACGTCGCTATCTGTCGCTCATTTTAGCGACGTCTAGCGACAATGAACGCCGCGTCGCCAATAGCGACGTTCGGCGACTAAATTGCCATTTGCGACTTGCATATAAGCGACGTCCGTTTTTCGTCGCTAAATACGTCGCAAATAGGTTTTAGCGACGTATTTTCCATTTTTAGCGACGTCTCCTGACGTCGCTAAAATGGGTTATTTTAGTAGTGGATGCGTACTGATGCAGCATGGCGAGGTCGTGGCTTACGCATCGAGACAATTGAGGATCCACGAGAAGAACTACCCGACACACGACTTTGAGCTAGTTGTAGTGATTTTTGCACTAAAGCTATTGAGACACTATCTTTACGGAGAGCGGATAGAGATATTTACTGATCACAAGAGTCTGAAGTATGTCTTTACGTAGAAGGAGATGAACATAAGACAAAGACGTTGGCTGGTGTTGATGAAGGATTTTGAGATCAAGTTGCAGTATCATCCGGACAAGGCGAATGTCGTAGCGGATGCTTTGAACAAGAAGCCCACAGCATATTTCTTGACGACTCTCATCAATTATTAGAGGATCTCCAGGAGTTAGGGATAGAGATCGTACTGCCGGGTATAGATGGACAGTTATCTACCCTTGGGGTACAGTCTTGCATGGTTGAGAGGATCAAGGCCGCTCTGCCTACAGATACGAGATTTAGGAGACTCGGGGAATAGATAAGGCTACGAATTCACAAGGCGGAACATTGAGGTGTGGAGATTGCCTATGCGTTTTGAATGGAGAGCTACGCCAGGAGTTGATAGCTAAGGCGCATAGATCGATATATTCTATTCATCACGGAGGTACGAAGATGTACATAGATTTGTGCCAACACTACTGGTAGCATGGAATGAAGAGGGAGATCGCTCGATTCGTAGCAAGATGCTTGGTCTGTCAATAGGTCAAGGCCGAGCACCAGATGTTTGTAGGACTATTGCAGTCATTTCATTCCAAAGTAGAAATAGGAACATATCAGGATAGACTTTGTTACTGGATTCCCGAGGAGCCACAAAGAAAAGGACGCAGTTTGGGTCATCCTGGATCGACTCACCAAGTCGCCTCAGTTCTTGCCCTTCAGAGTCGGGCAATCTATGAAGATTCATGCTGATTTGTACATAAGGCAGATAGTGTGTCTACATGGAGTACCAGTCAGCATTGTACCGGATCGAGATTCCATATTCACATCTCATTTTTGGAGGAATAAGTAGGAGAGTTTGGGGAGTCATATCAAATTCAGCACAACTTATCACCCGCAGACTGACGGGCAGTCAGAGCGCACGATCCAGACACTTGAGGATATGATAAGAGCATGCATATTGGACTTTGGAGGATCTTGGAAAGATCATCTACATTTTTTGAAATTCTCCTACAATAACAGTTACCAAGCGAGCATACAGATGGCACCGTTCGAGGTACTGTATAACAGGAAGTGCAGGTCTCCAGTTTGTTAGAGTGACATCGAAGAGCGTTAGATACTTGGTCTAGAATTGGTGACTCAAACAGTGGAGAAGGTGAAGCAGATTCAGAGCCATCTCAGAGCGGCACAGGATAGGTAGAAGCATTGGGCTAATACTCATCGCCAATCTTTGGAGTTCAAGGAAGGCAATCACATATTTTTAGGATATCACCAACTCGGGGGGGGCTATTAGATTTGGGAGCAGAAGCAAGTTGAGTCCGAGGTACATTTGGCCCTTCGACATTTTGGAGCGAGTTTATGAGGTGGCTTATCGTCTAACATTACCTCCGTCACTTGAGGGTGTGCATGATGTTTTCCATGTATCACAGTTGAGGAGGTGCGTGGCAGACCCTAGTCACGTGCTGGATCATTCAGAGATTATAGTTGGACTGAGCCCGTCATATGTGGAGCAGTCTGTTGCGATTCTTGATCGCAGTGAGAAGGTACTAAGAGGGCAGACTATTCGACTTATCTGGGTTGCATGGAAGCATAATTCTCCGGACGAGTCCACTTAGAAGTACGAGGACTCTATTCGGGAGCGTTTCTCTCACTTGTTCGAGGATCGAGGTAAGAATTACGTACCGTATTTCAATATCGTAGTATTTTAGATTCTCACTATTTTTTTAATCGTACCATTATTCTAAATTTTGAGGACAAATTTTCTAAGGAGGGGAGGATGTGAGCCTCTATATAATTTTATTTATTTATTTAGTTACGTGCTAAAAGACTTTCTCATACTATTACTGCTGGTTCTAAATATGAACTTTCTTTACATGTACATAAATATACGTATATTTTAGTTGATATATATGTATAATATCAATAGGTTATATTCATATAACTAGGGGCGGATCTACATTGGGTCCAAGGGGGGCCACGCCCCCCTCCCCCAATTTTTAGAAAAATGTTGATTACTATATAGAACTTTCTTTTACATGTTTACAATATATATTAGTTTGATCCATCATGTACAAAGAACAAGCTAGCTCAAGTGGTAATGTTTTAGGCTTTTAGTTTAGAGGTTACAAGTTCAAACCTCATCACTCACCACTTTATTAAATATTTTACATATTTTAGAAATCTTTTATTTGTAATGTTTTGCTTCCTCTTTTGTAACAATTTGAAAAAATTATCTTTTTTTTGCTTGAGTTTTAATATATCTTTTGCTATTGAAGTCCAATTAATATGACAACTTTAAGGATTTTTATATGTAGTAGCACAACCCCTCCATAATTTTAATCCTGGCTCCACCCCTGCTGTCACGCCCCAGAACCAGAATACTGGAGAGCGGGGGCAGACATAGCCAGCTACGTATATTGAAATAGAATACATCTCAACTATACGGTCACGGCTGTCTAGATATGATGGTTTACTACAAGCCAGCAGTCTCTTAAGGTCAAGCCTATTGTCTCAATCTCAAGCAATTAACAGAGTTACAAGATATTAGAGCATCAAATATATATATATATAAGGCGTCCCAAATATTACATATTGGATGATCATGAAGCTAGTCGTACAAAATGATAGGACTAGCAAGAGTTCAGTCATACATGATCAACCCTAGGATTTGTTAATCATGTTTACAGCCCGTAGGTAGACAGTAAGTAAATGTGCATCGAGCTAACAGGTGCTCGTCGGCTAAACGCCTCAAAAGAATAAGTTTACATATAAGTGGGTGAAACAAAAAGGAAAACCCACTCTTGGCCCGGGTTCCGTCTAGTTGTCACCATTGGACTGGAAGCTCGGTAGATCCTCGGGAGCTGCTCCGAAATCTGGCCACACAAAACCAGCTGGGTCAAACCCCAGAAAGAGCAAGTGCCACAAAGGAGGCCACAAATAAGGACAAAAGCCAGCATATCAGAACATAAAGAATAAAAGAAGTACAAGTAGTAAGGTACACAGGACGATAAACAACTAGGGACGTGGAACCATTCCGGGAGCCAGGTTACAATCCTTAAACCAAACAAGGACCGGGATTGTAACCCTTCGCCTGAATAGCTCTCTGTCTCTACTCATTTATCGTTAAGATAAGTAAAACAAAACATGCTCAGGAGATAGCAGGTACTGGAGCTAAACAAGACTTGGACAAGGCTGGACACCATCCATTCACAATCGGCCAAGCAAGTACTACGGCTTACTACTTTAACTAACTAGGGTTATCACAAGCCTAATTACTAACAAGATGCAAGTGAGAATTCCAGTCCCAAGCCCTGCAGACTATCCAGTTATCCTTTCACGGGTTGAGAGTTATAGGTGGGTACATTGCCCGGGAGACAAATGTACCCTTAGGTGACTTAGAGGGTGCAACACATGACAGTGTGCTGGAAATGTGCTCTACTCGTCGGCAAGCTACAAGTCCATTAAAGCGCCCAGATAATGAGATTGCCTGTGTCTGGGAATTCTCCATGTTCTAGTTTGATCTAATAATTAGCCTAATCCAATTTAGCGCGAGTCCCTGGCCGTGGTACCCAGGAAGTCGCGTCCTAGACATGATGCAAGATAAGATAAGTGGATTGTACAAACAAGCAAGCAGGAACACCAACGGTGTCAAGTTGATTATACGAGTTAATTACAAGTTACAAGTCAAGTCAAGTCAGGAGTGCGCCGCCACGGGCCACTATCAAGTTATCAAGATAAATCATGTCAGGGTGCTTGTTAGGAGTGCACCACTACGGGTCACTGTCATGTCAGGTTGGTCATGTCAGGAGTGCACCACTACGGGTCACTGTCGTGTTATGCTAGGTCCTTGTCATACCATGCCATGTACAATAGACATTCCAAACATATTAAGTAAAATCAAGTTCATGACAAAAGGCGTAAGGATATAAAATGGGCGTAAAATATCTAATACAATATCAATATATATAGGACTATAGAAGAGCCAGGCTTAAAGAAAATAAAACCAAATCTCCAAGAGCCAATGGTTTGCGCAAGGGGTCAGGGGGTTGGATTGCGCAGGAGTCAAGTGCGCTAGGAGGCCAACTGCGCAGGGTGAGCTGCGCAGGGTTCCAACTGCGCCGGAGTGAGTTGCGCAGGGTACCAACTGCGCAGGAGTGGATGGCACAGCAGATGGATTGCGCACAGGAGGATTGCGCAGGGGTGGATTGCGCAATGGTCGATTGCGCAGGGGTTACTTTGCGCATGGCTAGCTTGCGCCAGCGCAATCCAGCGCAGCGCAAAGCACTGGCCAAGTGATTGCGCAATCGGCCATGCGCTAAGGAGCACAGGCCGGGGGTGCACAATCGGCCATGCGCTAAAAAGCGCAAGGCAGTGGGCTGTTCTTCCTGGCCGAGAGCAAGTCCAAGAACACCAAGAACTTCAATTCTTCATAACTTAGCCAAATTAAAACCAAATCTAGATTTTCAAAGTTCTAACTTGAGTAAAATCGAATTCTCTTCCACATGGAAGCATCAAAACATACAAAAATCAAAGTTAAATAGATCAAAACCATGTAAATCCGAAAATAGTAAAAACCTAGATCTAGAACAAAGGAAACTCCAAATCACAAAATGTCAAGTTCTAAAGTTGTTCTCCATGGCCTAATCTAGCTAATGGACAAATAAAAAGTGGTGCTTATTTGATGGCAAGGTGCACTTGCCTAATGGGTTGGAGAGTTGTGTGGAAGAAGGAAGAAGAAGAAAATTAATGGAGAGTAAAGAGGAGAGAGAAAGTTTGGTGAAGATATAATGAGGGTGGTTGTGTTGTGTTGAGGGTAGAGTGTAGGTTAAAGTGTTCCACTCATGATGAACCAAACCAACTTCCACAAAATAAAACCAAGCCATGGTCCAAAACTCATTTACGAGAAACCAAAATCCGCAAGTCGAGAAAATTAAAATACGTGCCAAAATCAAATACGAGCATAAATACGTAATACAGGAAATGGGGGTGACAACTCTATCCACCTTCAAAGAATTCCGTCCTCAGAATTTAATCAAGGAGCTAGAGATTGCCACGACAAGCTATACTAAGCACAAACAAGCTACACTAAGCAGTTCAATCATACAATCATACAATACAAGCAAGGAAGGGAAAGCGTAAGGCACAAGGAAGATATTATACCTTACGAGTCAAACAGGTAGGGATATCACGATCGGATGTCATCCTCACGCTCCCACGTTGACTCACCTAGAGAGTGATGACCCCAAGCAACACGGACTAAGTTAATAGTCTTGTTCTTGAGCGTCTTTTCCCTCCGGTCCAAAATAGACACGGGCCTCTCCTCATACGAAAGGTTGGTACCAACAACCAATTTCGAATGATCTAGGATATGGCTCGGGTCCGGGATGTACCATCGTAATTGGGACACATGGAATACATCATGTACCTCACTTAGCGACGGCGGAAGAGCGAGACGATAGGACACATCGCCTACTCGCTCCAGAATATCGAACGGCCCTATATACCTAGGATTAAGCTTTCCCCGTACGCCAAAACGAATGACACCGCGGGTAGGCGAGATCCTAAGGAATACATGGTCGCCGACGGCAAATTCTAAGGGACGCCGATGAGCATCGGCCCAATGGCACTGGCGATCCTGAGCAACTCGGAGGTGATCTCTGACTCTCCTGACCACTTCAACCGTCTGAGAAATCAGTTCTGGACCGAGCATCTGCCTCTCTCCGACATCGTCCCATGCTAACGGGGATCTGCACTTCCTACCATACAGAGCCTCGAAGGGTGCCATCTGGATACTGGCCTGGAAACTATTGTTGTACGAGAATTCCACCAGGTGCAGGTGATCCTCCCACGAACCACCAAAGTCAAGGGTACACGACCGCAACATATCTTCGAGAGTTTTATAGTACGCTCTGACTGCCCATCTGTCTGCGGATGATACGCTGAGCTGAACTTGAGACGAGTCCCCAAACTTTGATGAAGACTGCGCCAGAAGTGCGATGTGAATCTCGTATCCCTGTCTGATACTATGCTGACTGGCACTCCGTGAAGTCTGACGATCTGCCTGAGGTACATCTCTGCTAGCTGTGTCGTTGACTGTCCAACTCTAAATGGAAGAAAGTGTGCCACCTTGGTAAGCCTGTCTACTATGACCCAAATAGCATCTCTGTCTGCCGGAGATCTGGGTAACCCAGTCACGAAATCCATGGTAATGTGCTCCCATTTCCATTCTGGGATCGGTAAAGGTTGAAGAAGTCCAGCTGGCCTCTGATGTTCAGCCTTGACCTGTTGGCAAACCAAACATCGAGAGACATACCGAGCTATCTCTCTCTTCATACCATTCCACCAAAAGTGTTGACGAATATCTCTGTACATCTTCGTGCTACCTGGGTGGATGGAATACTGCGAACTGTGAGCCTCTGCCATGACTTTCTGTCTGATATCTCCACTGGGTACACAAAGACGCGTGCCGTGTTGAAGTGTACCATCCTCATGAATACATAACTCTGGCCTTCTCCCTGCCTCGCACTCTGCTCTGAGCCGCTGAATCTTAGAATCGGTTAACTGTGCTGTCCGGATCCTCTCAACTATGGTGGACTGAATCTGTAGGCTGGCCATCAAGGCCACATTGGAAGGAAGTACCACTTCAATTCCCATCTTCTGAAGATCCGACAATAACTCTAGTTGCGTCGTCAGGAAATAAACTCCGGCTCTCCGGCTCAACGCATCTGCTACAATGTTGGCCTTCCCTGGATGATACTGCAAATCTACATCGTAGTCCACTAGTAGCTCGAGCCATCTTCTCTGCCGCATATTAAGATCCTTCTGGGTGAAAACATACTTCAGGCTCTTATGATCAGTAAAGATCTCCACTCTATCTCCGTACAAGTAGTGCCTCCACAACTTAAGTGCAAACACTACTGCTGCTAACTCCAAGTCGTGGGTCGGGTAATTCTTCTCATGATCATGGAGTTGACGTGACGCATAAGCAATTACCTTCCCATGCTGCATCAAAACACATCCCAATCCTCTGCCTGAAGCGTCGCAATAAACTGTGAATCCTCCGGTCCCATCTGGAAGGGTGAGAATGGGAGCCGTTATCAAACCTCGCTTTAACTTCTCAAATGATTCCTGACATTCTGCTGTCCAAACGAACGGCACATCCTTACGGGTCAACTGGGTCATCGGTGCTGAAATCCTTGCAAAATCAGAGACGAACCGCCGGTAGTAGCCGGCCAATCCAAGAAAGCTACGAACTTCTGCCACTGAGCTGGGTACTGGCCATGCCTCGATAGCCATAATCTTCTGGGGATCCACTTCCACTCCTCCTCTGGTAATGATGTGACCTAAGTAAGAAATGTGATCGAGCCAGAACTCGCATTTACTGAACTTGGCGTACAACTGGTGCTCTCTAAGAATCTGGAGGACAATTCTGAGATGCTGCTCGTACTCTACTTCACTCTTGCTGTAGACCAGGATGTCATCAAGGAACACTATCACAAACTGATCCAAGTAAGACATGAAAATACGGTTCATGAGGTCCATAAACACTGTCGGCGCATTGGTCGCTCCAAAGGGCATAACTAGAAACTCCCAATGCCCGTACCTAGATCTGAACGCCGTCTTCGGGATGTCCTGCTCTCTAACTCTGATCTGGTGGTATCCTGACCGCAAGTCTATCTTCGAGAAAACTGAAGCCCCTTTGAGTTGATCAAACAAGTCATCTATCCTCGGGAGAGGGTATCTATTCTTGATTGTCACTGAGTTCAAGGTACGATAATCAACACATAGCCTGGACGTACCATCCTTTTTTTTCACAAGAAGCATTGGGGCTCCCCAAGGCGATCCACTAGCACGAATGAATCCCTTGGTTCTGAGTTCTTCAATCATCTTGTACAAAATCTCCAACTCTGAAGGCGCCATTCTGTAGACTCACTCTGATACTGGTGCTGTCCCGGGAATCAAGTCGATAGTGAACTCGATCTCCCGCTCTGGTGGCATCCCTGGAAGTTCCTCTGGAAAGACATCTGAAAACTCTTCAACTATTCGGGGCAACTGCACTGCTGCTACTGCCATCCGCAATACTGGAGGAGAAGGCTCCACAGCGCCTCTGGAAAATGAAAACTCTGGCTCTCCGGGAATACTAAAGACAACTCTGCCAGCATGGCAGTCTATCCTAGCATAATAGTTCCTCAACCAATCCATGCCTAGGACTACATCATAGTCTGCCATAGGGAACTCTATGAGCCTAGCGGGGAACTCTCTACCGCTAACTACGATCCGACACGAGGAAAACACTCGATCTACTCCCACAAGACCATTACCAGTAAGTATATTGAGCCTCACTGATAATGACTCGGGCTCCAATCCTATCCGTGTCGCGAATCGTGCAGACATGAATGAATGCGATGCACCAGAATCAAATAATACAGATGCTGGAAAGGTGTTGACGAGAATAGTACCTGCCGCTACCTCACCTGGTGTAACTTCTTCTTCCATGGTCATCATCATAGCCTGACCTCTAGCTGCGGGTCCTCTCTGCTGGAAACCCCTCTGTCGGTTCTGTACTGGAGCCTGGGTGAACTGCTGCTGGAAGGCCTGGGCCTGAGGCAACAATGGCCTCGGGTACTGCTGCTGCTGCTGAACTGGAGCTGGGGTTGGTCCTCTCACCGAAGAACTAGAAAGGTTGGATGATGATGGACCTCCCCTATTCGGGCAGGTCCCTATCTGGTGGTCTGCTCCTCCACAAGCCAGGCACAATCCCTGTGCCCTACGACACTCTGCCACTACATGGCCCGGCTTCCCGCAATGCGAACATCCCACCGCGGAAGACTGCTTCTGCTTCTGCTGCTGCGGGTACGTCGGGGTCGAATGCTGAACCGACGTCACTGAGGCCGCCCGCCTCGGAGTTCCAATGGTTATACCCCTAGCTGCCGGGGCTGGAGCTGAAGATTGGTGCATCTGGTTGTGGGACCGCTTCCTGCCTCCGGTCCTGTCCACAATTCTCCGGGAGGTATACTCATGCCTCCTTGCTGCCTTCAACACTGCATCGAACGTCTGGTGCTCGAACTGCTCCACAGCCAATAATCTCTCTAAGTGCAGCCCTTGCTGGAATCGCTGAGCCCTATCGAACTCGGTAGCCACCAAAGTGGGGGCGAACCTACTCAGCCTGGAAAACTCGGTCGCATAGCCATCGACCGTTCTGTCTCCTTGCTTCAAGTTGGTGAACCGGGTCTGCAGGTCGTACCGTGCCACCGCATCGAAGTACTTTATCTGGAACCTCTCTCTGAATGTCGCCCAAGTGACTGGTGCCGCTAACCCCATGGCCTGAGCTGCCCACCAATCGCGAGCCAAGTCTAACAACTGTAGGCGTACCACCGCCACCTTCTCATTCTCAGGTGTCCTAGCTGCTTCTAGAACCACCTCGATATCCTGAAGCCAAGCATCTGCAGCAATCGCATCTTCACTGCCGTCAAAGAAGGGAGGGTTCAAGCGCTTGAAACTGTTGGCCGCCTGATTCCCTTGGAGACCTCCTCGGTTTAGTGTATCATGAACTTCCTGGTGCAAGGCGTCGCCTCGACGATCTTGGGATGCAAGCAGTTCTCTAATAAGCCCTACCAAAGGTCCCTCATCATGTCTAGCTGGTTGAACGGGCGGAGCTGCCTGAACTGGAGGTACTGAGCCTCCGGAAAGCATAACTCGGGAGGCTACTCCAGAGTGCTGAGCTTGATCTTCCTGGCGCTGGGGTGCTTGTCGAGCTTCCTCTGGCTGGTTGGCAGGTCCGGGTGTAATGCCGCTGAAGAAGACGACATAGGGAACAATAAGGAAAGGACCAGGACAGATCAATGATACAAGCAATGTGATCAGGTCGAGATTCTCAGGGATTTAAAGATACGAGCAGAGATCAAGGACGAATATTGATTGAGACATCTATTCGGTAAACCCTCACATGTCTTGAATGCCAAGACCTGCATGGGCCACCACTTAAACCATGTCACGCCCCAGAACCAGAATACTGGAGAGCGGGGGCAGACATAGCCAGCTACGTATATTGAAATAGAATACATCTCAACTATACGGTCACGGCTGTCTAGATATGAGGGTTTACTACAAGCCAGCAGTCTCTTAAGGTCAAGCCTATTGTCTCAATCTCAAGCAATTAACAGAGTTACAAGATATTAGAGCATCAAATATATATATATATAAGGCGTCCCAAATATTACATATTGGATGATCATGAAGCTAGTCGTACAAAATGATAGGACTAGCAAGAGTTCAGTCATACATGATCAACCCTAGGATTTGTTAATCATGTTTACAGCCCGTAGGCAGACAGTAAGTAAATGTGCATCGAGCTAACAGGTGCTCGTCGGCTAAACGCCTCAAAAGAATAAGTTTACATATAAGTGGGTGAAACAAAAAGGAAAACCCACTCTTGGCCCGGGTTCCGTCTAGTTGTCACCATTGGGCTGGAAGCTCGGTAGATCCTCGGGAGCTGCTCCGAAATCTGGCCACACAAAACCAGCTGGGTCAAACCCCAGAAAGAGCAAGTGCCACAAAGGAGGCCACAAATAAGGACAAAAGCCAGCATATCAGAACATAAAGAATAAAAGAAGTACAAGTAGTAAGGTACACAGGGCGATAAACGACTAGGGACGTGGAACCATTCCGGGAGCCAGGTTACAATCCTTAAACCAAACAAGGACCGGGATTGTAACCCTTCGCCTGAATAGCTCTCTGTCTCTACTCATTTATCGTTAAGATAAGTAAAACAAAACATGCTCAGGAGATAGCAGGTACTGGAGCTAGACAAGACTTGGACAAGGCTGGACACCATCCATTCACAATCGGCCAAGCAAGTACTACGGCTTACTACTTTAACTAACTAGGGTTATCACAAGCCTAATTACTAACAAGATGCAAGTAAGAATTCCAGTCCCAAGCCCTGCAGACTATCCAGTTATCCTTTCGCGGGTTGAGAGTTATAGGTGGGTACATTGCCCGGGAGACAAATGTACCCTTAGGTGACTTAGAGGGTGCAACACATGACAGTGTGCTGGAAATGTGCTCTACTCGTCGGCAAGCTACAAGTCCATTAAAGCGCCCAGATAACGAGATTGCCTGTGTCTGGGAATTCTCCATGTTCTAGTTTGATCTAATAATTAGCCTAATCCAATTTAGCGCGAGTCCCTGGCCGTGGTACCCAGGAAGTCGCGTCCTAGACATGATGCAAGATAAGATAAGTGGATTGTACAAACAAGCAAGCAGGAACACCAACGGTGTCAAGTTGATTATACGAGTTAATTACAAGTTACAAGTCAAGTCAAGTCAGGAGTGCGCCGCCACGGGCCACTATCAAGTTATCAAGATAAATCATGTCAGGGTGCTTGTTAGGAGTGCACCACTACGGGTCACTGTCATGTCAGGTTGGTCATGTCAGGAGTGCACCACTACGGGTCACTGTCGTGTTATGCTAGGTCCTTGTCATACCATGCCATGTACAATAGACATTCCAAACATATTAAGTAAAATCAAGTTCATGACAAAAGGCGTAAGGATATAAAATGGGCGTAAAATATCTAATACAATATCAATATATATAGGACTATAGAAGAGCCAGGCTTAAAGAAAATAAAACCAAATCTCCAAGAGCCAATGGTTTGCGCAAGGGGTCAGGGGGTTGGATTGCGCAGGAGTCAAATGCGCTAGGAGGCCAACTGCGCAGGGTGAGCTGCGCAGGGTACCAACTGCGCAGGAGTGAGCTACGCAGGGTACCAACTGCGCAGGAGTGGATGGCGCAGCAGATGGATTGCGCACAGGAGGATTGCGCAGGGGTGGATTGCGCAATGGTCGATTGCGCAGGGGTTACTTTGCGCATGGCTGGCTTGCGCATGGCTAGCTTGCGCCAGCGCAATCCAGCGCAGCGCAAAGCACTGGCCAAGCGATTGCGCAATCGGCCATGCGCTAAGGAGCACAGGCCGGGGGTGCGCAATCGGCCATGCGCTAAAAAGCGCAAGGCAGAGGGCTGTTCTTCCTGGCCGAGAGCAAGTCCAAGAACACCAAGAACTTCAATTCTTCATAACTTAGCCAAATTAAAACCAAATCTAGATTTTCAAAGTTCTAACTTGAGTAAAATCGAATTCTCTTCCACATGGAAGCATCAAAACATACAAAAATCAAAGTTAAATAGATCAAAACCATGTAAATCCGAAAATAGTAAAAACCTAGATCTAGAACAAAGGAAACTCCAAATCACAAAATGTCAAGTTCTAAAGTTGTTCTCCATGGCCTAATCTAGCTAATGGACAAATAAAAAGTGGTGCTTATTTGATGGCAAGGTACACTTGCCTAATGGGTTGGGGAGTTGTATGGAAGAAGGAAGAAGAAGAAAATTAATGGAGAGTAAAGAGGAGAGAGAAAGTTTGGTGGAGATATAATGAGGATGGTTGTGTTGTGTTGAGGGTAGAGTGTAGGTTAAAGTGTTCCACTCATGATGAACCAAACCAAACCAACTTCCACAAAATAAAACCAAGACATGGTCCAAACCCATTTACGAGAAACCAAAATCCGCAAGTCGAGAAAATTAAAATACGTGCCAAAATCAAATACGAGCATAAATACGTAATACAGGAAATGGGGGTGACACCTGCATATAACCTACTAATTTCTTGTATTGTATATGGTAATCCAAGAATGTAGAATATTTCTTTTCCTCTAACAACCTATTAGGTTAGTTCAAAATAATAATAATTATTATAAATATATAAATTTAGTTACATGTATATGGTATTATTAATATTAATAACACGTAAAATTACGATTTTTATTATTACTATTCAAGTTTTAACTTACATGCCATAAAGCCTACTTTTATTTTTTTATTTTTTTATTTTTTATTTTCGGCCACCATTTGGCCCATATAACTAACCCAAACCGTTTGCTTATACCAGCAGCAACAGCTGCAGTATATTAACTAACGGGTAGGACCTGTATCCAAACCCAAATCTACCCGAAACCCATAACCTGTAAATTTAAACTCCTGTTCACCGTCTTTCCCATCGGATTTTGCACTTAGCATAGGGTTGCAGCGTCTGCAGAGAGCAGAGCACGCCCGTACGGGAGCACGCTCTCACTCTCCAGCCCCACTTGTCACTCTCTCCATATATATATTCGACCATTCTCTCCTCTCCTATTGCAAAACCCTAGCCGCACTCCTTATAAACTCAATCTCTTCATACTCCACGAGAAGCCCTAGCCGCCGAAGTTCTTCATCACCATCTTCACCATCTTCATCTTCATCAGCACCGTCTTCTTCCTCCCTGTCGAGGTCGCCGCCCGACGTTGCTGCCAGTCGTCGACCGATGAGTGAGACTGCCGAGCTTCCGGAGCTATGCGACTTCCTCTACGACCCGGCCTAGTCACAGGAGAGGAAGCCTGTCATAACCCGCACCCTGTTTAGGGGCACAAGGACGTGGGTACATCCAGCCTATGCTGCAGTATCGGCGGTAGAATATTATATAGGTCATCTATAACATCTAACAATACGAAATATAACATGTCGTCTCCGCACGGAGGAATAATATAACATATGAAATACATAACTCAGTCACAAGATCTAAAGAAAGATAAAGCACGATATTTGGATAGTAGATAAAGAAGATGAAACTGAAATAATATCAAGAGTCATAACACAAATAAGTCTAGATGTCTATGAAGAACAATACATATCCTGAAACAATAACGAAACTAAATCCCTCACTCGGAACAATTCGATACAATAGGAAATATTAAAACTCTAAGCCACTACTACGGCACTCTCTGCTGAGTAGGATCCTCATGAGGCTCCTGGGTGCATCCCTCGCATACCCCCTGCTCATAGTAGGTAGGACAATAGTCCTATAAGACAGCTGAAAAATATATCCAGTCAGGATGGAGCGAAGTACAACCGAATAGCAGTTCCAATTAATTTGACAAGTACTATAAACAGTAAATAATAATGTAATACTTGATGAGCAGTTTTATAAGGGACAATGTAAAAATAGAAAAATAGGTAGACAAGAAACAATATATGGGATAGGGGGAACATGTAAAAGGGTAAAGACAGGCGGATATGTAATGATGAGAAAACCTGTCATGCAATGTATACAACTAGCAGTATAGAATAATCCAGGAAAGCTGTGTCTAAAACCAGTGTTTTAAAATACTAAATTGACATATGAACGGCTAGGAGGTAATATCCGGCAAACCACACACCTCATGTGTGGCTGCTATTATTCCAGTAAGACCATGGGATAGAAAGGGTATGTTCACATGTCTCCTAAGTATTTTTTTTCCGACCAGTACACATGGATCCAGGTTGCGACACGAATCTCAATAGTCCAGAATAGATACATTAGTCCAGTAAGAGTCAATGGCATAAAACCACGTATCTCAAGACAACAAATCCATACAATACCAATCCGTGTATCCGTCGTGTCGGAATTAAAATAGAACATACTATAAACATGCATCATAGAAAATATCAAATAATGAAAACTATCAGAGAATGTACTCACCTGCGATCCTAAGCAACAAGTGTAAATCGAGGCCCAAACTGATGTCACACAACCTATATATGAGATATACATATTAATTGGTGTTTAAGTGAGTTAAACATGGATATTTAGTATGTGATATGCAATCTAACTCAATATTATGTCAAACTAGGCTTTCATGGTCAAACTAGGTCAACTTGACTCAAAGGTTGACTTTTGGGTCAAATGGTCAAGCTTGGTCAAATTAAGTCAAATCAAGGTTAAGTTTACATATTTACATATATATATATATATATATATATATATATATATATATATATATATTTTTTTTTTATATATATATATATATATATATAAATAAAATATATATATATATATATATATATATATATATATATATATATATATATATATATATATATATATATATATATATATATATATTCCCATCTCATGATATTACCTATACTAGGTAAATTCCTTAACCCTATTCTCAGTTTTTCCCTAAGGTAATCCATGACTCGTAGGTAAATTTCCTACCTAGGTACCATATGACTCTTTACCCATTTTTAGGTAATACCCTTACCTGTATATGCTATATATAGGCTTTACCTATTCTATATAGGTGTAAACCTATAACTTAGAGTTTTACCTTACCCTAATATATAGGTAAATTTTCATGCTAGGTATTTAACCATTACCTACCCTATACATATTACCTATGGGGTTACCCTATACTCTTTACCTACTCAAACCCACCATTGTTACACATTCTAACATACCCTTATGTGTTACACTAGCACACCCACATATGTTAACTGTGACACTCAAACCCTCTCTTGACACTTAGATACAACCACTTAGACACTCTATTTCGCTTACCCTCACACACCATCCAAACACCATACACTCAAACACTTGGCCTATGGCCCATAGTCAAAAGCTCTAAGTCCCTGCAAACAATGCAGGGACATACTCTACTGCCTAGGGGACTGGCCAACAGGCCCTGCCATGGCCATTTCCTACTACAGAAAATACTACAGTGCAGTTCATTGGCACTGCCTGCCCCCAATTCTCTGTAAGCATACATGTGCTGCACTTCCTATTGTTGTAAGACCCAGCACTTAGTGCATAGGCCCGACATGGCTTGTACAATGCCAAGCCTTGGCCCCTCCTCTCCTAAGCCTCTCTAACACTCATAAAATCCCCTGTCCCTGTTGCTCTTGACTGATACCATGCTTCCTCTCTCACATTTACACATATATGCCTTCATTCAATGCAAGCACTGTCACAACCCGCACCCGCTTTTAGGATACGAGTCTGTGTCCAAGCCCACCCTACGCCGCAGTGTCGACGGTAGAATGCTGTCTAATATATAGTCAAGTCACAGAGTCTATAGAACTAATAAGGCAGTCTAGATCTCATCCACAAAATATGATACAATCAACTACCTCAAATGAAACTGAATAATAAATGATAATATAAAATGGAGTATCAAGTTTATCAAGAATTTTCAATTACGTCCGGTGGACACAAATCCACTATCAATAGACGGATATAAAATAAAGACATGAAAATATGATAACCGAGTCCAACTGCTAATCATCAGGATACCCTCAGCTGTGGTAGTACCGTGGTCTTCAACTGACTCAAACTCGCTCGTGTGCACCTGCTCAAACCCAGCTAAACCTGAAGAGATCATCAGGTCCTCAGAGGACTAGCAAGATACATAAAACATGCCTACTAATATGACAGTAAATAACACGTATGGAGGATAAGAACGGTGCAAGAAAGATATCTAAAATATGTAAATGTAATACTAGACTTGACTATCAATCAATTGATTAACCCCCATAGCTTGTAGTACAATACAAGATACTCCTAATCTATAGTAGGTTTCGACTGTAGCACAATACAAAATACTCCCAGTCAAGACTAGCTAATTCTAGTATCGATTTCCTCTCCTAAAGGAATACAAGATCAAGAATACACCTATAAACCGTAGTACAATGCAAGATACTCTTAATTTATAGTGTCGCAGGTCAAGTCAATCTATCAAGAATCTGCTAGAGGTCATAGCACAATGTAAGATACTCCCAATCCATAGTATGTCTCAACTGTAGTACAATGCAAGATACTTCCAATCTATAGTATGTCTCAACTGTAGTATAATCTATAGTCTTGACTATCAATCAATTGATTAACCCCCATAGCTTGTAGTACAATGCAAGATACTCCCAATCTATAGTAGGTTTCGACTGTAGCATAATACAAGATACTTCCAGTCAAGACTAGCCAATTCTAGTATCGATTTCCTCTCCTAAAGGAATACAAGATCAAGAATACACCTATAAACCGTAGTACAATGCAAGATACTCCCAATTTATAGTGTCGCAAGTCAAGTCAATCTATCAAGAATCTGCTATAGGTCATAGCACAATGTAAGATACTACCAATCTATAGTATGTCTCAACTGTAGTACAATGCAAGATACTCCCAGCTAAGAATAGTCAAGTCAAGAATAAGGTGTAGAACTGGCAACTCTATCACAAGACATGATAACATGAAGAGGACTAATAGACAAGCAATATCGAATATCCTATACGTGCACGTAATCTAGAACAAGTAAGACATTCAAAGACACCAATCATAATATGGAAATCATGTGACAATATGAAAGGAAAACAATAGAGAGAGAAAAACAATATAAATACTGTATGTGTTCGGCAAGGTATACTTGCCTGCGGTCCTGAGTTGTTGGCACGAGCCAAATGTTGAGTCAAAAGTCCAATGAACCTGTTTATAAATTAATAGAATCAATTTACAATTTAGAGAGTACAAATGAGCCTATCTATTTGGTGATTAAGACTCTAGGTCAATTCTAGGTCAAATATCAACTCAAGGTTGACTTTCAGTCAAATTAGTCAACCTTGGTTATTCTATGTCAAGTTTATCTATATCAAATCAGTACCTACCTAAATACCCAAACTTAGCTAACCTTAGCCTAACATTACCATGTATGTATGAATATAGGATATGCCTACTTAAAACCTTAACCCAAATGGAAGGCCACATACCTATCCTAGGTAATACCCTACTTAGTGGATAGGTAACCCATTACCTTATCCTAATTTGGGAATTCTATTTAACTAGAGTAGGTAAGTCATCACCTTAGGCTAATAGGTAAACCTTTACCTAGATTAGGGCAGGTAAAACCCTTAGCCAACACCTCCACATGGCTTGGCACTGTCCAAGAGCCAAGTAGCTTGCTGCCAAGTGCAGCAAGCTCTACACTTGAGGCTTAACAATGCCTCAAGGCCTACTGTTCCCTGGCCAAAGGCCTGGGCAATGGCCATCCACTGAACATTGGACAGTAGGCAGGGGAAATTCCATGCTGCCATTGCAGCAATGCAAGCCCAGTACAACCATGCTTACTGATCTATTACTAACATTCTAGCCTCTAATCCTAAATGTTCTTACTCACCCCATGGTACTCTAACTTACCAATACACCCAATAGCCTTCACATACCTGTGTGTTCACCCTCATCACTAACACAAAGCACCCTCTCAAAACACACTCTCTCAAACTAGTGTGTTACCAAACACACACAACACTCACTCCCAGTCTCGAACACACAGGCTAATGGCCAATTGGCCCATAGTCAAAAGCATGCACTGCAGTGCATGAATGTAATACTGCCCCCAATGGAGGTCCAACAGGACCTCCATCCACTACATGTGCACCCAGTACAAAGGCCAACATGGCCTAAGGCCAGAGCCACACTGCCGTGTCTAGCTGAACAGTTATAATCTCTGATACATGACTGATACATGGCTCAGAAACAAATCAAAACCTCACACTCCACAAACACAAACAAATCCAAGATATTATACATATGAATCTCAACTGATATAATCAATAATCCTTTGATACTAACCAATATCCTAACCAATCCTACTGATACAACATGACACTAATACCACTCATCCTCACTTGGACACCACTCTCCTACCACTCACTATTACAAGACAGGGAACTCCAAAAACTGGAACACTCAAGACTGGAATTACTCACTCACTCATAGCATGACACCACATACTAAAACACTCAAGACTGATACCTAAAGGTATGTATCCTAAATTAGGAAATCTCCCACTGATACTCCATATGCAATTTGATACAGCCCTGCAACCTGACATTTTCATCTCCACTCTACAAGTTGGTCTCTCATTACCTGTCCTGTTCTTAGAAGCTGTAACCTATGGTTCATGTGACTACTAGGTAACTACTCAGGACTCCCTCTCTAACTGACACGTGTATAGTTAACACACATGCATATGTATTTGTTAATTGATACTAAGTTCCACTCTACACCCCCCATAGATTGTGATACCCACCCGTATCAGGAAAGGGTATGATACTGACACTAGGTAATCCTCCCTTGTAGCTATCTCATACATAACCCATATCAGGGAGGACCCTTCGAATAGCAGTGGTAACAGCAATATACACTGCCAGGTTGGTTTAAGGTGCCAGATATTATTGTTCTGATTAAGGAGGATGTGGGTTCAAGTCTCACCGTATAACAGAATCAATTTGTTTCAAAAGGAAATCCACATGTCAGTATTAATCTGTCACAAGAGGAAATTCATAGATCAGTACCAACTTGATACAGGGGAAAATATACTGGCAGTACTCAATTACTACCAGGAAAAACCTCACAACCGTATCCATTGGACACAAGAAGAAATCTAATATAACAGTCCCACCATTACGAGGTAGGTAACTCACACTTGGTACGAGATGGGTTGGCTGATACTTTGTGTGCATACAACCTTGTGCATAGAGTAGGGACTGAACTCGGTTAACCAATATAGACTGATACTGGTATTGACTAATATATTAGGGTGATACTGATATGGGACATGTATATACCCAAAAGTGGTTCAATTGACACCCAAGGATAGTTGGGTATAGAGGTATGGCTCCTTCTTCCTGTGGTAGTGTGTACTAATATCTAGATACTCATATTTTTCCCCATCTAATGTATATAGTTAATAATTATCCATTTTTCTAATGTTTATTTGCCATCACAACCACAATCGTGTTGTCCTGGTTAAATCATCAAATACTTGACGTTCCCTATCACTATAAATAAAACTCTAGAAATAAATTCTTACCTCAATAATCCTGTGATGGATTCTTTGCTTGATGAACTCCACAGAGAAGAAGAATCAGTAGCCGACACTTCTAGGGTTGACAGATGTGGAAGGGTCGGTTGTTAATATTTATATAGCATAGATGATAAGAAGAATTCGATTTGAATTCTTGGTAGGGTTTATCAAGGGTTTGGGAGATCGATCCATTTTTGGATTCGAAATCCTACCAGAATAGGGTTTTTAAGAGATTAATATCCAATCTGTTCAGTCGAACAGAGGATACGATCTCTCAAGAGGTTTTGGCCATTATGGGGGATTTTCAAATATGGCAATTAGCAAAATGACCCCCTTCTCTTTATGGTTTTTGTATAACCTCTCTTCTAATACTAAGCCCATTACTCATACATACATATCCTCTATAAATAATTCTCCAAAACATATTAGTTTAAAATTATCTACAAAATCCTAAATTAATACATTGGGTCAATAATTAATAATAATAATAATTACTTAAAAAATTTAGGGCAGGGGTTTACAAGCACACATGAATAAATATATAGTAACCAGTCATACTCAACATTCCCTAACACACTATCACTAACCCAATAAATACTCACTAACTCACATAATCAAAACATGCCCTTATTCTCCCACTCAATATTAACTAAAACTGCTACATGGGTTTACCTATAACTGCCTCTCTGCCTTGACAACTGAAATGCAAGGGGCCAAGGCAAGCTATGTAGGCCACCACCTATTTCCTATCTCTTCAACTAATACCATGTAATAGTTCCATTGATACTTCAATTTGACTAATACCCCCACTATATACATGTATATACCTAGGACATTTGACACTCATATACACTCACATCCCTCTCTCCCCTTGATAGTTCACTGTCCTACCAGACACCAGGGAGGCACTCCCCTTACTGTCTAACATGTGCAACCTAGCAGTTGCCTAAACCTTATCTAAGCCAAGACTAAGGCAAGGCAAGGGGACTGCCTGCCTGCCTGCCCGAGTGCACAGGCACTGAGCTTGTTCAGTTCGCACTTGAACTTCACTCAAGTCAGTCCCACAGGGGACTGACACACTGTCACACATATAATTATCCTCCTACATGCTGTCCTGCTTCTCTCTCTTATTATTCGTGATGGAACTGGGAATTCCCAGGACCCTTCCTTTGGTGTGCGTATTGATCGATAGAAAGTTAAACAGATCTAATACGTGTTCTAACCCCTCATAGACGGAAACTATGGTTCACGAATTATACCTGGGGCGGAAAGGAGACAAGTAATTACTGGCAATCTCGAGCGAACAACCCCAAGATCTTCTGCACGTATTCCTTCCTCGAGTTGGACGTCGTATGGGCGACGATCTCCCAATCTTTTCTTCTCCTTGGCAGCCCTCTCTTTCTCTCCTTACGTGAATCACGAATTTAGAAAAAGTTTTATATTTTTGATCAGTAATCTGGCGGCCAGAGAATAGAGGATATATATAGGCTACGGCAGGGACCATGAGAAAAATTAGGGTTAGGCCTCCTAACGGATCTGGATATCCCGTGTTCAGTCCGAACACACAATCCAGGCCCATTAATAATAGCTCGGTCCACTAATGAGCTATTGTTGTACTACCCCCCTAATCCCAAATTATGTTTATGGGCTCCTTTTATTATATGCTCGTTTGGCTCCCCATGTTAAGATATCGTATGTTCGTCGATCAAATTAAGTTACTGACGACTATATTGATTCGACATCTTTTATCCTTAAGTAGTACCGCTCAACTTTATTTGTCATGTCGGATATAATCCACCTGCAGGATTTACATGACAATCCTTATGAGCTCCTTAAGGGGACATCATCAACCCGATGTATCGGGACATGGATTCCATTTATAATCAACAGCCTATCATACATATAATGTTATTACCCAATTCATAGAGGTTGTTGATCCATAATGAATCTCACTCTTTTATGAGTCAAAGTAATGCACACTGCATATACATATCCGTTATTATATCCGGATTAAGAGCACAAGCATCCATAATAACAGAGGTGTTTGTTCTCTTATGTAGTCAGTACAAAGAGAACAACCTCAAGTGGTCCTATTCAATACACACAAAGTGTACTAGTGTAAACCTATAGTCAAGATAGACTAATACCAGATTACACTACAACCTTTCCAATAATTGTCCAAGTCCATCTAGGTTGTGAACTATTTATATACTCCATAGGGAACTGATAATATGATCTTCTGTGTGACACCACACACCATATTATCTACAATATAGAATATCAGACATTTATATTAACACTTGCAACAAATACAATATGCAAACATTTGCCCATATGATTCTTATTCAAAATTTAAGGAAATAAGGTTACTACAAAAGTGATGCTTTTAGTATATAACCCTAACAATCTTCCACTTATACTCAAAGTATTGCTTTTCAATATACTGTTACAAATCTTCCACATATACTTAAAGCTATGCTGCTACACATCTGACTCCCATTCCCTCAACATGACTATCAAAAGCCTTAGCTGGTAAGCTCTTTGTAAAGGGATCAGCTAGGTTGTCGGCTGATGCTATCTTGATCACAGCAACTTTTTCTTTCTTTACGAAATCTCGTATCAGGTGGTACTTGCGCTCAATGTGTTTGCCTGTCTTATGGGCTCGTGGTTCCTTCGAGTTTGCAACTGTACCACTATTATCACAATAAAGTGTAATAGACTTAGGCAAACTAGGTACCACATCCAAGTCCGACAGAAAGTTTCTAAGCCAAACTGCTTCTTTGGCTGCCTCAGAGGCTGCCGCATACTCGGCTTCCATGGTGGAATCAGCAATATATTTTTGCTTGATACTCCTCCACACAATAGCTCCACCTCCCAAAGTAAACACATAACCTGAGGTAGATTTTCTGGAATCCCTATCTGACTGAAAATCTGAGTTTGTATACCCCAAGGGAACTAAACTATCTACGTGGTAAACTAGCATATACTCTTTAGTCCTTTTCAGGTACTTCAAAATATGCTTTACGGCAATCCAATGCTCTTGTCCTGGGTTAGACTGATATCTGCTGACCATGCCTATGGTAAAGCAGATGTCTAGTCTCGTACATGGCATTGCATACATTAAGCTTCCTACTGCTGAAGCATAAGGAACTGCCTTCATGTTCTCTATCTCTTTAGGTGTCCTTGGCCACTGCTCCTTTGATAGAGCAATTCCATGTCTAAAAGGTAAAAAACCTTTCTTAGAATTTTGTATACTAAAATGAGTTAGTACAGTATCGATATAGGAAGCTTGGGATAAGCCCAACATCTTTTTCTTGCGATCTCGTAGAACTTTGATCCCAAGGATGTGACCTACTTCTCCCAAGTCCTTCATATCAAACTGTTTGGATAACCATACCCTTACATCAGATAACACCTTCACATTGTTTCCAATGAGCAAGATGTCATCCACATAAAGTACTAGGAACACCACCACGTTTTTGTCACACTTTCTGTATACATATGATTCATCCTGACATTGATCAAATCTATAGGATTTTATCACCTGATCAAAACATATGTTCCAAGATCTGGAAGCTTGTTTAAGTCTATAAATGGACTTCTTGAGCTTACAAACAAGATGCTCCTGGCCCTTTTCAATGAACCCGTCTGGTTGCTTCATATAGATGTCTTCCTCAAGACTTCCATTAAGGAAAGCTGTCTTGACATCCATTTGCCAAATCTCATAATCGAGATGAGCTGCAATAGATAAAAGAATCCGGATAGACTTAAGCATGGCTACAGGAGAAAAGGTTTTCTCATAATCGATACCCTCTCTTTGAGTAAAACCTTTTGCTACAAGTCGAGCTTTAAAAGTTTCAACCTTACCGTCTCATCCTCTTTTTCTCTTATAGACCCACTTGCATTCAATGGCTTTTACACCAACGGGTGGTTCTACAAGCTCCCAGACCTGATTAGAATCCATAGATTCTATTTCAGATATCATTGCTTTTTGCCAAGACTCTGCATCTTTATCTTGGAGTGCTTCATTGTAGGTACAGCGATCATAATCTTGTTCCTCAGGGACGAAGTCTGAAGACTCTCCCAAGAACATATATCTATCAGGTTGTATCACAACCCTCCCACTACGACGAGGCACTATTGGTTGTGGTGTAACATTTGTGACACATTGTACAGTTATTTGTGGTTCATCCTCTTGTACTGTTGGTACTGAATTACTTGGTGTCTCATGTCTCAGTTCTTCTAGAACAACTCTACTTGTGGGTTTATGGTTCATCACATAGTCTTCTTCTAAGAATCGGACATTGGTGCTAACAATGACCTTCTGATCCTTAGGACTATAAAATAAACCTCCTTTCGTTCCTCTTGGATAGCCTACAAATAAGCGTACTTCTGTACGAGATTTCAACTTATCTACTTTTCCATTCAGCACATGTGCTGGACTACCCCAAATGCGAACATGTTTTAGACTAGGCTTACGCCCAATCCACAGCTCTGTAGGAGTAAGAGGTACTGACTTAGAAGGAACCAAGTTCAAAATATAAGCTGCAGTCTCTAAGGCATATCCCAAAAACGAATCTGGCAAATCCGAATAACTCATCATTGATCTAACCATCTCCATAAGAGTTCTATTCCTTCTTTCGGTCACACCATTCTGCTGGGGCATTCCTGATGTAGTCAATTGGGATGCAATCCCAGCCTCTGATAAATAATCCCTAAACTCTCCAAAGAGGTACTCGCCACCACGATCTGATCGTAATGACCTGATACATTTTCCATGACGTTTCTCCGTTTCAGCCTTGTACTCTTTGAATGTCTCAAAGCACTCAGACTTACGGCGCATCAAATAAATGTATCCATACCTTGAATAATCGTCAATAAATGTGACAAAATATTCAAAGCCACCTCTAGCTTGGATAGTCGTGGGTCCACACAAATCAGAATGAACCAATTCCAACACATCTTTGGCCTTATACCCCTTTGCCATAAAAGGCCTTTTGGTCATTTTACCTTCCAAGCAGGATTCACAGATTGGTAGTGCCTCCACTTCCAATGAACTCAAAGGTCCATCTTCAACCAGTCTTTGAATCCTTCTTAGGTTAATATGCCCCAATCGCAAGTGCCAAAGATATGTTTGGTTCATACAAGAAGGTTTTTTTCTCTTATTTAAGTTAGATGACATATTATTCATTTTCATAAGTTATATTGTGGGCGAAATAGGATTAATGACATACAAATTATCAACCAATGCACTAGAACAGATAAAATATTTATTCTTTCTAATAACAATATTATTATTAAAATAAACTGAATATCCATCCTTATATATAGAAACAGAAACTAAATTTCTTCTAAGTGAAGGTGCATAAAGACAATTTCTTAATGTCAAAGACTTATTTCTACCAAAAGATAAAGTAACATCTCCTAATGCAACGACCGATACTTTTGTAGCATCACCCATGAACAAGCATATCTCTCCATCACTGAGCCGTCTGGTTTCCTGGAACCCCTGCAATGTATTGCAGACATAATTAGTGGCTCCTGTATCTACATACCAGGTGCCGGTAGATAATACCGCTAAACATGTTTCAACTACTAGTAAATGAGATATACCTTCTTTGTTTCCTTGTTTGAGAAGTGGACAATCAGTCTTCCAATGTCCTGACCCTTTGCACTTGAAATATTTGTCTTTCGGTTTTTTCACCGCGCCTTGAGGTCCCATGCCCTTCTTTGCTGAGTTTGCCTATTTCTGAATGTTATTCTTTTTCTTACCGCCTTTTGGCTTAGAAGTAGAAGCCTTTTCAGAAACAAAAATATGACCACTCTGCCTAAAGAGAGATTCAGCATCCTGTAGCTCTTTTGCAAGTTCTGCCAAACTATACAACCTTTTGTTCATGTTGTAATTAAGGCAGAAATTGTCAAAACTTTTAGACAGAGTCCTGAGAATGATATCGACCAGGGATTCCCCATCGATTTCAGCTCCAAGGATCTCCATCTCATTCAGATGACCCATCATCTTGAGAACATGATCCCTTACTGGTGTACACTCAGCCATTTTTGTATTCATCAAACATTTCATAGCAAACTGCCTAGCTGCTCTACTCTGATGTCCGAAGAGTTCCTTGAGGTTATACATCATGTCATAAGCATTGGCCATGGCCTGATGCTGATGTTGCAGTACATTTGACATAGATGCCAGAATGTAACACCGCGCCATCTTATCTGCCTTTTTTCACTTCTTATAAGCCTTTTTGACCTCTTCATCAGAGTTAGCATCAGGCTTAGGTGGGCATTCCTCAACAAGTACATATTTATACTCCTCAGCAGTCAAAACAATGTCCAAATGATGTTTCCAGTCAATATAATTAGGTCCAGTAAATTTGTTTTCTTTAAGAATCACCATAAGTGGACTGAAAGAACTTATTTTTTTGAAATCCTGAGAATCACATAAATAAAATTATGTAGGGCAAAAAAACTTTTTGAATTAACTAAATATTGATTCCCTCAAAACAATAATAAGAAATTCACCAACACCTTGAACACCATGAATTTAGCATGCCACGATAGTGTGGACGTATACAAATTCAACTTTATTCAAGTAGGTTTTTCTTATTAATTTTACTATCATGTCAACATAACTTTATGACAAATAAAATTAATATGCTGGTCTTGCTCTGGTCATACAAATAATAGCAGTGACTCCGATGGGGAGGATACCATTATTTGTATCTAAGTGTATACCATTACTTAATACTAAGTCCATTACCTTGTAATGAGTTCCTTCAGATGGAGAAGTGAACACATACTAGGTAACTTTATACAATTATAAGGAAGTTTGTACTGGTGATCCATAATTATACTCATCCGATATAGAGGAAAGCACTAAAGCCAACACGCAAGTATAATTACATCACCTACAAACTAGTAATGGAGACCATAGGATTTATACTAAATAAATATCCTCTCTCACTTAGTTATTTAATAATGAGAGTTTTTCTACTAGTTGATATTATGTCCATGTTGTCCATTATTAATGTAGGCTTGGTTTTTCAAAAAAAACAACCACACAATAATAAACATACATAATCAGAAAAAGCAAAATGACAAAAATAAGAGAAAATATCCAACTATTATGGTCATCTTTGCTGCTCCGTCCTCAACTATCCGAATCCAAAATCTGCCGCTGTGCAGATCTATTCGGGGTTCGGGGTAGCGCCCCGTTTTTTTTTTAAGATTTTGGCTGTCGATTCCTTCATCGAAAACCATCTGTCTGCCTCTGGACTGCTTAAAACCAGCATCTCGTCCGGCGTCAGAAACAGCCACCACCGCCATCACGATTGATCAAAATAATTAAAATTACATCAATTCTATGCCTCCCGAAGGAGTTCACACATAATTCAGATTAAAAAATTAAAATAATAAGCACGATCAACCCTCGAGATTTTAATTACATCCACAGCAACAACAACATCCACGACATGTCCGTGGTTTAAACAATACAATCAAAAACATGCATTGGACCATAATAGTTGGATCTAAGATGCCTGCAAAATCGAGTTAGAACAGATCTACATCTACCGACTATTACACAGCGCAGGTTTTATTGGACAACATGGACGTATCAATCAATACGTAGATCCAAAGTGGCTCTGATACCAATTGATGGAACAGAGAATTCCCAGGACCCTTTCTTTGGTGTGCGTATTGATCGATAGAAAGTTAAACAGATCTAATACGTGTTCTAACCCCTCATAGGCGGAAACTAGGATTCACGAATTATACCTGCGGTAGAAAGGAGACAACTAATTCCTGGCAATCTCGAGCGGAAGATCCCAAGATCTTCTGCACGTATTCCTTCCTCGAGTTGGACGTCGTGTGGACGACAATCTTCCAACCTTTTCTTCTCCTTGGCATCCCTCTCTTTCTCTCCTTACGTGAATCACGAATTTAGAGAAAGTTTCAGATTTCTGATCAGTAATCTGGCGGCCAGAGAATAGAGGATATATATAGGCTACGGCAGGGACCATGAGGAGAAATTAGGGTTAGGCCTCCTAACGGATCTGGATATCCCGTGTTCAGCCCGAACACACAATCCAGGCCCATTAACAATAGCTCGGTCCACTAATGAGCTATTGTTGCACTACCTCCCTAATCCCAAATTATGTTTGTGGGCTCCTTTTATTATATGCTCGTTTGGCTTCCCATGTTAAGATATCGTATGTCCGTCGATCAAATTAAGTTACTGACAACTATATTGATTCGACATCTTTTATCCTTAAGTAGTACCGCTTAACTTTATTTGTTATGTCGGATATAATCCACCTGCAGGGTTTACATGACAATCCTTATGAGCTCCTTAAGGGGACATCATCAACCCGATGTATCGGGACATAGATTCTATTTATAATCAACAGCCCATCATACATACAATATTATTACCCAATTCATAGAAGTTGTTGATCCATAATGAATCTCACTCTTTTATGAGTCAAAGTAATGCACACTGCATATACATGTCCGTTATTATATCCGGATTAAGAGCACAAACATCCATAATAACAGAGGTGTTTGTTCTCTTATGTAGTCAGTACAAAGAGAACAACCTCAAGTGGTCCTATTCAATACACACAAAGTGTACTAGTGTAAACCTATAGTCAAAATAGACTAATACCAGATTACACTACAACCTTTCCAATAGATTGTCCAAGTCCATCTAGGTTGTGAACTATTTATATACTCCATAGGGAACTGATAATATGATCTTCTGTGTGAAACCATACACCATATTATCTACAATATAGAATATCAGATATTTGCATTAACACTTGCAACAAATACAATATGCAAACATTTGCCCATATGATTCTTATTCAAAATTTAAGGAAATAAGGTTACTACAAAAGTGATGCTTTTAGTATATAATCCTAACAGTTCACACTGGTTTTCCCTAATTTTTTTTCTAAATGAACGCACTCACAATCAGTATTTGACCAACAACATTCTATTCCAGGATACCTATGAAACTATAGGTTCAATGGTCACACATTCACACTAATAGGATATCCACGCCATAGTCCCCTGCAAAACACAACACATAAAAAATAAAACAGCAACAGCTCAAAAAGAGAAGAGGAATAATCTGATGCCTGTACACACAGTAGGGTATCCTGCTTACACTACTGCCACTTGGTTAGCTCTGTCCCCTCATCTCTTCATGATACCCCTCTCATAAGTCTCAAAAACGGTGCACTCATACCCCATACTCAATCTGGAACACTTTATATATATATATATATATATATATATATATATATATATATATATATATATATATATATATATATATATATATATATATTATATATATATATATATATATATATATATATATAAGAGTATATATATATAAGAGTATATATACTCTTATATATATATATATATATATATATATATATATATATATATATATATACAATGTATATATAACACCTATAAGCCATCTATACCTATCCAAATGAAAACCAAGCTATAGGTAGTGCAAAAATCTGAAAAAACAACAATAAATAGCTAATTTGTCATTTTGACAAACACTTGGTGTGCTTTCCTCGAATTTCTCCAAAGATGACACAAAAACTCTAAATAACTTCTACCAAAATGATGGTTAGAGCCTTGCTCTTCTCCCTATTGGTACCCCTAGTCCGTGGGTGTGTTTCTACTAGTGTCATGCATGAAAATAACATATAAACTAAGGAAAATGCCAAAAGGTTTACCTAATGGGAGATGGATTCCTAATAAAACTCTCTAGGAAGGCTCGTGTCAAGTTTGACACAACCTCCTAAGATTTTGTACTCCTCTTCTCAAGCTCCTTGGTCTCCAAGCTCAAAGCCTTCTAGAATGAAGATTAGGGGAAGTTTGGAAGGATTTTGGAAGAGTCTTGATGGTGGGAAGTGTGAAAAATGGAGGGGGCTTGTAGAGATCTCTACTAGGGTTTCTTGGAGGCTCTAATAAATTAAGAGGAATGAAGAGAAACCCCCTATATGATCAGCCATGAAGGGTGTCCTAAAACCCACTTTGGAATATCCAAAATACTCCTCAAGTTGTCATGAACACTTAACTTAAATGAAGGGTTGTTCTACTCTAAGTGTTGGGTTAATTTCTATTCCTAATCTTGACTCAACATGACTTAAATGTATCTAGTTGTGTTCATCCTAGAATATAGGTCCAAATAGTCATGTCTAGTCCAATTAGGTCCACAAGTCAAAGGTCCAATAAATAGACTAGTCTGCCAATAAATGCAACCATCACAAGCAATTAATTAAATAACCATATATACAATATAAATGGTATAAAATGAAAAAATTAGCCCTATCTAGAATTATGATAGTGACAAAGCCCACACACATCCTGCCGACGCGTCGAGCTAGAGCTATGTGAGTCCCTACCCTACGAATCAAAACTTTTTGTTAGATCCCTAGAAATATTACATTTTATTATGATTTTAGATGTTCATTCCTTATACATTCTGTTTCATTCACCGCTGGTTGCAAAGGAGGTTCCTCGAAGGATCGAAAACAGGAGCAAGCTACCTCGATCACCTTTCTTGTGCTTCCTTTGGGAGTGAAAGGCTTACCCATTTTAAAATAGAGTGTAGTATAAATTTTTTGATGTATGTGTGGGGAAATATATCTGTTGTAGGAAGTAACATTACTAGTATGTTTATATAAGAGGATGCGCCATGTAGGCTTAGGGGTGGGTCTGATGTTGTTTGCGTGTGTAGTAATAAAGAATGTTTGTTTGGTGAACCTTTTCCTATTATAAGTATGGAGAAGATGATATAGATATGTTGTATGTGTGGGTTAAGGATGAGGGAAGTGACTAACTTAGCTCCTGTAAGGTTCATGTCACAATAAAGTGGAGTGTGAGCATTCTGGTGAAGATAGCAGTATATACCTGGGTACCTTTGAAGCAAGGGGTTAACTAATGTGACCATTGGTGGATAATATAGTTGTTGAGCTCTAATGAATATATAATCTACTCATGAATGGTATAGCTGGAGGATGGAAAAAAATGTATTTTTTATTGAGGAAATTAGTAATGAAGATTAGAATAAAACCTCTTTTATTGTCATAAATACGTAAGAATTGTTTCTTTTGATGCATAGTTGAGTGTAGTTGGGTTATATGAGGTGTATGGTTATAATGATCAGTAGACTGATGATGTGCAGAAGGAACAATGATTTGTGGACAAGGGATGTAGGTGCGATAAGATCCTGTCATAATTTAAAGTGTTTGTTATTAGGCATAAGCTAGATAATCAATTAGGGAGGTTGCCTTTTAATAAAACATTTTTTTATTTATAAAATTAGTACAACCAAAGGCTTAATGTTTTTCCTATAAGATAGGTTTCTGGCTAAATAATTAATTATTTATAAATTATTCTATAGGTTTTTTGGATTCTACATAGTTGGACATTGGACCAGCTCTTCCTCTTCAATGACTGAAGCTAGGCAAGTGTACCTTTCCAATCTTGTACTTCAGTTACAATATTTAGCTTTTAAATATCTGTTTGAATATGTTATTACAACACCTAAGGCCGTGTTCGGTATTTTACGTCTAAATCACATTCGGGTATCGATGGACGTTAGCGCCATCGAGTATCAATACTAGTTATTCACATTTGCGCTACCGTGGCAACTCGTTGCGGGGTACACTCTGACCCTAGAACATGTTCATGTGACACTACATTATTGACGAATTCTCGTACTTGATTACATCTTGATATACAGAAATTCGTGTCTGATTCTAGGACGATGACATTGATATACATGCACTATTTCTTTTCTATTATGACTCGTTGTTCCAGCTAGAGGTTCTGGTCGAGCGTCTTATGGATATGATTCGTGAAGTCACATGGACGGGGAGAACATACACCGTGCGCTTGGACTACTTTCCTACATTGTTACCGTTGTCTCCTACCCAAAGCCTCGGATATTCATAGTTACCACAGTTCCTTACCAAAACTGTGAATTTTTTATAGTTACCGGAGTTTCGTACCAGATCTTCGGATTATATCGTGACAGCCCGCGTGTTCGAGTGATGTTCTCAAATTGCATTTTCATATTAGTTGGTTATGTTAGATTCACCCAATTTATCAGTCCTACTTTACTTTATATATTCATTCATTACTGTCGTACATATGGCTTGTATATTATGTACCTTGTTGCGTCCCGCTGAGGGTCTAGTTTTTTCACCAGATTTAGACGAGAAGGAATACAGAGAACCTTGATGGATTGTTGATGAGCTTCCGTTATATTCCATGTATGTTAGGCATGAGCAAATACTGACCAATACCGAAAAACCGACCGAATATCGATTAAAAATATCCCGAAAAACCGAACCGAAATTATGTACCGATACCGAATTGCCGAACCGACTAAAATATGGTATAGTGGTAGTGGTAACGGTTTGAGTGTAATACCATACCGAAAATACCGAACCGAACCGATCCTCTCTCTCTCTCTCTCTCTCTCTATATATATATATATATATATATATATATATATATATATATATATATATATATATATATGTTCGTGATTAATTTTATATTACGTATTTCATTTTTATCTTTGTTTTAATCAATTTCTTAGAATTTAGTGGACTTGAAGTTATGTTAAGAAAGCTAAGAATTGAGTTTTTGATCGTTTGAGCTTATATTTTTGTGTTCTCATTGTAGAGCCTAAAAATCAAGTTGCGCCCCAAAAATCAAGCTGCGCCACTAATATGAAGCTCAGAGATCAAACTGCGCTACTGGTCAGGTTGCGCCACACATCAGACTGTGCCCAATCATATTGTGCCAAAATCTACGTGGCGTCTGACATTTAATGTTTATCATTACCTGACAGTACTGACAACTGACAGCACAGTAAACGAGGAAAATCTCTTTGAATCCCTCGAATTGTGCCGTTCGAGGAGATTAGACTGACAGCTGTCCTGCACATCTTATGAGTTGCGCCTAGGCGCAATCTAAACAATTTTTTTAGTTGCACCTAGGCACAATCTGAATGACTTCTTCTCAAAAGCTGCCACATGTCTAGGTACAGTCTAATCAGGCGCAATTCAACTTGTTGACTGAAGCTCGCACAACCTGATAAAGTTGAAACAATTTTTATTTCCAAAGCAGGATGACGTGGCGCACAAGCCATTAATCTCTCAAGACGTGTCTACTATCCTGTACACGACCATGCGCATCTCAATCACATGATGCCACGCGTCTAAATACAGTTAGTACACGATTGATTACCTGAATGAAAATTGGTACAACACGAGGTTGGCGCAACCCAATGTGGCGCAATCCAGCCTCGCGCACATCAGAATAACTGCTAAAACAGTTATTTCCAGAACTCTATAAATAGAGTTTCCAATCATTGTTTAAGCATCACAGAGAGATAAAGAACTCTTGCAAAATTGCTGCTGCATTCTCCAAAGGCTCTAGTCTTCAAGTTCATATAGTCCAAGGAATAAAGTGATTATCTTCTGATCAGATTCCTACAGTTGTACTTCTCCAGAATTCAAATTGTACTCTTGTACTCTCTTTTTCAAAAGTTTGTAATAGAACAACTTTATGTTTTTGTAAACAAAATGGCGACTCTGCTGGGGAAGACTTTCTCCTCTGACGAGAAGGTGACAACTCAATGTGATACTGCAACGATCGGCAAGACGCAGAAGACTCTGGTTGTTCAAGTCAACCAGACAGCCTACGAGGATATGATTAACATCAAGAGCAACAAGCGCACTGTGGCTATCGCCAAGAACAGGACTGTGTGGACTCCTAAGTCTTCGGCAGTTGTTGTTGCCCAGACGCAACTTGAGTGCTCAGTGGCCAAGGTGCAATCCGCCTCAGTGGCTCAGGCACATCCTGTTTATATTGCCAGGGTGCAACCCATTCATTCTGCTGCCCGTGCGTAGTGCACTCTTCATGCTGCCCACGCGCAGTCCACTACTCTCTTTACTGCCAAGGCGCAGTCTGTTCAGGCTTTTGCTAAGGCGCAGTCTACCCATGTCGCTGCCAAGGCACAACCAGTAGCCTATATTACTAGGGTGCAACCAGTAGCCCGTAGTGCTATGGCGCAACCCAAGCAATCAGTGACTCAAGCGCAGTCTGCTGCTCTGGTACAACCCAAGGGAACTAGTCTTTTGGCTATTCCCTCTTCTAATTCTCCAGTTCTGAACTTGGAGAAACAATGTTCTAGTGCCAAAACTAGACAGAACAAAGGGAAGAGTCCTTTGACATTTCCTCAACTGGCATAACATGTGCCTAAAGTGGTCCCACAACAGAGCAGAGGGGAATGCTTCTTAGCTAACCCTCTACCAAATAAAGAAAAGCACCCTTTGGTCTTTTCTAAAACTTTCCTGGTCCATGACTCAGAGGAAGATATATCAGATTCTATTCCTTTAAACAGAGGTCTTCGGATCTCTGATATCGGAAAGAATACTGATCAAAGAGGCATCTTACCTACCCCTATGGGGTCTGGTCAAGATCTTCTGACCTTGCAAATTTTAAGATCTAAGTAAGAAAATTGATGGTGTCACAAACAGAAACATCTGGAGCAGAATTTTCTGATCTACGCGCTTATCTCAATAGGCGTCAACCAGTATCAACTTTGGTGAAATGTAAAAACCCTATGCCAAAGGGCAATCCGTATCAGAAGCCAAAGTTTGAAAAGAAAGACCCAACCACTTATGCTAATGAGTTGAGTACATCTTTGTACACTCAGGGAACTAAATATCTGAAGAATAGGAGACATGTTCCTAACATCATTAAGGAATATGTTCCTCCGACTTCTTCTCATCCTATAGTGGTAACTGATCTCTGGGAACGTCTTACACAAAGACAGAAGATTGCAGGGATGTCTTCTTCACCTCTAAATCACTCTTCAGATCGCCACTGCCTTCATGAAGTCGTCATCAAGTGTTGTTGCCAATCAGCTCGACGATCTATCTTCGATCGTCTGAACTATGCTTCAACTCTCGAACCTATAATAGAAGATGAAGACGAACTATTATATGCTTCTGTTAACATGACTTCTCAAGGCATTGGGGGTAGAAAACGTCCAAGACGTAATGCATCCCGTAATCCCAGTCAGCAATACTTGGATCGGATTCATGCATCCAGTGAAGGTGTCTTTCAATACACCAGATCAAGAAATCGAAATTTGAACCAAGGTGTCTTTAATCAAGAAGATCTCCCCATCACTCATGTAGGAGAGGACTCTTTTTCTAAATTTGATGCAGATAGTGAAAGTTCTGAACAAACTATCTCGTCAATAGCATCAAGAGAAGTGACGACATATACCATTACGAAAGATCAAGATGCCTCTACTTCAGCCAGTCAGGAGCAACGAATTGTTGCACTAGAAGACAAATTGAAGACCATGGCTGAGATGGTCGTAAGTATGCACACTATAATCGTGGCTCAACATACAGTGCCATCGATTATAAATCCTACCACAAATCCTGAGCTTATAGCATCTTCTGTACCTGTTAATGTTATTCTGGGGGTACCACCTCCTCAGGTTACTTCTATACCAATTCAAGTTGATCCCAGTCAGTCTGGTGCTGGGGGTGGTAATTACCACGCTGTTCCTCCTCCCAACACTTCTAACCAGCCCACCAATTCCCAAATATCAGGGGATGCTAATGAGGTTGTGAAGCTCTTACGCATTCAGTTCGAAGCCTTTAAACAGAAAAATGGCCTACAAAGATTGGGCATAAAGCAACCATATCCTACAGAGTGGAAGGAGGTTCGATTTCCTCCTAAATACAAGCTTCCGACCATTATGTTGTTTGATGGCAGCACTTCTTCAAGTCAGTACATTCATCACTTTGAAGTGATGACTGACCAATTATAGCCAAATGATGCTCTCCTTACCAGAGTATTCGTCGGTTGTTTAGCCGACGCAGCATACGACTGGTATCGTAGTTTGCCTGATGGCTACATAACTTCTTTTGCTAGTTTCAAGCAAATGTTCTTGGAACGGTTTTATGAGGGAGTCAACGACATGACAATGTCAGCCCTCATTAAAATTAAACAAAGGCACAATGAATCTACAGAGAGTTTTATTGAAAGATTCTGCCGAAAGGTACTCAAAATGCCTTTAAGAACTCCATCTGCTGTAACAATAGACACTTGCAAATCAAACTTGTTGCCTATTATCAGTATGTGGACGGGATCTACACAATTTCAAGATTGGCCTTATTTTATTGTGAATGCCAAGGCGGCAGAGGTCAGTACCGAAAAGTTCAAACAGTTAGGAGTTCAGATGAGTCATCCTAACCAAGATGAACATTCTACATCCGGCGGTAATAATCGCCAGAATAACCGCAAGGGTAAAGAAACACTGGCCATCAATCTCAAGGGCAAGGAGTCTTTGGCTGTCAATGTCACTCAGACAGCATCCACTCCATCAGCACCACCGCCGAAAATAACTCGTCCAAAAGAAGAGTATTCTTTCGACGAGGATGATACTTTGAGCATCTTTGATTGCTTGATCAAAAGCAATAAGCTTCAACTGCCAGAAGCAAAACGGTCGGAAAAAGTGGGTAAAACTGATCATCTTAAATATTATGTTTATCACAGATTTATAGGGCATCCAACCAGAGCATGTTACGTGCTCAAGGGCAAAATCCAGGAGTTGGTCAACTCTGGAGCAAGTACTGTTGACACAAAGTCACAGTCAACCAAATATTGATAACATTGACTAAATAATATTTGTAATAGTTCAATACGACACACGACGTCTATATTAAGCTCAAGTCAGACGACAGCTCAGTCTCAGCTTCTCAGTTATATTTGAGTCTGTATTTTACACTTTTGTTGAGTCTAGACTGATATAAACTGTGTCATGCTGAGCTCTTGAGACTTGACCTATAGCCTACCCAATAATCCTCAAACTCCACCATCCAGAAAAATACCCACTGGCCACTTAGAACCATTCTATGCTCTGGAGACAGAGTTCGGGCCGAACTCTACCTCCACACAGAGTTCGGGCCGAACTCTGTCCCCTAGAAATCAGCATCCCTAATTTTAGGGTTAGCTGGTTGCTAGTTGGTTGAAATTTTCTACCCGAATTCTGGCCGAATTCTGTCTACAAAAACACTATAAATAGGCCATGAATTTTCTCATTTCAAATCATCCAATCTTCTCTTCTCTTCTCTCTTATAGCTCAAATAAGCCATACCCTTCCCATCTACTAGCCACAAGCCTCCTAAGTCTCGAGTGCTCAGCATCTCTCAGTTAGGATTCTTGTGCAAGAGTTGAAGAAGTCGCTTGGACAATTCCAAGCAAATCGCCACTGCGATCCTCTGTAAGAAGTTGACGTGCTCTTCTGAAGAAAAGGCACGGGTTGTAAACTACTATTTCACAAATAGTAGATTTAATCCTGAGCTAGAGTTCTCAGGCCTGGACTAGTCCTCCACGAGGGAAACCAGGTTAAAATTGCTGTGTTTGCGTATGCTTTCTTGCTCTTCATTTACCTTTCGCATTTTACTCTGATTATTTATAATTCGTGAAAGAGTTAATTTTTAATTGGTTATTTTCTATATAAACTCTATTCACCCTCCTCTAGAGTTGCCACCTGTTCTTCAATTGGTATCAGAGCTCTGTTCTCTTTACAAGGATTTACATCCTAGAGCTGATCCATGGCAACCACACAATCTTTGATTTCCAATCACGGTGAAGGACAGTCCACTCATAGGCCTCCCCTATTTGATGGAACTAACTACACGTATTGGAAAACAAGGATGAGTTTTTATCTCAAGTCTCTAGACTTCGACCTGTGGACAGTCGTCACTGACGGTTACAAAAAGCCCGCCAGGATAGTTGTCAACGGTGATCTCATTGAGAAATCACATGACAAATATTCTGACGAAGAGAAGAAACAGGCAAGTCTAGTCGCGAGAGCTATTAATGCTTTATTCTGTGCTATAGACAGAAATGAGTTTAACAGGGTATCCACATGCACCACATCCCACAAAGTATGGAAGCTTCTAGAAGTGACGCATGAAGGAACCACCCAAGTCAAGGAATCAAAAATCAGTCGTCTTATGCAAGAATACGAGGCATTCAAGATGAAGCCAAACGAGACGATCACACAGATGTTCACAAGATTCCTCGATATCATCAACCCCTTGTCTTCACGTGGAAAGCAATATTCAAATCATGAGAAGATTCGCAAGCTGCTTAGGGGGCTACCAAAAATTTGGAACCCTAAGGTGACAGCCATCATAGAAGGGAACGATCTCACAACCATGTCAATGGAGACCTTGATGGGTAAGCTCATGACTCACGAGCTTGACCTCAAGGACTTCGAAGAACCTGCTCCGAAGACTAAGGAGATCGCTCTCAAAGCTCATCGACGAAGGGCTGAGCACGATGAGACCAAAGACGACAACTCGGATGACGAAGATCAAGCTCTCATGGTTCGCAACTTCAAGAAATTCCTTCGCTTCAATAGAAGAAAGAAGGAACCACAAGAAGACGATGAAGAAGAGCCAACCTGCTATGGTTGCAAGAAGACTGGGCACGTCCGAAAAAACTGTCCATTCTTGAAGAAAAGCAACCGCTATGAAAAGCCATACAAGAAGACCTCATCAAAGAAATATGCCAACGCAAGCATTTGGCATGAAAGTGAAGCGAGTGACTCCGAGGAAGAAAAGGACTCTCCTCAAGATAAAGCAAATGTGTGCCTAATGGCAACCTCCAACAAGGTATCTAACGAAACTCTAGACGACTTCTCTTTTGATGAACTTGGCGATGCCTTCATTGATTTACTCGATGATCACAAAAAGGTCATCGGTAAATACAAACATGCCAAGGACAAAATCAAAAGTCTTGAAGATGAAATACAAAGAATTTCTCTATTACTTGATAACATTAGACACACGTCACCCACTGATATCACTGATGAAGTATCTAAGCTTAAAATAAGCTTACATGATGCTGAAGCACGTATTGAGCAACAACTCAAGAAATCACTACACTCAACACGTTGCTTGCTGAAGAAAAGAGTAGACACAAGATTTCCATGACTAAGATATATGGCTTAAATATTAAGGTTGATGAACTGCAAGCTGTTTCTAAGAGATTAGAAACCAAATTGGAAAAACAGGTTGCTCAACCTCAAACCTAATCACATGGGCACAACACCACTCAAGCTAGTCAACCACATCATCCTCATGCAGCACGTAACCATGCTTTTATATACACTAACTTTCATAAAACACAAAAACCACGTGCACGTAAGAATACTTCTTATAGTCATCATGCTGCACAAAGACACAACCAATATCACTCTACATATAGAAATCATCACAATGCAATGCCATATAGACAAGATCATCATGTCATGCCATATAGACAAGATCACCATATCATGCCATATCACCATTGTCACGCCCCAGTACCGGAATACTGAGACGGACTAGGCCAGCTACACCATATGAGGTATATAAACGACATACGGCGATCGTGGCTGTCAAGAGACTAGGGGGTGCATGCTACAATCAGGTCTCCTATGGTCCCACAGAGCATCTATGTCTCAATCAATCAAAACAAGAAGCAGTAAATAATGATCATATAAGACAAAGCAGTAAGGCGTCCCCGACGCTTCATCAGAATGATTCATGAGTCTAGCTATACAAAATGATGAGCTAGTTCCGAGAGTCAATAGTACATAACTATAGTCAGCTGCAGTCTGATTTAATTACAATTATGCAAAGGAAACTAGTGTCCAGAACTGCCGGCTAAACAAGTGCCGGTGGCTAAACGCCAAGTACAAAATAGAAGATATCAGAGCGATGAAGAAGAAACCTACTCATGGTCCCTGGCGCCCATACTCCTGGTGTGCACCATTGTTCGGGTAGAAGGCTGGATCCTCTGGAGCTGCTACGGGATCTGGCCAAACAAAACCAGCGGGGTCAGGCCCCGAATAGCAAGTACCACAAGGGAGCACAAAAGAGTGAGATAAATCCAATAAGTTAAATAAGACCTGATTCACGAGTTATAGGCTTATACCATATCATCGAGACAATACGACACCCTTACAACCAAACAAGGACAAACGGTGCCAATATCGTACCGAGATCAGATATATCCTATAACCATGGGCAGGTATAAAGGGCTTCTGATCGTGACTTTGGTCCATAGCCTATCGCAGCACAATAGCCCAACCCAACAACCAAACAAGGACATGGGTTGGACCACGCACCACGATAGTCCATGTTCCTCAGTTGCTAACAGAAGAAAACACATCACAAACAAGTCAGCTTACAAGCGGCCAATCAATCCTACGGCTTTCTATGATTTGTCTGGATTATCCCAGTAATGCAATATATGTAGGAATCCTCAGATCGTATCGCATTCCAGCAGGACTAGCCAAACCATTATATACAAGCAAGCACGAAATGCACCGGTCCCTCGAAAGGCCACCGCGCTAGAATAAGCAGTAACGGTTCCAGCTCTCCTATAGGAAGAGCTGGCTCGGCAGTCACACATCAGATACTGCACTCCACTAGTACGGATGACTATACAGTATCCGAGGCAGCCAACCCGACGCGCCAGGACGGGACCCAGGGCGGCTGGTGACGTACGATCTCGAGATTCTGTTCCCTCCCAATGCTTCTACCAATTTAAGTTGCTTAGATTAACCCTATCTCGATATTGGAATTACATGTCGTGGTCACATGGTCATCCTCCTATATGTCGTACCATAGTACGTGTACCCTAAGTATGAATCCACATCGGCTCAATCTAGATCCATGCTTAGTGTAATGCATCAAACAACAATCATTTTACCACGACACTATTACTGACCAATTACCATGACTGTGATGGAAGGTACACATGTATTGACATATAACACGAATGATCACTTAGCATGTAGAGTCACACCTCAGTGCACTCATTATATGGCACCGCAGTGCATACTAATATTGTATTTCAATACACACTTAGAACATGTACCAGCACGTATACAGGTAATCAGGTCAGGAACATGGTCAAGTCAGAAAGTCACTCGGACTCTTCGTGACATAAAAGTCACATATGAATTCAGGTTAAAGTGAGACATGAAGGTCCTTGAAGCCAAGACAAAGATTTACAATTTTTATGTTGGGAGTTAGGAGAAATTCTGGCCACAATTCAGCCAAATAGGACTTAAAATAGCCAAAAACAGCCAAAGTATACACTATTCAGCACTATGCGGCACTATTCAGCATCCTCATGCGGCTCGGCACTATGCAGCACTATGCAGCATCCTCATGCGGCTCGGTACTATGCAGCATCCTCATGCGGCTCGGCACTATGTAGCATCCTCATGCGGCTCGGCACTATGCGGCACTATGCAGAATTCTTATGCGGCTCGGCACTATGCGGTACTATGCAGCATCCTCATACGGCTCGGCACTATGCAGCATCCTCATACGGCTTGGCACTATGCGGCACTATGTAGCATCCTCATGCGGCTCGGCACTATGCGGTACTATGCAGCATCCTTATGCGGCTCGACACTATGCGGCACTATGCAGCATCCTCATGCGGCTCGGCACTATGCAGCATCCTCATGCGGCTCGGCACTATACGACACTATGCAGCATCCTCATGCGGCTCGGCACTATGCAGCATCCTCATGCGGCTCGGCACTATGCGACACTATTCAGAATCCTTATGCGGCTCGGCACTATACGGTACTATGCAGAATCCTTATGCGGCTCGGCACTATGCAGCACTATGCAGCACTATTCATCATCCCTGCCAAAATCAGGACAGATGAACATAGAAGTTTGACCAAAATTGTTTTGGCTATAACTTCGTCAAAACAAGTCGAAATCTAACTTTCAAAGGTCAAAATTGGATAGAATTGAATTTCCTACAACATAGGACCATTAGTTTTCGAAAACAACCAAGTTTGATAGATAAAAACCATGGAAACCCATAGAACCCTAGTTTTAGAAACTTAGATCTACACCAAACTAGCCATTAAAATCAAAAACTCCAAGAACTAAACTTGTAGAGAATGAAGAGAAGAACAATATAGACAAATAATATCAAAGAAAAATCAAGAAATAAAAATACAATAATCTCTCCATTTGGTGCAAGATGTACTTGCCTAAAAGTTTGCTTGAGGAAAATAAATAAAAGAGTGAATGAGGAGAGAGAGTGTGGAAGAGAATATATATAGGGGTTGGGTTGACTCTAAGAAACCCTAAGCTTAAGCATGCTCTTAACCATGTGACTAATGACATGTTAATTTCTACATAATACAACTAATTAAATAAATTAAATAAAATCCTAACCACGACACGGTTCAGAAATCTTATCATCGAAACAGTGAACACCGCCTACAATCAGACAAGGACAAGGGGTGGCGCACTAATCCGCGACGAGATACTGTCCCATGCCATGGTTAATTATAAATACATGATATATACATTCAAGATACAGGTGCCAGATACCATATACAGGAAAAATCAAAAATTTATGTATTCCGGGAACGGGGAGTGACATCTCTACCCTCCTTAGAAAAATTCCGTCCTCGGAATTTCGATAAGGCTAGTCGAGGCGCGCTCTCTGATCACGAAATACACTCATGACATAATGCAAGCACAATTATCAAACAACACATAACATATGAACAGATTACGAAAGAAAGAACTATTAAGTAAAAGCACAAACAATATCATACCATAGAAGGAAAGTGATCGGAGACATACGAATAAAATATGCCTCTCAAGTCAGGTAAGAATTCGTCCTCGATGTCCAACACTGACTCCCAAAGTGGACAAGGGTCAACGCTTGAGATAAGTCGGTACCAATAACTAAATCAAGAACGAGACTCTGCCCAGGACGTACTCTCGTAATCAAGACACATGATGAATATCACGTATCACATGATACGAGAGCAGATGAGTGAGACGAGAAAGTCGCCTTCACTCTTCGAATATATAACTCAAGGAATTATAATAAATAATACTCAAAACTTACCCAAAATCTGACCGCCTTCAGCCAACCTCTGCTCTAATACTCCAAATTCTTCTTGCCTTTGTCCCCTGCCTTCCTGGCCCTGCTGTTGCGGCCTCTGCGGTCCTGCTTGATGTTGTGCTTGTCGGTACATCTGAGCTTGTGTCAGTAATGGACGCTGGGCTAATGGCCTCACTGCTAGTGCTGGCCCTTGATACGGTGCTACCTCTGGAGCTGGCAACGCCGGAAATCGTTGAACTGGCCCTCCTGGCCTCTGCATCATAGGACAATTGGCAATCCTATGATCTGGACTGCCACACCTCAAGCATAATCCATTAGCTGAATGACACACATCCCTAGTGTGCCCTCCCTTACCACAGTAAGTGCAACCCACTGGTGCTTCCTGACGCTGCTGCTGGTTCCTCTGTTGCTGCTGTCGAACTAGTGCAGTCACAATTATCGTGACTGGTACTGTATCACGAATTCGGATGCCAGAAGCTGGTGCTGACGTCCGTGGTACTGCTCCTCCCCCAGCACTCTGCGTATGAGACCTCTTCTGGCCCCCAGTCCTTGTTGATAACCTTTAAATAGTAAGCTCGTGCCTCCGAGCCGCCGTCAATACTGCATCAAAAGTCCAACCTCTTCCGATGCCCACCAATCGCGGGCGAGATCCTGAAGTAAAGTCTGACCTGGTCAACCTTCTCTTCTGCTGGAACCTTTGCTGCAGTCAATATGGCCTCTGTATCCTGAAGCCAAGCATCCGCCGTGATGGCATCCTCCGTGCCGTCAAAATATCTCGGGTTATATCGACAAAACCTTCCGGACGCTCCTGAATCATTTCTGACACTTCTCTCAAGGGCTAATTGCAACCCCTGATTCAGTAGCACATTCTGTTCTTGCTGTCGGGTTTGTTGTTGCTGTTGGGCTGCCGTCTGGCGTTGCTGGGTCTCCAATAACCCTCTAATAATCTGCAATAGTGCCGGCGCATCTAATGCTACTGGTACTACCGACATCACTGGAGGTACGGGATCCTCTGGCCTCTGTAGCTCACTGGCTCATGCTCGATAACATTCTTGATGTGAATCTGTCCAGGTAGAGGGGGCTACCCCTTGCTGATCTCCAACTGGTCCCTGATCTACTGGATTCTCTCCCATGCCGGCTCCTCCAATAGCCGAGAATGATGTGACCCTAAAGGAAAGGATACAAGGTATCAAAAGACAGGACAGAAAAGAATCGAGGATGATAATCATGTTAGCAATCAAGGTAGAAGAAAGAGAAGACGAATCAGGAGATCAAGGGGAACATGTTTTGATTGAGACTCCTATAATCGCAACACCCCACAAGTCTGAAAAAACAGACCTGCATGGGCCACCACTAAAACCTTGTCACGCCCCAGTACCGGAATACTGAGACGGACTAAGCCAGCTACACCATATGAGGTATATAAACGACATACGGCGATCGTGGCTGTCAAGAGACTAGGGGGTGCATGCTACAATCAGGTCTCATATGGTCCCACAGAGCATCTATGTCTCAATCAATCAAAACAAGAAGCAGTAAATAATGATCATATAAGACAAAACAGTAAGGCGTCCCCGACGCTTCATCAGAATGATTCATGAGTCTAGCTATACAAAATGATGAGCAAGTTCCGAGAGTCATAGTACATAACTATAGTCAGCTGCAGTCTGATTTAATTACAATTATGCAAAGGAAACTAGTGTCCAGAACTGCCGGCTAAACAAGTGCCGGTGGCTAAACGCCAAGTACAAAATAGAAGATATCAGAGCGTGAAGAAGAAACCCACTCATGGTCCCTGGCGCCCATACTCCTGGTGTGCACCATTGTTCGGGTGGAAGGCTGGATCCTCTGGAGCTGCTACGGGATCTGGCCAAACAAAACCAGCGGGGTCAGGCCCCGATAGCAAGTACCACAAGGAGCACAAAAGAGTGAGATAAATCCAATAAGTTAAATAAGACCTGATTCACGAGTTATAGGCTTATACCATATCATCGAGATAATACGACACCCTTACAACCAAACAAGGACAAACGGTGCCAATAGCGTGCCGAGATAAGATATATCCTATAACCATGGGCAGGTATAAAGGGTTTCTGATCGCGACTTTGGTCCATAGCCTATCGCAGCACAATAGCCAAATCCAACAACCAAACAAGGACATGGGTTGGACCACGCACCACGATAGTCCATGTTCCTCAGTTGCTAACAGAAGAAAACACATCACAAACAAGTCAGCTTACAAGCGGCCAATCAATCCTACGGCTTTCTATGATTTGTCTGGATTATCCCAGTAATACAATATATGTAGGAATCCTCAGATCGTATCGCATTCCAGCAGGGCTAGCCAAACCATTATATACAAGCAAGCACGAAATGCACCGGTCCCTCGAAAGGCCACCGCGCTAGAATAAGCAGTAACGGTTCCAGCTCTCCTATAGGAAGAGATGGCTCGGCAGTCACACATCAGATACTGCACTCCACTAGTACGGATGACTGTACAGTATCCGAGGCAGCCAATCCGACGCACCAGGATGGGACCCAGGGCGGCTGGTTACGTACGATCTCGAGATTCTGTTTCCTTCCAATGCTTCTACCAATTTAAGTTGCTTAGATTACCCTATCTCGATATTGGAATTATATGTCGTGGTCACATGGTCATCCTCCTATATGTCGTACCATAGTACGTGTACCCTAAGTATGAATCCACATCGGCTCAATCTAGAACCATGCTTAGTGTAATGCATCAAACAACAATCATTTTACCACGACACTATTACTGACCAATTACCATGACTGTACTGAAAGGTACACATGTATTAACATATAACACGAATGATCCCTTAGCATATAGAGTCACACCTCAGTGCACTCATTATATGGCATCGCAGTGCATACTAATATTGTATCTCAATACACACTTAGAACATGTACCAGCACGTACACAGGTAATCAGGTCAGGAACATGGTCAAGTCAGAAAGTCACTCGGACTCCTCGTGACATAAAAGTCACATATGAATTCAGGTTAAAGTGAGACATGAAGGTCCTTGAAGCCAAGACAAAGATCTACAACTTTATGTTGGAAGTTAGGAGAAATTCTGGCCATAATTCAGCCAAATAGGACTTAAAATAGCCAAAAACAGCCAAAGTAGGCACTATGCGGCACTATTCAGCACTATACAGCACTATTCAGCATCCTCATGCGGCTCGGCACTATGCAGCACTATGCAGCATCCTCATGCAGCTCGGCACTATACAGCATCCTCATGCGGCTCGGTACTATGCGGTACTATGCAGAATCCTTATGCGGCTCGGCACTATGCGGCACTATGCAGCATCCTCATGCGGCTCGGCACTATGCAGCATCCTCATGCGGCTCGACACTATGCGACACTATGCAGCGTCCTCATGCGGCTCGGCACTATGCGGCACTATACAGCATCCTTATGCGGCTCGGCACTATGCGGCACTATGCAGCATCCTCATGCGGCTCGGTACTATACAGCATCCTCATGCGGCTCGGCACTATGCGGCACTATGCAGTATCCTCATGCGGCTCGGCACTATGCATCATCCTCATGCGGCTCGGCACTATACGGCACTATTCAGAATCCTTATGCGGCTCGGCACTATGCGGCACAATACAGAATCCTTATACGGCTCGGCACTATGCAGCACTATGCAGCACTATTCATCATCCCTGCCAGAATCAGGACAGATGAACATAGAAGTTTGACCAAAATTGTTTTGGCCATAACTTCCTCAAAACAAGTCGAAATCTAACTTTTCAAAGGTCAAATTGGATAGAATTGAATTTCCTACAACATAAGACCATTAGTTTTCGAAAACAACCAAGTTTGATAGATCAAAACCATGGAAACTCATAGAACCCTAGTTTTAGAAACTTAGATCTACACCAAACTAGCCATTAAAATCAAAAACTCCAAGAACTAAACTTGTAGAGAATGAAGAGAAGAGCAATATAGACAATAATATCAAAGAAAAATCAAGAAATAAAAATGCAATAATTTCTCCATTTGGTGCAAGATGTACTTGCCTAAAAGTTTGCTTGAGGAAAATAAATAAAAGAGTGAATGAGGAGAGAGTGTGGAAGAGAATATATATAGGGGTTGGGTTGACTCTAAGAAACCCTAAGCTTAAGCATGCTCTTAACCATGTGACTAATGACATGTTAATTGCTACATAATACAACTAATTAAATTAATTAAATAAAATCCTAACCATAACACGGTTCAGAAATCTTATCATCGAAACAGTGAACCACGCCTACAACCAGACAAGGACAAGGGGTGGCGCACTAATCCGCGACGAGATACTGTCCTATGTCATGGTTTTACAAATACATGATGCATACATTCAAGATACAGGTGCCAGATACCATATACAGGAAAAATCAAAAATTTACGTATTCCGGGAACGGGGAGTGACATCTCTACCCTCCTTAGAAAAATTCCGTCCTCGGAATTTCGATAAGGCTAGTCGAGCGCGCTCTCAGATCACGAAATACACTCATGACATAATGCAAGCACAATTATCAAACAACACATAACATATGAACAGATTACGAAAGAAAGAACTATTAAGTAAAAGCACAAACAATAATCATACCATAGAAGGAAAGTGATCGGAGACATACGAATAAAATATGCCTCTCAAGTCAGGTAGGAATTCGTCCTCGATGTCCAACACTGACTCCCAAATTGGACAAGGTCAACGCTTGAGATAAGTCGGTACCAATGACTAAATCAAGAATGAGACTCTGCCCAGGACGTACTCTCGTAATCAAGACACATGATGAATATCACGTATCACATGATACGAGAGCAGATGAGTGAGACGAGAAAGTCGCCTTCACTCTTCGAATATAGAACTCAAGGAATTATAATAAATATACTCAAAACTTACCCAAAATCTGACCGCCTTCAGCCAACCTCTGCTCTAATACTCCAAATTCTTCTTGCCTTTGTCCCTGCCTTCCCTGGCCCTGCTGTTGCGGCCTCTGCGGTCCTGCTTGATGTTGTGCTTGTCGGTACATCTGAGCTTGTGTCAGTAATGGACGCTGGGCTAGTGGCCTCACTGCTAGTGCTGGCCCTTGATACGGTGCTACCTCTGGAGCTGGCAACGCCGAAAACCGTTGAGCTGGCCCTCCTGGCCTCTGCATTATAGGACAATTGGCAATCCTATGATCTGGACTGCCACACCTCAAGCATAATCTATTAGCTGAATGACACACATCCCTAGTGTGCCCTCCCTTACCACAGTAAGTGCAACCCACTGGTGCTTCCTGACACTGCTGCTGGTTCCTCTGTTGCTGCTGTCGAACTGGTGCAGTCACAATTGTCGTGACTGGTACTGCATCACGAATTCGGACGCCAGAAGCTGGTGCTGACGTCCGTGGTACTGCTCCTCCCCCAGCACTCTGCGTTTGAGACCTCTTTTGGCCCCTAGTTCTTGTTGATAACCTTTGAATAGTAAGCTCGTGCCTCCGAGCCGCCGTCAATACTGTATCGAAATTCCAACCTCTTCCGATGCCCACCAATCGCGGGCGAGATCCTGAAGTAAAAGTCTGACCTGGTCAACCTTTTCTTCTGCTGGAACCTTTGCTGCAGTCAATATGGCCTCTGTATCCTGAAGCCAAGCATCCGCCGTGATGGCATCCTCCGTGCCGTCAAAATATCTCGGGTTATGTCAACAAAACCTTCCGGACGCTCCTGAATCATTTCTGACACTTCTCTCAAGGGCTAATTGTAACCCCTGATTCTGTAGCACATTCTGTTCTTGCTGTCGGTTTGTTGTTGCTGTTGGGCTGCCGTCTGGCGTTGCTGGGTCTCCAATAACCCTCTAATAATCTACAATAGTGCCGGCGCATCTAATGCTACTGGTACTACCGGCATCACTGGAGGTACGGGATCCTCTGGCCTCTGTAGCTCAACTGGCTCATGCTCGATAACATTCTCGATGTGAATCTGTCCAGGTAGAGGGGCTACCCCTTGCTGATCTCCAACTGGTCCCTGATCTACTGGATTCTCTCCCATGCCGGCTCCTTCAATAGCCGAGAATGATGTGACCCTAAAGGAAAGGATACAAGGTATCAAAAAACAGGACGGAAAAGAATCGAGGATGATAATCATGTTAGCAATCAAGGTGAAAGAAAGAGAAGAAATCAGGAGATCAAGGGGAACATGTTTTGATTGAGACTCCTATAATCGCAACACCCCACAAGTCTGAAAAACAGACCTGTATGGGCCACCACTAAAACTTTGTCACGCCCCAGTACCGGAATACTGAGACGGACTAGGCCAGCTACACCATATGAGGTATATAACGACATACGACAATCGTGGCTGTCAAGAGACTAGGGGGTGCATGCTACAATCAGGTCTCCTATGGTCCCACAGCATCTATGTCTCAATCAATCAAAACAAGAAGCAATAAATAATGATCATATAAGACAAAGCAGTAAGGCATCTCCGACGCTTCATCAGAATGATTCATGAGTCTAGCTATACAAATGATGAGCTAGTTCCGAGAGTCAATAGTACATAACTATAGTCAGCTGCAGTCTGATTTAATTACAATTATACAAAGAAAACTAGTGTCCAGAACTGCCGGCTAAACAAGTGCCGTGGCTAAACGCCAAGTACAAAATAGAAGATATCAGAGCGGTGAAGAAGAAACCCACTCATGGTCCCTGGCGCCCATACTCCTGGTGTGCACCATTGTTCGGGTGGAAGGCTGGATCCTCTGGAGCTGCTACGGGATCTGGCCAAACAAAACCAGCGGGGTCAGGCCCCGAATAGCAAGTACCACAAGGGAGCACAAAAGTGAGATAAATCCAATAAGTTAAATAAGACCTGATTCACGAGTTATAGGCTTATACCATATCATCGAGACAATACGACACCCTTACAACCAAACAAGGACAAACGGTGCCAATATCGTGCCGAGATAAGATATATCCTATAACCATGGGCAGGTATAAAGGCTTCTGATCGATCGACTTTGGTCCATAGCCTATCGCAGCACAATAGCCCAACCCAACAACCAAACAAGGACATGGGTTGGACCACGCACCACGATAGTCCATGTTCCTCAGTTGCTAACAGAAGAAAATATCACAAACAAGTCAGCTTACAAGTGGCCAATCAATCCTACGGCTTTCTATGATTTGTCTGGATTATCCCAGTAATGCAATATATGTAGGAATCCTCAGATCGTATCGCATTCCAGCAGGACTAGCCAAACCATTATATACAAGCAAGCACGAAATGTACCGATCCCTCGAAAGGCCACTGCGCTAGAATAGCATAACGGTTCCAGCTCTCCTATAGGAAGAGCTGGCTCGGCAGTCACACATCAGATACTGCACTCCACTAGTGCGGATGACTATACAGTATCCGAGGCAGCCAACCCGACGTGCCAGGACGGGACCCAGGGCGGCTGGTGACGTACGATCTCGAGATTCTGTTCCCTCCCAATGCTTCTACCAATTTAAGTTGCTTAGATTAACCCTATCTCGATATTGGAATTACATGTCGTGGTCACATGGTCATCCTTCTATATGTCGTACCATAGTATGTGTATCCTAAGTATGAATCCACATCGACTCAATCTAGATCCATGCTTAGTGTAATGCATCAAACAACAATTATTTTACCACCACTATTACTGACCAATTACCATGACTGTGCTAGAAGGTACACATGTATTGACATATACACGAATCACTTAGCATGTAGAGTCACACCTCAGTGTACTCATTATATGGCACCGTAGTGCATACTAATATTGTATTTCAATACACACTTAGAACATGTACCAGCACGTATACAGGTAATCAGGTCAGGAACATGGTCAAGTCAGAAAGTCACTCGGACTCCTCGTGACATAAAAGTTACATATGAATTCAGGTTAAAGTGAGACATGAAGGTCCTTGAAGCCAAGACAAAGATCTACAACTTTTATGTTAGGAGTTAGGAGAAATTCTGGTCACAATTCAGCCAAATAGGACTTAAAATGGCCAAAAACAGCCAAAGTAGGCACTATGCGGCACTATTCAGCACTATGCGACACTATTCAGCATCCTCATACGGCTCGGCACTATGCAGCACTATACAGCATCCTCATGCGGCTCGGCACTATGCAGCATCCTCATGCGGCTCGGTACTATGCAGCATCCTCATGCGGCTCGGCACTATACGGCACTATGCAGAATCCTTATGCGGCTCGGCACTATGCGGCACTATGCAGCATCCTCATGCGGCTCGACACTATGCAGCATCCTCATACGGCTCGGCACTATGCAGCACTATGCAGCATCCTCATGCGGCTCGGCACTATGCGACACTATGCAGCATCCTTATGCGGCTCGACACTATGCGGCACTATGCAGCATCCTCATACGGCTCGGCACTATACAGCATCCTCATGCGGCTCGGCACTATGCGACACTATGCAGCATCCTCATGCGGCTCGGTACTATGCGGCACTATGCAGCATCCTCATGCAGCTCGGCACTATGCAGCATCCTCATGCGGCTCGGCACTATGCGGCACTATTCAGAATCCTTATGCGGCTCGGCACTATGCGGCACTATACAGAATCCTTATGCGGCTCGGCACTATGCAGCACTATGCAGTACTATTCATCATCCCTGCCAGAATCAGGACAGATGAACATAGAAGTTTGACCAAAATTGTTTTGGCCATAACTTCCTCAAAACAAGTCGAAATCTAACTTTTCAAGGTCAAAATTAGATAGAATTGAATTTCCTACAACATAGGACCATTAGTTTTCAAAAACCCAAGTTTGATAGATCAAAATCATAAAAACCCATAGAACCCTAGTTTTAGAAACTTAGATCTACACCAACTAGCCATTAAAATCAAAAACTCCAAGAACTAAACTTGTAGAGAATGAAGAGAAAACAATATAGACAAATAATATCAAAGAAAATCAAAAAAAAATACAATAATTTCTTCATTTGGTGCAAGATGTACTTGCCTAAAAGTTTGCTTGAGGAAAATAAATAAAAGTGAATGAGGAGAGAGAGTGTGGAAGAGAATATATATAGGGGTTGGGTTGACTCTAAGAAACCCTAAGCTTAAGCATGCTCTTAACCATGTGACTAATGACATGTTAATTGCTACATATACAACTAATTAATTAATTAAATAAATCCTAACCACAACACGGTTCAAAAATCTTATCATCGAAACAGTGAACCACGCCTACAACCAGACAAGGACAAGGGTGGCACACTAATTCGCGACGAGATACTGTCCCATGCCATGGTTAGTTACAAATACATGATACATACATTCAAGATACAGGTGCCAGATACCATATACAGGAAAAATCAAAAATTTATGTATTCCGGGAACGGGGAGTGACAACCATGCTATGCCATATAGACAATATCAGCATACTGTGCCACATAGACAATATCAGCATGCCATGCCACATAGACAATATCACCATGCCATGCCACATAGACAACATCACCATGATCACCATGCAAACTCTACACATCATGTCCATCCACATCATGTTGCCTATAGATATTATTCTCATGTTTCTAGTGTAAATAAAAATACTATATGTACTTACTGTGGATCACATGGACACATTTTACCACAATGTAGAGTTAGAAGACTAGTAGACAAAAAGATATATGTATGGTTTCCGAAAACTAACTTTTCAGGACCCTCAAGAACTTGGGTACCAAAGGTCACATCTACTCTTGATGTAGGTGGACCTTCCCTCCTCAACTAAGAGTAAGTGGATTCTCGATAGTGGATGCTCGCGGCATATGACAGGAGACGTAAATCTTTTCGCATCACTATCGATGAAGAGAGAAGGATATGTATCCTTCGGCAACAACCTCAAAGGGTATATATAGGTAATGGCAATATTGGTTATCCCCCTCTCCCGTAATAAAGGATGTCTGCCTAGTGACCGAGTTAAAGCATAACCTGCTCAGCATTAGTCATCTTGCTGACCATGGATATGATATTAACTTTGGACAAAATAAATATCTTATTTATGATAGGTCCACGGGAGACATTGCTTTTGAAGGGGTTAGAGAGGATAACATTTATACTTTCTATTTGTCTGGAAACTAACAATGCAGGTAGATGCTTATATGCTCACAAAGATGAACGGCTACTATGGCACCAGCGTCTTGGTCATGCCAATATGGATAATATATCCAGGCTATCAACCAAGAAGCTAGTGAGAGGATTGCCCGATATCACATTCAAAAAGACACGGTATGTGCCGAATATGAAATGAACAAGACAACCAAATCCTCATTTCATTCCATCAACTCTGTAAGTACTACTAGACCCCTGCAACTACTCCATATGGATTTATTTGGTCCCAGTAGAGTAGCTAGTCTTGGTGGTAAATTTTATGCGTTTGTTATTGTTGATGATTTTTTGAGATTTACTTGGGTTTTCTTTCTCACAAACAAAAGTGATGCTATTTCAGTTTTTAAGATTTTTGTCAAGAAAGTTTAAAACGAAAAAGGCTACATGATCACTCGAATCCGAAGTGATCATGGAGGCGAATTCGAAAATTCTGATTTTGAAAAATTTTGTGATTCTAATGGTTTTGATCATAAATTTTCTTGTCCAAGAACTCCTCAACAAAATGGTGTTGTGGAGCGGAAGAATAGGACTCTTGGCGATATGGCTAGAGTCATGTTGAATAAATTTTCACTTCCGAAATATTTTTGGGCAGAAGCTGTCAGTACAGCATACCACATTTTGAATAGGGTGCTTATTCGTCCCATTACGAAGAAAACACCCTATGAGCTTTGGTTTGGGAGAACCCCCAATGTTTCTTATTTTAAAGTTTTTGGATGTAGATGTTTTATCCTTAACACCAAAGACAACTTAGGCAAATTTGATGCCAAAGCTGACGATGGTATTTTTCTTGGTTATGCCGCCAAGAGTAAGGGATATAGAGTCTTTAATAAATGCTCACTAATTATGGAAGAGTCAACAAATGTGACTTTTGATGAAGATAACAATGCAGCAAGTACTCTTGATGATGACGTTGAGCCATCAACTTCTACTCCAATGAATACCTCAACCGAAACTAATTCTCTGGAGGGCTTGCCTAAGAAATTTTCTTTCAAGCCTTCTCATCCAGAAAATTTAGTGATAGGTGAAGTTTCACGTGGAGTAACTACCAGATCATCACTAAGAGACTCTATTGCTAGCACTGCCTTTATTTCACAAGTTGAGCCGAAAAATATTTCTGAAGCTTTTAATGATGAATTTTGGATTTCTGCTATGCAAGATGAACTCAACCAATTCGAGAGGAGTCAAGTGTGGGAACTAGTTCCTAGACCGACTAATCACTCGATAATTGGTACTAAATGGGTTTTTAGAAACAAAGTAAATGAAGATGGTTCAGTCACACGCAACAAAGCTCGTCTAGTAGCTCAAGGATACAACCAAGAGGAATGTATCGACTACGATGAGACGTATGCTCCTGTTGCTAGACTAGAATCCATTCGGATGCTTTGTGCATTTGCAAATTATCAAAATTTTAAATTATTTCAAATGGATATGAAAAGTGCTTTCTTGAATGGTTTTATTAAGGAGGAAGTTTATGTAAAACAACCCCCTGGCTTTGAAAATCACAAATTTTCCGACCACGTGTTCAAGCTAAAGAAAGCGCTATATGGCCTTAAACAAGCCCCCAGAGCTTGGTATGAAAGGCTAAGCAGTTTCTTGCTTGAGAAAGGTTTCTCAAAAGGGAAAATTGACACTATACTTTTTATAAAATCTTTTAAAGACACTATTCTATTAATTCAAATTTATGTTGATGATATCATTTTTGGGTCTACTGATGAAACCCTCTGTCAAGAATTTGTCAAGTGTATGCAGACAGAATTTGAGATGAGCATGATGGGAGAACTCAACTACTTTCTTGGTCTGCAAGTAAACAAATGGCTAATGGAACTTTCATCTGTCAGTCGAAGTATACAAAGGACATGCTGAAAAAGTTCGATCTTGACAACGTCAAACCAATCAGCACTCCAATGGCTACTTCAACCAAACTCGAACCAGATGAGAGCGGCAAACCCGTTGATCAACGTAAGTATCGAGGTATGATAGGCAGCTTACTTTATTTAACTGCTAGTCACCCCGATATCATGTTTAGTATTTGCCTATGTGCTAAATATCAAGCAAATCCTAAGGAATCACACTTGACCGCTGTTAAGCGTATCTTTCGATACCTTAAGGGTACGGTTACAATGGGCCTATGGTATCCCAAGTCAATCATTTGACCTCATTGGTTACTCTGATGCTGATTTCGCTGGATGCAAGGTCGACCGTAAAAGTACAAGCGGTACGTGTCATTTATTAGGAAAGGCTTTAGTCTCTTGGTTTAGCAAAAAACAAAATTCTGTCGCACTATCCACAACAGAAGCTGAATACATCGCAGCTGGGCGTTGTTGTGCACAAATTCTGTGGATGAAGCAAACCCTTGAAGACTACAATCTATCTTTCATGCACATTCCTATTTTCTGTGGCAATGCCAGTACTATTAACTTGACTAAGAACCCTATCTGTCACTCACGCACAAAACACATTGAAATTAGACACCACTTTTTGCGTGATCTTCAGCAAAATGGCACGATTAACTTAGAGTTTATTGACACTAATCATCAGCTAGCAGACTTCTTTACTAAGCTATTATCCGAAGAGCGCTTTAATTTCCTTTGTCGTGAACTTGGAATTTTAGATGAAGCTGTCATAAATTAAAACTCACCTGCGTAAATATCGATATATTATGATTCTCTTACGATGAACTTGCTATGGGTACAAGCCGAAAGGGTCCTTCTGACAACAAGGCGTAAAAGCCTAAGCGACACGGTGCACTAGCCCACAGGACTACCGCTAGCTGGGATCCGGCCCCTGCAGCTAACCCATGGCAACTTCAAACTATTGAATTATGATATATTTCCTTATTTATTATATGGTTCGTTTTGATTTCTTACTGCTGATTCATTATTTTTTTTAATTTCATTCTGCTATTATTCTATTTGATTGAATCTTTCAAGCTATTGTTTTTATCTAACTTGATTTCCCATACTCAATTTTCTTTTCTAGCCTGTTTTCAGTTCTGGAACAAGGACCCAGAACTCGGGCCGAACTCTGTCCCCAACAGAGTTCGGGCCGAATTCGGTTCCCCTATTCCAGAATCGGGGACAGCTTCAGCCGTTTGATCAAATGTGATCCTACGGTCCAGATTACTCCGACCAAAGAAAACCCTCCTCTTATATTCGGGTTTTTATCTCTCTCCTTCATTCTTACCATCTTCTTCACCTCTCCAAACATATTTTCACAAACCCTAACCCTAGTTTTCTCTCCAAAGTGCTCCATTGCTCATCAAAATCAAGGAGAAGGGCTATTTTCTCATTCTCTTCACTGTTCATTGTTGATTTGAGGTATAACTCCTTCTTCCTCTCTATTTCAAGTTCTTTATTTGTTTGCAAATGGCTCTCTCTTGCCCAATCGTGGAAAGAGAATTCGAACTGAGGGTGCTTCCTCTTCGAATCCTCCTCCTCCCATTGAGCAACCCGTTGAACAACAACAACCCCTTCATCCGTTGTTCAACCCATCTCGTCCCCGCGACCCTACTACGTATGACGACCGATTGTTTGTATCGCTAGACGCATCCAACGAGTGGTTTAGCGACTTTCGGACTCGTCCGGTATTCGGGGGACATCCTATTAATTTTACCATCTTTTCTCATATGATTCAATGTTTCAAGATCTTTGCTTAAATGAGTTAGTTGCTTCAAACTTTGTTATTTATCGTAGCGCCATACAAATGTTCTATTGCAACTTGACTCACGATGCCACTCACATCTATTCCCGGGTTGCCGGTATTGATATTGCTTTTGATGCTTCTGAGTTGGGCGAGTATCTTGAACTTCAAGATCTCGATATTTGGGATAAGCTTGTGGAAGCCCGCCAATTCCAATTTGTTGGTGAAACTTCCCTTGAGAGCTTTAAGGAGGAACTATGTGCTCCTAACATATGTCCTCGCAAGCTTATGGCCAAACACCTCAACCCGTATTTCTATGAACTTCATCGAATTATTTTCAATACTATTCTGCCAAAAGCTGGCTCCACCGATGAAGTACCTATTTTGAGATCTCTGCTTTGTATCATCTTCATTATCGCATCCCGTTCAATCTTCCACGTTCCATGATGGACTGGATGATTAACTGTAGGAAGAAACCACGAGCCCTGGATTATCCTTTGTATCTTCCTATGGTTTTTCGTGCGTTCATTGTCCCTATTCATGATTGTCCTTTCTTGCCTGCTCCTGCATTCCTTTCCAAGGCACGACGTCTTCAGGCAGTCGTCGCCTCTCCTGAGACTTCTGAGCATTCTGATGGAGGAGCCCGACGCCCCTCTACTTGGACAGGATGCGCCACCTCCTCCTGCTACTCTTGACTCCATCCAGACCATGCTCAGAGATCGTTTCGCATTGGAGGACGATCGCTGGACTCAGATGGACTACCGGACTACCCTGCAGATGAGTGCCCTCAGCAACTCGCTGCACAATATTCGGTATTCTATGTCCCGTCACCCTTCCATGCCCATTCCCATGGAGCGGGATCCTGGTCGAGCTGGATATCGCATTGACGACCCCTGGGTCATGCGCTACCTGGATCCGGATGCTGCTATTGTGGACCCCGTCGTTCATTCACTGATCATTCAGATTCTGCTGGGCCTTCTCGTGCTCCATGATGGAGATGGCGTTTACTATCTACTACTGCTGCTGATGATTCTAGTTTCTGTTTTCTAATTTCCAGTTATTTAGTTTTATTTGGATTTATGTACTTGGGTTGTACTAAAACTCTGGTAGTTTGATGACTCTGGTTTTGTGTGATGACATTTTATGCTTATCATAGTTTATTATTCTATGCTAGTTGCTCGTTTTGATCATTCATATACAATTTCTTCTCTATTTGGTGTGGTTGCATCATTATTATTCATATGAAGTTTATATTGCTAATGCCAAAAGGGGGAGAATTATGTATATTCTTGTCATACTACTTTTAGTATATATGCTATTTGGTGCATTTGGGAGATATTATTTATCAGGCCAACAGGTTCAATGCATTATTTATGGGGGTGCTATTGGTTCTAGCTCGGCACCGTTCACCGGTTATGGGGGAGCTATTATTTCTGCTTGGCATTGATTATGGGGGAGCTATATTTTTGTGATCAACTGTGTCCAGGTATGAATATTGAATATACATATATTATTTTGTCAATTATCAATATGGGGAGATTGTTGACACAAAGTCACAGTCAACCAAAATTGATAACATTGACTAAATAATATTTGTAATAGTTCAATACGACACACGACGTCTACATTAAGCTCAAGTCAGACGACAGCTCAGTCTCAGCTTCTCAGTTATATTTGAGTCTGTATTTTACACTTTTGTTGAGTCTAGACTGATGTAAACTGTGTCATGCTGAGCTCTTGAGACTTGACCTATAGCCTACCCAATAATCCTCAAACTCCACCATCCAGAAAAATACCCACTGGCCACTTAGAACCATTCTGTGCTCTGGAGACAGAGTTCGGGCCGAACTCTGCCTCCACACAGAGTTCGGGCCGAACTCTGTCCCCTAGAAATCGACATCCCTAATTTTAGGGTTAGCTGGTTGCTAGTTGGTTGAAATTTCCTACCCGAATTCTGGCCGAATTCTGTCTACAAAAACACTATAAATAGGCCATGAATTTTCTCATTTCAAATCATCCAATCTTCTCTTCTCTTCTCTCTTATAGCTCAAATAAGCCATACCCTTCCCATCTACTAGCCACAAGCCTCCTAAGTCTCGAGTGCTCAGCATCTCTCAGTTAGGATTCTTGTGCAAGAGTTGAAGAAGTCGCTTGGACAATTCTAAGCAAATCGCCACTGTGATCCTCTGTAAGAAGTTGACGTGCTCTTCTGAAGAAAAGGCACGGGTTGTAAACTACTATTTCACAAATAGTGGATTTAATCCTGAGCTAGAGTTCTCAGGCCTGGACTAGTCCTCCACGAGGGAAACCAGGTTAAAATCGCTGTGTTTGCGTATGCTTTCTTGCTCTTCATTTACCTTCTGCATTTTACTCTGATTATTTATAATTCGTAAAAGAGTTCATTTTTAATTGGTTATTTTTTATATAAACTCTATTCACCCCCCTCTAGAGTTGCCACCTGTTCTTCAAGTACTCTGCAGCATGACGAGAAGACAGTGACTGCAAATGTGGTTTCTCTACAATTTGGTGACTTTCCACCACAACTTGTGCAAGATGGTATTGTCTCCATTCCAAGGACTACTCTCGAGATCGTGAATCTCCCACCTCCTCAAAATGAAGGTCTTATTCCATTATCAACTGACAAAGGGGAGATTATGTAGATTCACCCAGATATGGTAGCAGATTTGAAACTCCTTCCTCTTCTAAGCAAAAGAAGCACTCCAAATCTAAATCCAAGAGCTACAACATGGTATCCTTTGAACCAGTAGTAGAAGAAGAAATTCTAATTGGCACTAGATTTGGAAAACCTTATCTTCAAAAATATCCCAAAACTCAAGAGAATTCTGCTCCATCTCTTGATGCTCCTCCTGCATCATCTTCTCCTGCTGAGAATATACCATCTACATCTCCGCCAGTGGCTGAACCAACTCTTTCTAAACCGATATCAGCAGACAAGGAAAAACAACCTGTTTGCTTTGACAAAGCATTGAAAAAGTCCTCGTCTCTTGGACTTGAAAAGCTATATAATTTTGACATATTGGCTCAATTGGCCAATACTCCGGCAAGATTGTTAATCTTTGAACTCTTACGTCTCTCAAAGAAACTCGAGAGACGTTAAGTGAAGCTTTAATACAGGCTGATGCTTGTCTTACTTTTCTCAAGAAACCTGAAAAGGAGCCAGTCAGTTGTGCACATTGTCATAGTGTATTTGAACTAATGCCCAATATTACTTTTACCCAAGATGACATGTTGTTAGAAGACAGTCGTCATGATCGCCCTCTCTACTTTACGGGGTATGTGGGCACCATGAAAGTTGATCGTATTCTGATTGACTCAGGATCTGCTCTTAGTATCATGCCGAAGTCTTTACTAGATGCTTTGAAGATCCCAGTGCATAACCTTTCTACAACTATCACTACCATCTTGGGGTTCAATCAAGGAAGAAGTGAACCTTTGGGGAAGATACGCCTAAAACTTCAAATTGGCAATCTTCGTACAAAGGTAACTTTCTATGTAATTGACAATCATGGATCATACAATACTTTGTTAGGAAGACCATTCCTCCATGAACATAATATTGTACCTTCTACTCTCCACCAATGTTTCAAATATATGGATGGTAATGGAGAAGTCCAAAAAGATGTTGCAGATCTGAATCCTTTCAAAGGAGTTGAAGCATACTGCAACGATTCTCGTATGTACAAGAAGGAATTCATGAAGGTAGTACTGGCAATGGACACAGACGAGAACAGAAAGGGATATCAAGTGATACTCTGGTGATCCCGGTCAAAGAACGTACCTCCTGTCCTCAATCTTCCAAACCACTGACTATCTATCTTCCTTCCCATGAGAAGCAGCCTATGGGTGATAGTCAGGAACAAAGGGAGCTCACCTCTTCTGAGCTGCTTGTAATCGACCTTCGTCGTAAGAAGCCCCCTCCTCCTTCTCGTTCTTCTTCTCTCCCTCTTGTCATCAATCTGACTAAGCCGGCTAAGGCCAAAGTTCATGTTGTAAATGATGGTGTAAAAATCAATAAAGCATCTCCTTTGCAGTATACTGATGTCTCTTACTATACTCAATATTACTTGGATATGCTAGATAGCTTTAAGCTACTTACAATAGAGGTCATATCATCTCTACGAAATATGGTATCACTAGATTCAATACAAGAGTCATACTTTTTAGTATCGTTTCGAAAGAAAGATGAAAAGCCTATATTCTTCAATAAAGAGAGGAACAAAAAATTATGCTCTATAATGATAATAGAGATGATTCAGGAAGGCTGCAATTACGTCGCTATAGTCCACAATCCAAAGCAATCATCCGTAAAATAGGCTATGATTTCAGAACAGGCCTCAAACAACGTAAAGGGAGGCGAACTCCTCTTCGTATTGCTGTTCCAAAAGGGAAATCATAACAATACCATGGTAAAACGAAGAGGGGACTAGGCTATGCTTCACCACTTCCAACTCTAGAACCTTCTGAATCTGATGAAGAAGAACGATCTAACTCTTCTGATTCTATCTCATGGGATTCTGATACCAGCATTGGTCATGTTCATAGGGTTATAGTATCTTCTAACATGGTGTCTGCCGAATTCTCGGAAGATGACGAAGATGACATTGAAGAAGATCCTGAAGTGGACCCTTGGGCACAAAGGATGGACAATCAGTGGGAACTTCGTTTTGAACAACGAGAACCACCTACTGAGGATCAACTAGTCCAAATTGATATTGGAGAGAAGGGCGTATCACGACCAATATTCATTAGCAAAAATCTCTCAGAAGATGATAAACAAGAATTAATTCACCTTATTCGTGAATATATTGATGTCTTTGCCTGGAGTTATAAAGATATGCCAGGATTAGATCCTCAAGTTGCAACTCACAAACTTAATATTTTGCCGAATGCCAAGCCGGTCAAACAACAACAACGGTGATTCAAGCCTGAAATGATTGATGCAATTGATGATGAAGTCAAAAAGCTTATAGCTTGTGGTTTTATCAGAGAAGAACAGCATCCTGACTGGGTAGCCAACGTTGTACCAGTTCTGAAGAAGACCGGAAAGGTTCGAGTTTGCATAGACTTTCGGGATCTCAATGATACTTGTCCTAAAGACGAATTCCCTCTCCCAATTACGGATATCATGATCGACAACACATGTGGATTCGAACGAATTTCTTTCATGGATGGATTTTCTGGATATAATCAAATCTGGATGAATCCTGAAGATGAAAAACATACTTTGTTTCATACTCCTCGTAGAGTGTACTATTATACAGTCATGCCGTTTGGTCTTAAGAACACAGGTGCAACTTACCAACGAGCTATGAGTACTATCTTTCGAGATTATCTGCGAAAGACTGTCGAATGCTATGTTGACGATATTGCTGTCAAAAGTCGTCTAAAGGAAGCACATTCAAGATTTAAGAACTATCTTCAATCTAATGCGCTAGCATCAACTCAAAATGAACCCCACCAAGTCTTTTTTGGGTGTCTCTAGTGGCAAATTTCTCGGCTTTGCCATTATCTCTAAGGGTATATACGTTGATCCCGAGAAGATCAAAGCCATTCAAGAGATGCGTCCTCCACGCAACCTAAAAGAGCTACGAGGATTCCAAGGTCGACTTGCATACATCAAGCGGTTCATTTCGAATTTATCTGGACGTTGCAGACCATTTACTCAGTTAATGAAGAAAGGTGTATCTTTCGTTTGGACGGAAGAATGTCAACGAGCATTTGATGACATAAAACGGTATTTGATGAGTCCACCGGTTCTTGTACCACCGATCTCAGGGATACCTTCTTAAT
>JANAVB010015838.1:0-184736 GCA_029216955.1 Iris pallida
TTGATCATTATTTTTCATGTTTAGTGTTTTATTACTTTATATTGTACTTTAATCATGGTGGTTAGACTTGTACTTGTTCCAATCCTGACTGGATAATCATTTTTCAGTTGACAGATTCTTGATGACTATTCTCGATGACTTGCTCTCTTGCTTTGGGTTCCTTCGGGTGGAATTAGAGCTATCTTGGAGGCCAACCATAGATTCTATATAGAATAGTCACATGTAATGGGTTTGTATCTGTATGCAAATTTGAATGTATTATTGGAATTGTAATTAAAATAATTATTGTGAATGAGCAAAATAGAGATATTTGTTGTATTTGAGATTTATATTGAGCCGAGACAGCGTACTACCGCCGATGTTGCGGCGTAGGCTGGACTTGGCCACGAACTCGTATCCCGACAAACGGGAGCGGGTCGTGACAAGTTTTTATGGTGGCCCATGCAGGTCCATTTTTGCAAAATTATACGAACTTGTGGTAGTACCTATATTAGTCGTTCTACTGTAAGCCTGTGATTAGGATGCTCATTCACAATTAGGTTGATTTAATTTTTTTAAAAATGACTAGGCCTAGGACTAGGTACACCATGGGTAAGCCATAGAATTATTTTGAATTGATTGTATGGGTAGTTAAGGTTGTTACATAGGCTACATGATTAAGATGATGATATTCGTTGAACTTTGAGATGCCCTATTTGATGAAGTTGAAATTGTGATTTGATAAATGACTCTAATCAAAGATGGATAGAATTCTCGATTGATAAATTGAATATTTTGGTTACTGTTGAAGATGAAATTTTTAGCTTTTGTTATTCTGAGGTTTAAATTTCTATATGATCGATGAATTATTGATAAGATCGAATATTTAATTTTTAAAGAAAATAATTTTGATTTGATCAATAAAATTGAGGTATGATTTAAAATTTTATGGAATTTAAATTTTTGAGGAGATTATGAAAATGTTGAATTTTGAATTTAAAATAAAATTGAGGAATTTAAAGTTTTGTGAAGTTAGATTTTGAAGATATTTATCAAGTTGGATTAAGGGTTGTGAATTTGATAAGATGATATTCATGATTGCTACATCATGGTATTAAATTGAGTTAGTGATTTAAAAAAATATACGATTGAATTTGAGGATTTTTTTTAAATATTCTTGATGATACAAATTTATAAGATTGATGAGTGATAACTTAGATGTCATGTAGGTAATACTCCTCCGAACTATATCTATTGACTACATTCTTCCATCCTTCTTGATCAATCTTCTTATTAAAAAAAATATTATTTTTATCTCATTGATCATTATTCCTTTTTAAGTTTTTCTATCTTTTCACCTGACCAACCAAGTCTATTTTTTCTGTCATCCTTAAATTTCGAGGACGAAAATTTTCTAAGGTGGGTAGATTTGTAACCCCTGTTTCTCAATTTTTTTTATATTTTATTTTATTGTGTTTGAAAGTAATTTATTTTTGAAACTTTGTAGAAAGATATTTACTATTTTTCTGCATTTCAAAATGTAGTTTGTAATTAACGGTTTGAAAGTACTATTTAGTTTTAATAAATATTTGTTCTTGAAATTTTATTATTGAAATTATAAAGTTATTTATTATTATGTTTGGATTTTCAAAAAAAATATAGGTTTCGAAAATAGTTTGAAAATCATGATTATTTTTGGAGCAATAAAAAGATTTAGTAACTTATTTTGAATAAGATTTAGATTTATAAAATATATTTTACCTTATTTGATAACATCAAATACTATTTAAAATACTAATGGTGACTAATTATGGCATTAAGAAGTATCTAATCTAGATTTGAAATATTATTTGATTTAATGATTTATCTATTACATGATTTAAATTACTTTGATAAACATTAATTTATCTTAAAGTTATTATGTTGAATTTGATTTGGATTTGAATTCATATGATTTGGATTTAAATAATTTATTTGATTTAAATTTATGGAGGGACTTGTCCATTAGAAATTCTAATCCTATTTGAATCATATCTAGTATTAGATAGATTATTTCTTATTTGAACTAATCATATTCCTATCCAAATTAGTTGGTAATCATAATCATATCTTTATTGATTGAGTTCTAATCATATCCTAATTCACTAATTGCTTTCCATTATCTATATATATTGAACCTATAAAATAAAATCATCTCTCATACCTTCTTTTCCAAAACATTTCTCTTTTTTCGTCATAATTACCCCAAATTCGTCATAAATTCAGCCTTCCTTTTCAAATAGTTTTACCAACTTCGAAGGGCCATAACTTCCAACTCCGGACTCCGTTTGACCTCCAGTTTTTTTGTTGAAACCGTCTCGAGGTATATTTTTGAATATAAAATTTATTTTCAAATAATTTTAACCTAATTTTCTGGAAAATTCGTGGAGTGGCAGTTGTCCAAAATTTGATACGTTTCGGTGTTTTCGAGATTCCGGGAGAACTAGGAATCGGAATCACGATCCGTTTGAAGTTTCGGAACGCTGATGAAAAAGTACACATCATATATTTTTCTCAATAATTTTCCTAAAATATTTTATTTTTTATTTTTATTTTAGAGGCCCGTCTCATCAATTGAGGTCATCTTGCGTATTTTTGGCATCTACGACTATTTGTGCTAACACAATCATACCTGTGAGTCAACTGCAACCAACTCAAGGCAAGTACTTATTGACACCTTCATGTACATTTACTTTAGATTGTCGTATTTTACTTATACATGCTATCTTCCGTGTCTTGACTGTTACACACACGAGAGTTGAGTGTTGACTATTGATCATGTTTTTTCATTGTTATCGTGATCGTTATCGTGATCATGTTTTCATGATTGTGAGGTATGGATATTGGAGGATTACAATTACTAGGCACGTGGACAAAACCCAGATTATATTGTTGGCAACTCTCCCGGTTACGGGGGCGGGCCTTATAACCTCATCGTTCGCCCAAGCCGTCCATGTGTAGGAACGTTGTACTTCTCACGACACGTACACTACGAGTGTTTATATGAGTCTCTTTACTTTCATGCTTGTTACTTTCCTTATCAGTTTCTTCCAAGTCATAATTTCTTGTTCATATTGTTCATTGTTTCCATTGATCATTATTTTTCATGTTTAGTGTTTTATTACTTTATATTGTACTTGTATCATGGTGGTTAGACTTGTACTTGTTCCAATCCTGACTGGATAATCATTTTTCAGTTGACAGATTTTTGATGACTATTCTCGATGACTTGCTCTCTTGCTTTGGGTTCCTTCGGGTGGAATTAGAGCTATCTTGGAGGCCAACCATAGATTCTATATAGAATAGTCACATGTAACGGGTTTGTATCTGTATGCAAATTTGAATGTATTATTGGAATTGTAATTAAAATAATTATTGTGAATGAGCAAAATAGAGATATTTGTTGTATTTGAGATTTATATTGAGCCCAGACAGCGTACTACCGTCGATGCTGCGGCGTAGGCTGGACTTGGCCATGAACTCGTATCCCGACAAACGGGAGCGGGTCGTGACAAGGATTCTAGAAGATTAGGACAGAATACTTTTGATGTATCAGATGATTTGGATAGAGATAGACGTATTAGATGTATGAGTTAATTCTTTGAGAATATGGATTATCGAATTTGTCTCCGGAGATCGAATATGTATATGTACTCAAAGTGATAGTGGATGCTGTGATCGTGTGTTGGCTTGGTTTCGGTTTTTTTTTTTCCCTTTTAGTTTCATGATTGAGCAAAAGATTGATTTTAGAATTAATTGGTGATTATCGAGATCTAGACAGCTAACTACTGTCGATTCCGTGGTGTAAGTTGGACGTGCTCACAACCTGTACCCGAACATGCGGGAATCCACATTTGTCATTTTTTCTCGACGAACCAAATCCTATGTTGTCCTCAAGTCTTCTTGAAGGTCCTTCCCGTGCAAGCCTTTTCTCATCACAAACATCCTATCGAACAGCTCTAATGCCCTCATCTGAATGCATGTGACTCACGTGTACAACCCAATGACTAAAACCTATACATAATGCATCACATACTCCCTCGAACCAGTAATTGGATGGTTCTATGTTAATATATGTGAATATTTCTTATCACATCAATAATATAACATTGTCCATACGTTATCCTAGAACTTTACAAGCGACAATCGCAGATATAGGCCGAATACTAATGTATTCGTACGATGCGTAGCCTAGGATGCTAGTTACATACTTGACTTGCCATATTCTGGGAGGGGGGATGACACGGAGGCACATGGAAACTCGCTAGCTATGATTCAGTCTGTCATCTAGGGATAGAATCGTGATATGCGCTGTATCTGCTAGTCTATATGTACATGTTATGGCATCGTGGATGACCACTCTGGTACTGACCTTATAAGGTTAGCCTATTATGAGATATTTTATTTCTACTCAACTTGGCCAGCCTTGGTATTTAAAGCATGCACTTTCAGCATATAACACCCACTTTTCTAAAATGAGGATAATTTTTGAACTTTTGTATTTATAATCATTTAATAATGATATTTAATTCATGTTATGATTTTTAGTAATTTTTAATTAATTTAAAACTATTTAAAATATTGAAATATGATTTTGATGGTTAACTATTGTAACCCTAGAATTGCTAAGCCTAGAGACTAACCATAACCATGGGAGTCTAGTCATGTGATTAGAATGTCATATTACTACTTTTTAGCCTAGGGGTATTTTGGTCATTTTGACAATTTTGTGAAATTGTAAATTATATTAATTAAATATGTGCTAGTTAATTATTCGAGACTTAACCTAGAAGTTTAGCCTAATCTAGATTAGTCATGAGGATTAGATGATGATTAGAACCTTCCTAATAAGTGCCAAGATTAGCAATATCTAGATATTTCTATGTAGGATATTTTCTCCTTAGAATATTTGTAAAAAGAAGCCTTAGGACTAAATTAAACCAATAGGAGGACCTGGAATTGGGTGGAGAAGCCTTAGCAACTCATCTACATCTAAACCTAACCCTAATTCATCTAGTGGTAGCCACAACATAGTATCCCCCCTATAAGTATGCTCCTATGTTTGTTCTTGCCTCTTTTAACACCTACTAGGAAACCCTAACTTGTTCTTCCCCAAATTCCTCCCCCTTTATCCAAATTGACCCCAAATTGAGGCTACTCTTTTGCATTGGGATTCATTTCAGAAGTGGAGGCTAGTGGAGGCTTGCTTGCAAGAAGTGGAGCTCAATTGGACATCGCTTGACGAAGGAAACTTCTTATTTCGGAGCCCTTTACATTGAGTTTGAACTCTCAATAGGTAAAACCCTACAAACCCTAATAAATTCCTGATTTCTTTACATAGATGCATCCATTTAGGGTTTCCTCAGGTGTAGCCCAAGTTTGGTAGGAATTCATGTCCATTTCGTGTCCGTATCTGATACGTATCGGTGTTTTTGAATATGCGTTCGATGAAATGCCACTTAGAAATAAAAGTTAATAATTTTCAAAACTAATTACATAGGTTTGTAGCTAATTAGGTCTATATTGCATATCAAGTCGACTGAGTTGATTTCTGTTCACTTTTCTTGTTCAAATTGGACACGCACCTCATGTACGAGATACCGCACGGGGCTCGTGCGGCTCCCCTACTGTTCGAGTGTCCTAGCGGACACGACACGATACCATGTGCCATGAAACTTCATGGACACATGGGAGAACCCACTGACATTATGTCCATGAAGTTTCATGAGTCTTCGATGTGTGTGCGCGAAGAAATCGCGTGCGCACTCACTACAAAAATTTGTGAGATTAACGACGTTCCAAAACGTTGCTAATCTTGGCCAAAACGTCGCTAAACTAAATTAGAGACGTTTTCAGCGTCGTTTAGGAAACGACAAAAAAAAGCGTGTCGCTAATTGAGAAAACGTCGTAAAACGTCACTATGGCGACGTTAGTTTATGACGCTCATGACGTCGCTAAATAGCGACGTTATTTGCGACATTTTCTTGTGGTCGCCGATTAGCGACACATTAACGACGTTTTTGCGATGATGTAGTGGCATCAAATTGTTTACCACGTCAACAATTTAGCGACGTTTATATTAGTCGCTAACAGTTAGCGACGAATATAAACGTCTAAATTGAAAAAAAAAATTTAAAAAAAGAATCCAAAATGCAAATGTACAATCCAAAATACAGAATCCAATCCAATCCAAAATACAGAATCTAATCCCTGGGTTCGCCGACCCCTTCGGTGGAACACTCAACACTGGCACGCACAATACAATCCAGAATAGACCAAAAATAATTGGTCGTCTCCTCAAGCCTCTCAGAACATCACAATATGTATCACACATCACACAAACAAATATACATCATAATATGCATCACACATCACACAAACCAATATACGTCACACACCAAAAAATAAATATCCATCACAATATCCAAAGGAGATATATCCATCAAAACAAATATCTATCACAATATCCAGAGGAGATATATCCATCAAAACAAATCCAGTCAATATATGTATCAACTGTCGTCTATGCCGGAGCAGATAGAACTCCCTCAACCAGCGCGCATAAATAGGATCCGCGGCAGCCAGATCAATATCCAGAGGAGATGGATGACTGGAACTCCCGGTGGAACTGCCCTCTGGTGCCACCTCCTCTTTCACAGCTCCCTCGGCTTTAGGAATTACTTCTGGAGCAGCTCTCTCAGTGGAACTGCCCTCTGGTGCCACCTCCTCTTTCACAGCCATCTGTGACTCCCTCAAGTGAGATCCTCGGGTCTTAGGTGCCATCTGTGAGAATGGGTGCCATCTCGTTTGAGTATATTTTCGAAAGCAGATAAAATATAAAAAAATTAATTTTTTGCCAAGTGTGAGAACGGATGGCTCAGAACACAATCCAAAATTCATTCTAGCATACATTAGTGTGAATCATCTATGTTCTGTACATATGGTGTAGTATATGTTCTTATCGTATCTAGTATCTGAAGAATGTAACAGAATCAAGATGAACCCACATAATGTAATACTAAGACATCATCTACTACTATATAAGATATAGTGATAGATTGTCATATCATCATTGCCGAGGGATGAGGGTCGAAGGACAGTCAACTTTATCTATGGCTAGATAGTTTCTGCCTCGCCAGTCGAATGGCTGCAGGGACTATGTCCTGATCACCATGTCGTACCATAGATTAATACAAATGGAGCTGGAGCCAAAATACAGAATCCAAAATACAAAATACAGAATCCAATCCCTGGGTTCGTCGAAAATACAAAAACAAAGATTGACACACAGTACTTATTCATATCTGTTTTAAGTGTGAGAACGGATGGCTCAGAACAAAATCCAAAATTTATTCTAGCATACATTAGTATGAATCATCTATGTTCTGTACATATGGTGTAGTATATGTTCTTATCGAATCTAGTATCTGAAGGATATAACAGAATCAAGATGAATCTATATAATGTAATAATAAGACATTATCTACTACTAAAAGATATAGTGATAGGTTGTCGTATCATCATTGTCGAGGGATGAGGGTCGGAGGACAGTCAACTTCATCTATGGCTACATAGTTACATGAGCTAGTCGTCGCGAAACGTCGCTATGACGTCGCTAATAGCGACTAATTTAGCGACGTTAGTATGAACGTCGCTAAATTCTAATTATATTCCCCCCACCAATTCATTTCCCCCTATTTTACTCTCTCACTCTCTCTCCTCCCCCCCTCCGGTGCTCTCACTCTCTCCGGCGCTCTCACTCTTATCAAATCTAGTATCTGAAGGATATAAAAGAGTCAAGATGAACCCACATAATATAATAATACTAAGACATCATCTACTACTATATTAGATATAGTGATAGGTTGTCATATCATTATTGCCGAGGGATGAGGGTCGAAGGACAGTCAACTTTATCTATGGCTACATAGTTTCTGCCTCGCCAGTCGAATGGCTGTAGGGACTATATGTCCCGATCACCATGTTACCAATTAACCAACCAACAAAACTACTTGTTACAAATATCGACACTATCGGTGCTTTTGAATCGGAGTATAACAATTTTCGGTGTCGAAAAACAAATAATTATTACTAAATTATCAGATTTTTTGGCACTATCGGTGCCCCTGACCAAGCCCCCCTCCCCCCTACACTACCCCTAACCCTAACCCGAACCCTACCCTCCCCTCCCCACTGCCACCCCCCTCCTCACACCCACCCCTAACCCGAACCCTAACCCTCCCCTTCCCTCCTGCTCCCCTCCCCCAGCCGCCCCCACCCCCATCCCCCCTTCTTCCCTCCCCCAGCCGCCCCCACCCCCCTACTCCCCTCCCCAAGCCGCCCCCACCCCCACTGCGCTCCTCCCCCAGCCGCCCCCACCCCCCTGCTCCCCTCCCCCAGCCGCCCCTACCCCCCCTGCTCCCCTCACCCAGCCGCCCTTACCCCACTGCTCCCCTCCCCCAGTCACCTCCACCCTCCATGTTCCCCTGCCCCTCCCCCCCACCCACACATACCCACCCCTAACCCGAACCCTAACCCTAGCTTCCCTCCCACAGCCGTCCTTACCCCCTTTGTCCCTCCCTCCGAGCCACCCGCACCCCCCAACCACCAACAACCAAAATAGAGAGAGGGGGGGAGGGGGAGAGTCACGTACCGGAGAGGAAGGAGAGTCGGCGGAAAGAGTGAGAGTCGCCGGAGAGAGTGAGAGCGCCGGAGAGAGTGAGAGAGTAAAATAGGAGGAAATGAAACGTTGGAGGAGAATTTAATTAGAATTTAGCGACGTTCATCAAACGTCGCTAAATTAGTCGCTATTAGCGACGTCATAGCGACGTTTCGCGACGACTAGCTCATGTAATTAATATACGTCGTTGTCACGTCGCTATTTTTGTCGCTAGTAGCGACTATTAGCGACGTTTCAATTAAACATCGCTGATGTACATAATTTAGCAACGTTATTTGAACTTCGCTAAATTTACGTCACCAATTGAGCATATTTTAGTAGTGACTGGTCCTTGCCAATACTGTGCATACGTGAAAACGTGCCCTGATACGCACTTCGTGCGTAGACACGTGGACAGGAGGACACAAATCAGGGTGTCGACCCTCTAGCCCTATACCCCTCTATGTGTGTACACGAGCACGTTGTGTCTTGAGCCCTGTATCGAGCCCAATCGAGCTCGACACGGCTGCACGAGGGATAGGTTACACTGTGTACACTATTTCAGGTTTTGGGAACTTAGGACACTTTGTGTCCATTTTCCTGGACACGAATAGACCCCTATAACACGTGTACATGTGGGTGACACCTCTGCACACATGATTTGGGTTTTTATTGGGTTTTTGGGTTTCGAATCTCCTCTATACTTTATGTTCTGATGCTCGATACTGAAAAGTTGAGTTCATTAATGAACAGAGTCTGAATTGTTACAGTTAATGAAAACCTGTGGATTTGATTTAATATGAAAACTAAGTTTGGAATTCGAATGGAAATATGAACTTCATGATTCACTGTAATGAGATGTTGGTTTTAGTTTGATTATAGATTTGGTTTAAATTGAATTCAAGTTTTGGAACTTGATGATGTAGAACTGAAATATGTTAACTGTATCAAGACTTGTAAGAATTTTTCCGCATTCATCTAATAACCCAGTCCAGGTACAGAAGTTTAAGCTCAGACATTGGGTTCCTTAGATTATCATTGCCTAATGTTCATATCCTAGTATCTATACATGTTCCATGCTCCCTTAGTTGCACTACACTGACATTAGTTCCAAATCACATCCATTTTTTGCTGCATACACAAACTATGATCCTTACAGTGCCCTCTAATCGTTCCTACAGCAGCAGTCCTGCATTCTCAGGATGCACTACTTAGCCTACATACCCTTATATCCATGTTAGCCTTCATTTAGTTGGATCCTGCACAGTTGAGGAGTATATATATATTATGGCATTATATATAAGTGATATGTTTTTGATTGAGACTATATATATATATATATATATATATATTATGGATAGAGAGATAGGAGGGGCTTGAGACTGTTGTAACAGCATGTAATGAGAAGAGAGGTGAGTGTGTATGTGTGTTTGAGTAAGGGGTATGGTAAGTCATATAGGTAAGGATATAGTGTCTAACTAAGAGTTGGTACTATATGCAAGTATATATATATATATATATATATATATATATATATATATGGTGTATATATATATATGCCTATGTATATATATAAATGATAGGTAGATAGATAATGTTAGGATTTGATTTTGGGTATAAGTGTGAGTAGGAGGATAGAGAGTTAGAGGGTTATCACTACTAAAATACAAGGTTTTAGCGACGGTCCGTATCCGTCGAAAATCTGTCGGTAATTCCCATTACCGACGTATTTTCGACGGATACGGGCTGAAAAAATCTGTCGAGAATAACCTCGTCGCTAAAACTAGCTCGCCGCTAGTCCGCCGCTCTGCGACTAATTAGCGACGGATTTTCGTTGGCAAAATAAAAATTTTTAGCGACGGCTAACTGACGACTTCCAGTCAACTACGACAGTTTAAATTTTTAATATATTCATAAAATTAGCGACGGAAAAGTTGTCGCTAAATCGTCGCTAATCGTGTATCCGAGGTTTTCTGATACGCAATATCGGTCGCTCAAAGCGTCGCCATCCTCGTCGGATTGGCGGCGAAAGAGCGACGGATAATACGTCGCCACCCTTCTAGAAATCTTCCATATATTCCAGAATATGAGCGACAGAACGTCCGTCGCTCTTCCGCCGCATAATTTTTTCCAGAAATAGGCCGACGGACAATCCGTCAGGAAACCGTCGCTAGCTGCAAATGTCAGTCGGTAACCCGTCGGTAATCCGTCGCTACCTGCAAAAGTCCGTCGGCAAGCCGTCGGTAATCCATCGCTAACTGAAATATTTTTGAAAAAAAATTACAGGAAAGAGACTATTCCCTGTAATATAACATATTCAGCATCCACCATACACAAATATAACATATCCGACATCCAATATATCCAACAAATATCCATATTGCCAACACAATATCTCTAAACATCCAATATATCACAATATACACAAAAAATATCCAACACAATGACCAACAAAATATCCAACACAATATCCAACACACTATCCAAACATACATAGCAAAATATCCAAACATAAACAACCCAATACAAATACGAAGGCTCAATCTGGTTGCGTTGAGACATGTACCATTCTATCAGCCACTTTGTAAAATATCCAAACATAAACAATCCAACACAATGCCTTAGAAAAGACCGCAAAGTCAGACGATGAATCCTCACAGCCAGGGATCATAGTTGCGTTGAGGCATGTACCATTCTATCAGCCACTTTGCATACGAAGGCTCAATCTGGTTGAGGTCTTCTGTAGGGACAGGAGGGTCGGTCCCGATACTACTACTCTCTGACGGTGGCTCCTCCTTAACTTCAACCTTGGGAGCAATCTCTTCCCTGATGGTCATCGGTTCTTCCTTGACCTCGACCTTTGGTAACACCTCCTCCTTAACAGTCACCGGCTCTTGTTTGACGACGGAGACTTCCTCCATGTCGACCTCCAAGGGTTCCTTGCCTCGGCCCCTTCCTCGGCTAGCAGCACCACCTCGGGGAGTCTTGGGAGCCATCACTCTGACAACAGAAATTTTCATATAGGGTAAAGAAAGTTACTCAAATTATAAAATAAATAAGAAGTTTATCGAAATTTTCAGCCACATATGATATCCACCTCGGGGAGTCTTGGGAGCCTTCTCCTCTCCTCCACCATGGCTCTGGACCCATCTGCTCCTCCCTACTTCCCTTCTTCTTATTTGACTCTCTCAGCCACATATGATATCCAGTTCAAGTGTAGAGTCGGGGGAGAAGAAGTGGGTAGGAAGAGGAGGGGGAACCAGCACAGTCGACGGCATAACCTGGAAGAAGTACAGAGGTTTTATTGGAGGTGCTGGCGATTTTCCCAGGATGGTATTGAGGAGCAAGTGTAGAGTCGGCCGAAGGAACCATCGTGTCGCTTGAGTACATTTTCCATAGGGCTGTATCAGTCAGGTAAGTCACTGTATCAGTGAAATCAGTTAGTATACATGAGTATATATCAATGCATTGGATTTATGTGTGTCTAAGTATAAGGTATCAATTAGTAAGGTGAGTGTTCAGAAGATAAGAGTTTAGAGTGGTTAGGGTGAGGCAATTTGCCTATTAGGAGTAGGCCATCTTGGGCCAATGGCATAGGCAGATTTCAGTCAGTAAGTGATATAACTATCATGTGACAGTGGATATCAGTCCTAGTAGAGGCATCAAATAAGAACCCCATGCTATAGGGTTGCCAATGGTGAGGAGTTTTGACTCTTTTCCTTCTATTTGAGGACTTTTTTCTTTGTATTTCGACCTATTTTGGGAAAAATCCGAGAATAATATTTCTAGGGTTTGTAAATAGGTTTGTTGAGTCCTAATTGTGATTTAGAATATGTGGGTATACTTAAGGTCAAGTTTGGATCCATTTGGAGTATGTATCATGGACGTGGCACAACATATCCCGATACGCACGTCAAGTGTTTGACAAAATGACCAAAAGAACACCCAATACTCTAAACTTAGATTTGACACTTGATTTTAGATTTATACTATTATAGATTATCATTTGTACATTCATTTGGTGATATATGGAAGTAGTACATGGTTTTGCATAGCATAGAGATAAGTGGACTGTTATTGGATATATATGTATAGAGGACTGATATTGCATATGTGGACTGTTCTTTTGGGTTATACTTGTTCATGTGAGTGTGCCTCTATGTCAAGTGTATAGCTAACTATTATTGTTGAGTGTGTGTGTTCATTAGATAACTATGTGTGTATAGGGAGTGGGCTATTTAGCATATAGCTGTTTCCTCTAATGGGACTTTAGGAGAGGGCCATTGCATCAGTCTGTAGGAGGGGGATGTGTATTAGTCCTTTAACTAAGTTAAAACCCTACCCCAACCTCGAAACCCTAAACTCTACCCTGCCCCCCGCCCTCAACAATCTCTCCCCCCCTGTCCCCACTCCTTCCTCCCCACCCCGTCGGCCCGAGCGAAGCCGACCCACCCCTCCACCAACCCGAAACCCTAAACAGAGAGAGAGAGAGAGAGAGAGGAAGAGAGGGAGAGAGAGAGCATACCTGAGAGAGCGATATCCCGTCGGAGAGAGCTTCGTCGAAAAATGGGGTACCCGCTAGCTCGCCGGAGAGGAAGAGAGAGAGGGAAGAGAGAGAGAGTTTTTTGGAGGGAATGAAAAATTCCTCCCCTCCCCCGTCGGTTCAATTTAAGTTAGGTTACAGTATTAAGCGACGGATTACCGACGGATATATATATCGGTAGGCAGCCTGTCACCCCCAGTTTCCAGAAACAGGGGTATTTTTGTCATTTTTCACTTTTGGATATTTTTGAAATTATTTATTTATTGTATTATTTTGGGGTTATTTGAGTCGGGTTCGAATTTTAACTCATTCTGACTTATTTTGACTTGTTTCGGAGACCCGAGGTAGTGTTGACCTTAGCGGGCCCACACACTAGTTAGCCATGGCCCACATGTCAGTATTTTAGTTAGAGACTAGACTAATTATTTTTTGTTAGTACTAAATTAGATTAGTGGTTTTTGGTTTGACTAAACTACCCCCGACTTAACCCATTACCATTGTATTAGCAAATAGACTAGAGGGGGCTTTTGGACTTTTCCCATATAGGACAAAATAGCCATACTTGGCCGGCCACACATGTAGGGGATAGGGATAAGCCACTTCATTATTTCCTATTCCATTCTCTCTCTTGTTCTTCCCCAAATTGATTTGAGAGCAAACCCTAATCAAATCATCCCCAAATCTTTCCATTTCTTCACCAAACCTTCATCCTTCCTTCTCCATACTATCCAAGGGAGGAGCTCCTCAAGTTTGGGAGGATTCGGAGCTTGTCCATGTCCGTTTGGAGTTTCTACGTGTCGGTGGCATTTCGGGATCGAATCGAATCACCGGGAGGTATAAATCCCTTCTCCTTCTCATTCTTTTCATGCATTAGATTGGTTTTGACCTATAGGAATGACCCCCATGGTTTGGTACCCATTGGTGTCCATTTTGTGTCCATTTGGACATTTGTAGAGGTGTCCTAGGAGTAGGATCGTGTCCTAATGGAGAAAACTCTATTTGGACACTTGTAGAATTATTGGTATATTGATTTGATGCTATTCTAATATTATTCCAGATTTTACATATGTTTGGGAATGTGTTTTTCCATGTACCATAATGTACCATATTCCTAATATCTATATGTATATATATATGGTTATATATATCATTCTAGGGTGGCATATATATATATATATATATATATATATATATATATATATATATATATTTATATATATATATATATATATATATATATATATATATATATATATATATATGGATATATGGTTGTGGTGTGTGGTTTTGTGATTTGGTTTTGGGCATATAGTGGTCGGCCTAGTGTGTCTTGGTGTGTGTGTTGGAGTAGGAGAATAGTTGAGTGTGTGGTGTTTGATGATATGGGAGTATGAGAGGTGTTTGAGAGTATGTGTATTTGTGTGTGTGTTTATGTGGGAGATAGAGACATGAGATTGGAGTGAATAGGAGGGGGAGGGGATGACCCAACCAGCAGCTATGTGGCTGTCATTTGACAGTCCACATTTGTACTCAACAGTCCCCACATAACTGTCCACACAACAGCCCCCACTTTACTCCAAAACAGTCCACCAAAAACCCCCTCTAACTGTCCCATTTACAAGCCTTCATGGCTGTCCTTTAACCCACCTTGTAGTCCCCTATATGCTGCCATGTTTCAAGCCTAAATGGCTGTCCCTAATGCCACAGAACAGCCCTTGGGGACAGCACTTGGCTGTCCCCCTAAACCCCCAAACTGCTGTCCCTTATAACTCCCTTTACTGCTGTCCTAACAGCCCATAAACCCTCTATCTTGCTGTCCACCAATACCCCATGGCAGTTTCCCCCCACATTGCATCAAAACCAGTCCCTACATTGCCAAATTTCAGTCAAAACACAGCCCACAGTAACACCCTTAATGCTGTCCTGTTTTTACCCTTCATTTCAGTCCACTTTTCCCCACATGCACAGCCCCTTTAACCCCATCCTTTGTCCACATTTTCCCCCACAATTCAGTCCATATTTACACCCCTAGATGGCTGTCCTATACCACCCATAAATCAGTCCTATACCACTTGAAATCAGCCCACCAATTACCTATGTGTGTGTGTGTGTATCTATGAGATGTTGTGTGTGTGTGTAGCCTAAGTGAGTGTAGCTAGTGGCATATATGATAGCCTATTGTCTAAACTAGTAGGAAACCTATAGGAGAGCCTATGAGTGTGGTAAATATAAGAGTACTTTGTGAGAGTGTGGTGTGAGGGTGAATGTGAGAGTGTTGAGAGGGTAAATTCATGATATGGTTTAGAAATAGGGTATTAGTGTTAGGTGTCTAAGATAGAGTTAGAACCCGATTCCCTTGGTTGGTAATGATCAAATATGGTGCTCACAGACTAGTTTTGACGTCGGTTGACCTTTTTGACCAAAAGTCAACAAAAGTCAACCGAGGATCAAACTTAGCCTTTAAGCGACCCGATTAGACCAAAACCAAACCAGAGTTGACCAGTTGACTGAAAATCAACTGTTAGTCAACATTAGGCTAGTTTGACCTAGGGTTGACTCAGTGTTGACCAGAGTTGACTTTTTGACCAAAAGTCAACTGTAAGTCAACCCTTGAACCAGATTGACCTAGTTTGACTTGGAATGACTTCCAGTGACCTAGTATGACCCAGTGTGAGCCAGTATGACCTAGTAAGACTCAGTCTGACCTAGATTGACCTAGTTTTGACTTAGACTTGCATTCATGACTTAAATTAGTTTCCTTTTTCAGTGTTTAGCCCTGTTTGACTCATAGTATCTTATTTTAGGTCTGTGATCACTCTGAGCGTCTATTCACCCTATCAGCTCGGGACCACAGGCGAGTACATTCACTGATAGTTTTTATTGTTTTGATATCTGCTATATCCGATTCAGTCGTAGTGTCTTACTTGATTTTCAGACACGATATTTCACGGACTAGTATATGTCGGATCCTGTCATGAGATGTTGTTCCCGGATTACTTGGTATATTGGTACATGACTCGATTTGTTACTTGTACTTGTATAGACTTGGACTTGGGAGTGGGCTGATCACCTGCTTTTAAATCCCGTGTCATGACGTGTTATGTCCGAATCCTTTATACTATTCGGGGATGGGGAGTTATTAGTGGTTGTGTGATCAAAATACCCACTTGTTGCTTCACACTTGTATTCGACACTTGTCCATAGCTACTTGTTCACAACTTTCTATGGTGACCGGCCTTATCTTCACACTTGTTGCTCACACTTGATATTTGTTTGTAGCCGGTCGGATGGAAGGTCTGAACATGTTTTTCCCAAGCCGATCACATGACGCACTAATAATTCAAGGCACCTTTTATATTTATTATCTGTGGTGACTAAGTTCTGTTCGGGAGAAGGGTTACAGCCCCAGTCCTTGTTTGGTTTAGGGGTTGTAACTCGGCTTTTCGAATAGTTCCCAAGTCGCCCTATATACATTCATATCGTCGTCCTTTTCAGTACTCACACCATGATATATATTTCCAGTTGATTTTGTCTTGTATTTCATTACACTGTCTCTTATAGAATTTATCAATTAATATAGAACTGTTGTTGGTGTTTGTACTTGCTCATTTTCCTGACAGGATACTGTTGACATATTACAGATGATTCCGAGGCTGATTGCCCGACCTACTATGGGGTAGAGTCTGACGGAGTAGACTTAGACAGTAGCTTGTTGGTAGAGCCACTAGATTTTGCTCACCCTGAGTAGCTTAGCTAGTTAGGTTTGCCTGGCCTGCGAGCCAGCTAGCGCTGTCAGTTGTAGTATCTATTATATATTTTCTGAGACATGGATGTTTGTGTATAGCTCTGACCTGTGGATCTTGGACTCATTTCCTGTTTTATCTATCGTATTTTCCTTTTCGTGCTATCTACATTAGTTTGATATATGTGATTGAGACTGTATTGCTATGTCACCTCCATTCGGAGTGTATATTCTGTACAGGTACATTTATTTGTTTTAGTCGTAGTATGTACAGACCCTATATACAGCGTTCTACCGCCGATACTGCGGCGTAGGCTGACGTAACCACGTACTCGTGCCCCTCTTCAGGGTGCAGGTCGTGACACATTTTTGTGGTGGCCCATGCAGGTCAGTATCGCAATTAGTGCGATCTCATAATGGTGCTCGACTTAGAGCGCTAATTTTGAGCCTGCGACTAGGACATAGGATCTAGGGTATGGTAGGAGTTACTCAATCACATTTTAGGAAAATTCTGATCTTTGATTTCCATGACAACTCTTCTTGCATTTGAATTCAATTGTCCTCATTTGATAATATCTTATCTTATGCCATATTGATCTCTTGAGTTCAATTCATCTTCAGGATGACGGTGACTCATTCTCAGGCAGCAGGGCCCAGTACAGTTCCAGAGAGGTCAGATCCGGGAGGTCTTCCACCTCCGGCTACGTGAGCAGCAGTCGAGAGAGCAGTGGCCTCAGTTCCTGTCCTTCAGGCAGGAGTAGCAGCGGCAGTTCCCGGAGGTCTTCCACCTTCAGCAGAGGGAGCTGCAGTTCAGGGAGCTACCACCTCAGTCCCTGCCCTTCAGCCGGGAGCAGCAGCGATGGTTTCAGGAGGTCTTCCACCTCCAGCAGCGAGACCATCCATAGTCATCCCTGATATCCTTTCACAGCCGCCTCCGCTACCGACAGATAACCAGGGGATGATGGCCCTTCTGTAGCAGATGCTGCAGATACAGAAAGCACAGGCAGAGGCACAGCACCGTCAGACAGAGGTGCTACGACAGAGCATGGAGAACTCACATCAGCTAGCTATGGCAGCAGTGGAGAGAGGTACACAGGCTACAGTTCAGGGAGCACCAGTACATCAGCAGGGTCAGAGGAGGCCCGGTACACACCTCCACTTCAGGAAGATGAACCCGCGGGAGTTCAAGGGTACCGAGGGTATCCTATACGCGGACGACTGGCTAGAGGATGTCCAGCAGAGTCTGGAGTTGGCAGAGGTCCCGAGAGGTCTGTGGGTGACGTCTGCAGCGAGCCAGTTCTTCGATATAGCGCTGACTTGGTACTGCACGGATCCGCATGCGTCAGTGAGGGGATTGTCTTGGGAGGACTTCAGGAAACTCTTTAAGGAGAAGTTCTACCCGGACGTAGCCGTATCAGCTTTGGAGGGGCAGTTTGCCAGTTTGGTGCAGGGGAACTCGTCGGTAGACGAGTACGCAGCAGAGTTCTTCCGCTTGAGCAGGTTTGCACCCAGTTTGGTTCAGGATGAGGGGTACAAGGCTCGGAAGTTAAGGAGGGGTCTCATTCATGCAGTGCGCACTCGCATATCTGGACGACGAGACGCGACCTTCGAGCAGATCCTTATGGAGGCTCAGATTGCAGAGGAGGACTTCGACCTCAAGTCGAAGAGGAGCAGTGACGTTCTGGAAGCTAGTTCGAGTGTAGGGCCAGCGAAGCACCCACACTTCCAGCAGAGGCAGTTTCAGCAGCAGCAGCCTCAGTTGCAGTTCCAGCAGGCACCGGCGCGTGCCCAGCAGCACCAGGGACAGGGCCAGAGGCAGGCCATCCAGTGTGCCTTCTGTAAGAAGATAGGGCACACCGGAGAGGTCTGTAGATTGAGGCTGGAAGTTTGTCTATTCTGTGGAGCTCCAGATCACCAGATGAGGGACTGTGCTGCCCGTGCAGCCAGACAGGAGGGCCAGGATAGAGTGCGGCAAGCTAAAGGAGGCCAGCAGGGGCGTGCGTTCGCCATGGGAGTTGAGCCCACTCAGGCAGTAGCAGAGCAGATAGCAGGTTCCAATCTTTCGATCTCATTTCCGCATTGCTTCCTCATAAACTGTCTTGAACTTCGATTCTATCTGTTCTTTGTTCGTTGGATGAAATTTTGTTCTTGTAGTTTGATATATTTTCTGAGATAAGTTGTATGGGCTAGGTCGTCTCGATTATGAGATTTTAGAATCCTCTAGGGTCATGCTAGCAGGCAGAGTGAGGACATATAGTCGGACTATGGACGTATTCCTAGGGTGTGGGAATTTAAGGTTTTTGCTGCCAAGCTAGCGGCAATGCAAAAATTTTAAATACCATAATTCTAGAGATATGTACCGTAGTTGAGGACTTTGTGATTATCGTAGCCTTGCTCACTGGCATGACGGAGATTCTGAGTATCATGATTATTGGACAGACGCATACGATTATCAAATTGCATGAATTTTTTGTGGTTGCTTCGTTTTAAGTTTTTGGATGATTCTTTTAAGGTGGATAGACTTATATTTGAGAGTAATTTTAAATTTTATAAATTTAGTCATTTAATTCCTGCTTTGATTTTTGAGATTTTAATCATTTTAAATTTTTAGCCATGACTTGTGAAATTGAGATTTTACTATTGTTTGGTTTTAATTTCGAGGACAAAATTTTTTTTAAGGTGGATAGATTTGTCACCCCCAGTTTTCCAGAAACAGGGGTATTTTTGTCATTCAATTTTGAATATTTTTGAAATTATTTATTTATTTATTGTATTATTTTGGGGTTGTTTGAGTCGGGTTCGAATTTCAACTCATTCCGACTTGTTTTGACTTGTTTCAGGGACCCGGGGTAGTGTTGACCTTAACGGGCCCACACACTAGTTAGCCATGGCCCATATGTCAGTATTTTAGTTAGAGACTAGACTAATTATTTTTGGTTAGTACTAAATTGGATTAGTGGTTTTTTGTTTGACTAAACTACCCCCGACTTAACCCATTACCATTGTATTAGCAAATAGATTAGAGGGGGGCTTTTGGACTTTTCCTATATAGGACAAAATAGCCATACTTGGCCGGCCACACATGTAGGGGATAGGGATAAGCCACTTCATTATTTCCTATTCCATTCTCTCTCTTGTTCTTCCCCAAATTGATTTGAGAGCAAACCCTAATCAAATTATCCCCAAATCTTTCCATTTCTTCACCAAACCTTCATCCTTCCTTCTCCATACTATCCAAGGAAGGAGCTCCTCAAGTTTGGGAGGATTCGGAGCTTGTCCGTGTCCGTTTGGATTTTCTACGTGTCAGTGGCATTTCGGGATCGAATCGAATCACCGGGAGGTATAAATCCCTTTTCCTTCTCATTCTTTTCATGCATTAGATTGGTTTTGACCTATAGGAATGACCCCCATGGTTTGGTGCCCATTGGTGTCCATTTTGTGTCCATTTGGATATTTGTAGAGGTGTCCTAGGAGTAGGATCGTGTCCTAATGGAGAAAACTCTATTTGGCCACTTGTAGAATTATTGGTATATTGATTTGATGTATTCTAATATTATTCCAGATTTTACATATGTTTGGGAATGTGTTTTTCCATGTATCATAATGTACCATATTCCTAATAGCTATATGTATATATATATGGTTATATATATCATTCTCTCTCTCTCTCTCTCTCTCTCTCTCTCTCTCTATATATATATATATATATATATATATATATATATATATATATATATATATATATATATATATATAGGGTGGCATATATATATATGGATATGTGGTTGTGGTGTATGGTTTTGTGATTTGGTTTTGGGCATATAGTGGTCGGCCTAGTGTGTCTTGGTGTGTGTGTTGGAGTAGGAGAATAGTTGAGTGTGTGGTGTTTGATGATATGGGAGTAGGAGAGGTGTTTGAGAGTATGTGTATTTGTTTGTGTGTTTATGTGGGAGATAGAGACATGAGATTGGAGTGAATAGGAGGGGGAGGGGATGACCCAACCAGCAGCTATGTGGCTGTCATTTGACAGTCCACATTTGTACTCAACAGTCCCCACATAACTGTCCACACGACAGCCCCCACTTTACTCCAAAACAGTCCACCAAAAAACCCCTCTAACTGTCCCATTTACAAGCCTTCATGGCTGTCCTTTAACTATATGCTGCCATGTTTCAAGCCTAAATGGCTGTCCCTAATGCCACAGAACAGCCCTTGGGGACAGCACTTGGCTGTCCCCCTAAACCCCCAAACTGCTATCCCTTATAACTCCCTTTACTGCTATCCTAACAGCCCATAAACCCTCCATTTTGCTGTCCACCAATACCCTATGGCAGTTTCCCCCCATATTGCATCAAAACCAGTCCCTACATTGCCAAATTTCAGTCCAAACACAGCCCACATTAACACCCTTAATGCTATCCTATTTTTACCCTTCATTTCAGTCCACTTTTTCCCCACATGCACAGCCCCTTTAACCCCATCCTTTGTCCACATTTTCCCCCACAATTCATTCCATATTTACACCCCTAGATGGTTGTCCTATACCACCCATAAATCAGTCCTATACCACTTGAAATCAGCCCACCAATTACCTATGTGTGTGTGTGTATCTATGAGATGTTGTGTGTGTGTGTGGCCTAAGTGAGTGTAGCTAGTGGCATATATGATAGCCTATTGTCTAAACTAGTAGGAAACCTATAGGAGAGCCTATGAGTGTGGTAAATATGAGAGTACTTTGTGAGAGTGTGGTGTGAGGGTGAATGTGAGAGTGTTGAGAGGGTAAATTCATGATATGGTTTAGAAATAGGGTATTAGTGTTAGGAGTCTAAGATAGAGTTAGAACCCGATTCCCTTGGTTGGTAATGATCAAATATGGTGCTCACAGACTAGTTTTGACGTCGGTTGACCTTTTTGACCAAAAGTCAACAAAAGTCAACCGAAGGTCAAACTTAGCCTTTAAGCGACCCGATTTGATCAAAACCAAACCAGAGTTGACCAGTTGACTGAAAATCAACTGTTAGTCAACATTAGGCTAGTTTGATCTAGGGTTGACTCAGTGTTGACCAGAGTTGACCAGAGTTGACTTTTTGACCAAAAGTCAACTATAAGTCAACCCTTGAACCAGATTGACCTAGTTTGACTTGGAATGACTTCCAGTGACCTAGTATGACCCAGTGTGAGCCAGTATGACCTAGTAAGACTCAGTCTGACCTAGATTGACCTAGTTTTGACTTAGACTTGCATTCATGACTTGAATTAGTTTTCTTTTTCAGTGTTTAGCCCTGTTTGACTCATAGTATCTTATTTTAGGTCTGTGATCACTCTGAGCGTCTGTTCACCCTATCAGCTCAGGACCACAGGCGAGTACATTCACTGATAGTTTTCATTTTTTTGATATCTGCTATATCCGATTCAGTTGTAGTGTCTTACTTGATTTCCAGACACGATATTTTACGGACTAGTATATGTCGGATCCTGTCATGAGATGTTGTTCCCGGATTACTTGGTATATTGGTACATGACTCGATTTGTTACTTGTACTTGTATAGACTTGGACTTGGGAGTGGGCTGATCACCTGCTTTTAAATTCCGTGTCATGATGTGTTATGTTCGGATCCTTTATACTATTCGGGGATGGGGAGTTATTAGTGGTTGTGTGATCAAAATACCCACTTGTTGCTTCATATTTGTACTCGACACTTGTCCATAGCTACTTGTTCACAACTTTCCATGGTGACCGGCCTTATCTTCACACTTGTTGCTCACACTTGATATTTGTTCGTAGCCGGTCGGATGGAAGGTATGAACATGTTTTTCCCAAGCCGATCACATGACGCACTAATAATTCAAGGCACCTTTTATATTTATTATCTGTGGTGACTAAGTTCTGTTCGGAAGAAGGGTTGCAGCCCCAGTCCTTGTTTGGTTTAGGGATTGTAACTCGGCTTTCCGAATAGTTCCCAAGTCGCCCTATATACATTCATATCGTCGTCCTTTTTAGTACTCACACCATGATATATATTTTCAGTTGATTTTGTCTTGTATTTTATTACACTGTCTCTTATAGAATTTATCAATTTATATGGAACTATTGTTGGTGTTTATACTTGCTCATTTTTCTGACAGGATACCGTTGACATATTACAGATGATTCCGAGGCTGATTTGCCGACCTACTATGGGGTAGAGTCTGACGGAGTAGACTTAGACAGTGGCTTGTTGGTAGAGCCACTAGATTTTGCTCACCCTGAGTAGCTTAGCTAGTTAGGTTTGCCTGGCCTGCGAGCCAGCTAGCGCTGTCAGTTGTAGTATCTATTATATATTTTCTGAGACATGAATGTTTGTGTATAGCTCTGACTTGTGGATCTTGGACTCATTTCCTGTTTTATCTATCGTATTTTCCTTTCCGTGCTATCTACCTTAGTTTGATATATGTGATTGAGACTGTATTGCTATGTCACCTCCATTCGGAGTGTATATTCTGTACAGGTACATTTATCTGTTTTAGTCGTAGTATTTACAGACCCTATATACAGCGTTCTACCGTCGATACTGCGACGTAGGCTGGACATAACCACGTGCTCGTGCCCCTCTTCAGGGTGCGGGTCGTGACACAGCCGCTAAATACCAACTAGATTACCGACGGAACGTCCGTCGCCACATAGACGCTAATTTAGCGCGCCATTTATTTCAGATTTTGCTGCCACAATGTGAGACATATTAGCGACGGACACGAATCCGTCGCTAAAGTTTTGTCAAATTAGTGACGGCTGCACGACTGATTTTGACGCAAAAAAACTAAAAAAAATTTCCATTGCTTTCTGTGGAAGTCAGTCACATGGTAGTCGTGAGGCCGTCGCTATGGCCGACGGATACGATCTGTCGCTAATCCTCCGTCGCCAATTTGCTGTATTTTAGTAGTGTATGTGAGTGTGAGTTTAGTATAGGTTATCTTTAGTTGATGGTTACCCTCATATAATTTTAGTGATATATATAATGTAGTATGTAAATATATATATGTAAGTTTGATGCTTGTATATATAATATATATGTAAATATATAGCTTCCCTATATATAATGTATATATATATTACTAATTATAGGAAATAGCCCTATGTGTGGTATATATATACCTACATGGTATATATATATGCCTTGGTGGGGTTCACATTGTTTTGCTTGCTTATGTCTAGCCTTGATTGCCTAGGCTAACTTGGTTAGGCCTAGTTAGACTTGTTAGACTAGCTTGGACCTAGAATAGCTTAGTTCACTAAGATTGACCTAATTTGACTAGGCTATGTGTTGTAGTTGGTTTTAGACTTAGACTTGACTTGTTAGACCTAGAATGACTTGGTATTGAACCTAATAGGCTAGTTTGACTAGAGTTGACCAAAAGTCAACATGAAGTTAATAGTGACCAATTGACTTAGTTGACCAAATTGACCCTTGATAGCCTAAGTTGACCAGTTGACCAAGATAGCCTTGTTGTTGACCTAGTTTGACTAGATATTGACTTTGTTTTGTCATGCCCCGCTCCCGTAGGAGCGATCGTCCTTACTAAGGCGTGATGCCGCACGAGCCTAGATTGTGTTCGTGCAAGGTGGGTTCCATAACGACTGATTTCCGCGGCTGCGACGGCGTCATCACACAGAAGTCCCAAGCAGAGACATTGAATAATAGCAGCAAAAATTTAGAACATAACACAAGTCATTCAAAAGATGCATTTTATTGATATTGAAATAAGGATTACAATGGAAGCAAGGCCAAGTTTACAAGTCACTCAAGCTCTCTCTCATCCCTCAATACATGTCTTGAACCAGCGGATGCTTTGGAAGGCGACGTCCATACATTATGTCCCGTATAAGTCTTGACTCCATGCGGCCGCACGCCTCGAATAGCCAAGGAACTCCATGCCTCGACGCATCCAAGCGAGCTCCGTACCACGAGCTTCTACCTGTGCCTGCACATGAAAACTATGTGGATGTCAGTACTCAACTACACTGGTGGAATGAGCTCCTCGCCTACCCATACAAAACCGACACGTTTGATTTACTTTGTGTAACATAGTCCCCTTTGTATTATCTTTCTAGTCTTGTCTTAGAATTAGTTTTATGACAGACGCCTTGGCCCATTTCGTGTCTCAAGACCATCCCGTGCTTGCAACAACAACGTTAGCCCGTACCTTGTCTCTAGACCCTTCTCATGCCAACAACGTTAACCTGTCAAGTCGTGCTTGCCTTTCGACCAAAAATCAGAGACGTAACTACACGATAGACTCCATTCCCATGTGACCGTGCTATAAACCCATACTGAGGCCGTTACTTGCAATTCAGTGAGACTAAACCATATCGCTGCCTCGCGACCCTTGCCGCCTCATGGTCCTTGCTACTTTGATCACCAACTGACCCAATCGAGACTTGTGAACTCAGTGTCACTTAACCAACTTTGCCTTACGGCGGTTTCCTGACTTAAACTCCAACGACTCAAACCAACTTGTGCAACTGTATGCCAACAACTCAAGACTAGACACCATAACTCATGCCGAAGCACGTCGCCTATGTTGAAGCCAAATCTTAGGCCCAAACATTGTCTTCTGACTGTATACACATTCAACTCGACTCAATCCAAAGGCACACACGCGGATTGCCGCCTTTGCCGACACATCTATATGAAAGGTCACTAGCATAGCAAGCTATCCTGGACATATGGTTTTGTTAATCGGGGTCCTTTCGACGCGAGTAGCGAACACTGTGGAAAGTCCCCGCTTAACCTGTGCTAAAACTTTATGCACGACTATACCCTATTTCCTCCTAGCCGAGTCGGTGTCGTGGCCTCGAATAGCCGCTCGAGGAAACTCTTACTTGTCGACAAGTTGTCCATGACCATGCAAGACTCGACTCAAACTGACGTCTCACACAGTCATCCTTCTTTCAGTGTTACCCCCTCTTTCAAAACCAAGTTCAAGAATCTTATCCTTGAGACCCTTCGACGACCCACGGTCGCGAGCATTCTTTCCATGTTATCCTATCATTTTATTCAACTCAGAACGACCATTTGATAGCCCTTTTTCTAAACTTGACTTGAAATCAATCGTAGCTCGTGCCTTAAACACTAAGTCCGTGCATCGTGCCTTAAAACGACTTGTGTTCTGTGCGACAATATCGTCCAACCCATACTCCATATGACTAGCTTTGAGACCGTTGGACTTCGTGGCTATACCCAGTCGTCGAACTCGTGGGACCGTGCTTGCTACTACTCCGATAGCCTAGCATAACTTGTCTAACTTAACTTTGCAACAACTTGACGAGCAAAGACTGCGTCAAGCCTTGCATCGTGGGAACATGCCGTGCACGCATTCGACTTCGAACGACCAAGTCATTTCGGTGCCTAGACTTATGTCATAATCCGTTCAACGCAACTTAACTCATGGGCAAACCAAGGCTATGCCAAGCCTTGGACGATGGGACCGTGTATGCTTTATGAAGCATTCATGCGGACGACGCCTATGACTTAAGCTACGTTCATAACTTCGCCTACTTAACCAACTTTCCTTCTCCCAAGCCACGGGACGAAGGATCGAGTGTCATTTTCAAAGCATGCTGTACACCAACTCTAAGCCGACCGTTGGACCTTTCCATATTCTAACTCAATTCGACCCATCAGGATTATTCCCTTATCTATGTGGATTCGTATTTTTTATTATCAAGCCTACTTGTGCAAGTTGAAAACATGCGATTTATTATGTGAAGGCTAAGATGAGACAAGTTCACCGAAACTACCCCACCTGAGCGAGCAGTCGTCTCGATCGAGCGATGTCTTCGAGCAGTCATTGCAAGGCTGTCCGAACGCCGTCAGTATTCTGATTCCTCCGATTGACTGAGCGGGACGGGGCACTACATCATACACCACTCAGAAAAAGTTTTGTCCTCGAAACTAACTGAGTACACTTATAGACTTATAACTTGATTCAACATTCAAGGTGTAATGCCCCAGTCCCAAAATACGTAGGACCAAGTACGTAGACATGCCAGCTGTATTCATACGAAGTACGTAGGTCTCGTATGAATACATAAGCTGTAAAATACAGTAATCCAAGACAAACTAAATCTCATCCACAATGAAAAGAATAATAATATAAAAATCAACTCAAATATTTATGATACAATCGTTGGGCGGAGACAAAGTCCACTACCAACTATCTCAATGAAAGAAATGTACAAGAATCGATCCATAAAATAGCAAGACAAACCAAGCGCAATCGTCTTCGAAGGAATGGAGAAGACCACGCCTCGGCTAGGATACCTGCGGAAGACATGAACACACACCTGGGGAAGAACCAGGTCCTCAGATGGACGTAGCAAGATACAGGAAGAACAAGCTAATATGAACTGTCAAAATAATAAAATAGTATATAAAAGACTATCCTGGACACAAATATGCAAAGGAGATTCTAACCGCCTAATGTACAATTTAGAGGACAACTTTTATGCGCATGGGTGGGATTTTAGGCTCATGTGTACGTAACTGGCATCCAGTCATCTGTATCCGTCCGTAACGTCTAAAACGTCAGAGGGCATCTGCAAATAAATTGCCACAGTTCCATCCGGAGACTGTGGTTTACCTGTTTGGATTCCCATACGCACTAACGACTGTCCTCCCCCAATATTTCCCACACTGTTCAAGTCATGTCCATGGCTCGTCCAGTTTTGTAACTGCTTGAGTCTCTAAAACCCTAGTCATAGCAGATACGAACAACTACCGTCACACGACAATAAAGATAGCTAGTCAATAAGTCGTGCCCCTAATAAAATGCCTCAAACCGTGTAATGTAAGTGTCATGGCCAGCGGAGATATAAAAATATCCCACAATAGAAGGGTAGTCCGCTAACACTAAGTTAGCATGCATATAGTAAAGTAAAACGACTACTAGAGTCGCTTGCACCCAAGTGTGGCTTGGACGCGCAGTTTATAACAAATAAAATAACAAATACGAAACAAGTAAATAAATGCTGAAAATAATAATGTGACAGTTAATTAGCAAGGTATACTTGCCTGTTGCGACGCCTGGTGAGCTGCCTGGTGTGGTACAATGAAGGTGGCACAAGATCGACTTCGGTGTTACAACTACGCAAGATGACCACTCAGTTTGATTTAAAGTTGATTGACGTGATATGACCATATCGGCACAGAAATAGTCCTAGACATCAAAACTATGCATGATAATTTCAGATGATGGTACGGACCATGTCATTAAGTCCGAAATAGTCAAATTAGCAAGGAACGATATAAGGTAGTCCAAAATTCGGAAGAAGATATGAATATGACTAGCCACGAATAAGAAGAGAGATGTATATATAAATATATAGCTATTTTGGAAAATATATGTTATATTGAAAACTATATTTTATTAGTCAAACTATTTTGGAGAAATACTTTGAAAATCTAAAATATCTTTTGAAATCTTAGTTTTATAATATTATAGTTTTAGGTCAAAGGTCATATTAAAATACCTCAAAAATAAAATAATATATTTTTAGGCTTCATACTCTAGTTTGAAATAAAGGTCACTATACTTTTCTTACAAAATAATTTCTAGAAAATTATTTAATATACATATTTATTAAAAATAATTATAGTTAATAACTGGTGATAAGAATAATAATAATAATAATAACAAAATTAATGATAATAATAACCTAACATTACTAATAACCATCTCTATTCATTATTAAATCAACTGATAATAATAATAATAATAATAATAATAATAATAATAATAATAATAATAATAATATAACATATACTAAAAAGAAGAAGAAAATAAATAAAAAAATATCCAAACACAAAATCAATCCCAAACGATTGATATAACCTAAATAAAAATAAACAACAACAAAAAAAATAAAATAAAATAAAATAATAAAAAATAAAATAATAAAAAATAATAAAATGCAGCAGTTGCTGCTATTCTTCTCGAGTAGTAACAAAACAAAGCATAACATAAAAAAATCAAAAGAGAGGAACAGTGAGCCACTAAAAAGAAAGGAAAAGGGAATAGGAAAGAGGGAAGGAGGGAGCGAGAGCGGGAGGCGGTGGCTGCTCCGACGGCAGCGGGACTAGGCAGCGCGGAAAGGAAGGGGAAGTCGGGGGTCTGGGAGAGAAGGTGGATGCGGGTGTTTGGGGGTCGGGAAAGAGCTCGTCGGGGAGAAGAAGAAAGGAGGATGGGCGTGCGAGCGGAGGAGGCCGATCGATGCGCGGCGAGGCGGAGTGGCGGCGCGGTGGCGGTAGCTCGGGAAGAGAGGGATGCCCTGGTAGACAGCGAAAAGAGATGGACGGAGTGCGGGTCCGTGTAAAACCCCCTATTTGTAAATTATTTTAAATTATTTTATTAGACTTAAAAATTATTTTGTGAAAATTTAATAGGCATTTTATTATTGTTGATATTAATTGATGTTATGTGATATTATTATTGTTGCCTTTATGGCAATTTAAATTTGCGTATATATGAAAAAAAATATTTTAGATGTATTATATATATAGTAGATAATATAAAACTTTTATTTCAAATTTGAGGAGATTTAATAACCATGTTTTCCTATTTAAATACTATTTTTATTTTGAGTTGATCTATTAAGAATTAAATTTATATGTATGTAGATATGCTCAAATATATTAAATAATGGGATGGTTGAATTTTTAATGATATTTGAATTTTTAACAAATTTTTGGAATATTTATGGATATATACATATTTATATATATAGTTATATATATATTGTTAGTTATAGAAAAAAAAAAAAAAAAAAAACAATTCAACCGACCCACGTGAGTGGGCGGGCCCCCACCCTTACTAGCTTGCTGCCTAGCAGCAAACTCACGAATTCACCCAAAATCCGTGGGTTATACTAAGGATAAACCTATTAGCATTAGGTTTTGATTAGATGTTGTTATATATATAACTTTTTCCACGAGCCTCAAAACCCTAGACTTCCAAAACGAAACTTTTAGCAGAACATACCCTCTTCGCCTACAAGTTCGTTTCACCAGCAACGGAGTTGTGTGCACGACAAACGGAGCATCGAAAGTCAGCCCCGCGTCACCCACGGAGCAGTTTTTCCACTCAAGGTACCCTACTTCCCTACGACGTAACGTTTTACTCTTAACTCCGATTTTTGATCCGTAAAATGTTCTAGAAAGTAGACTTGACCCTCTTAAAGATCCCTCAGGTGGATTTTGACATGGCCATCCAAATTGCTCGAAAAATTGAGACGAAGTTGGAGAAAAACCCACTTTTCTGAATCCGGAAAACTGTTTTGAAACGCCAACTTGTCGGCCACTTTTCTCGCTGTTCATTAACCTTTCGTAAAAAATAATTGAACACGTTTGAAGACAACATAACCACGATGGAAACGTGACTAGTAGATTAGTATTTCGATTTATGTGTGTGTATTAATTCCATGTTAAACTTGTGAGAAAAACTGTTTTCTAAAATATTAAATTTCTGAAATTCGGTCCGATACGACGTCGTCCCGACAAACCGGACGACGTGGTCGCACGTTATACGCATCGAAAGACGCGTATGGACGTTGCGGATATGTGGGAACTGACGGAACTCAGTTTCGTCGCGTGTGTGCGACGAAATCAACGTGTATCCGTCGAAATACCCCCGTATCGGCGTTTTGCAAACTTGTCCATAACTTTGTGTACAGTCGTCGAATCGAGACGAAACTTGCGCCAACAGGTCCGGATCGAAATTTTCGTCCTGCATGCCAAGTTTGATTTGATTCTGAGAAGGTAAAATCGGGACCCACTTTTGGCGGGCCCGCAACCCACTCAAACGGGCGATTTTGTACACGGCTCCTCGGAATCCAAAACTGGACATACCGTTGAGTTCCTCTCCTCAAACTGAAACCGTAGACATGTAGTTTGACGACTTTAGAGACCGTAGACTTCGGCACGCGTTTCGGTGCAAAGCGGGTCCAACGGCGGACATCGTTTTGACCCGAAATTACGATTTTGCCCCTGTTCCACAATTTGACTTTTGGACAGGCGTTTCCTAGGTATATCTTGTTCACCGAGACCATTTTTGATGTTTGTTTCAGAGTTTGGAGTCATCTGTGATTTGTGAGTTTTGGTGCTGACACTTGCTACTCTTGGATTTGCCTTTCTCGCCGCAGGCAAGATACCTTGCCTTATTTACTGTTATAATTATATGCACCTTTAATTATTTACTGCATATTTATTATCTGTCTTCATTTGGATCCACTACTTGCTATTTTTGTTCACTTTATTACTTTCAGTTATTTTCTTTCTTGCCTTTTTGTTGCATATGGACCTAGTCTTAGCGAACTACCTTCTGTTAGTGACCTTGGGAGGGAGAAGACAATTAAATGTATGGGCTGCCCCAATTCCTAAAGCTGTAGTAAATGCGTACTACGGTAGTCGAGTCGCGAGGGTCACTAGCCTCGAGCTATGTGGACCGAGGGTCACGTGGGCCGCTAGCCTCGAGTTATGACGGCTGATAGCATTGGTACGTGACGTGTGCGTGTTGTGAGTTATCCTTGGGGAGTCAGCCTTCACCTGCCCATACATCGAGATGTCTTCTAAATTGCCTACTAGAAAGGTTAGGAGACCTTAGCAAATTTCATGTTCCAATCATGGCATGGAAAAATATCACATCATGGAATAGTAAGTTATCCCTTGTCCTTGTTTGGTTGTAGGGGTAGCCTACTGTTTCGATGATGGGATATTGAGCCGTGTTATGGTTTGGACGCTTTTACTTTATCTTTATTTTTATGGTGCATTTATATTCAGTTCATATGGCATGTTCTTCCTGTATCTTGTTACGTCCCTCTGAGGACCTGGTTATCTCTCCAGGTGTGTGTGCTTCTGTGATATTGCAGGTATTCTAGTCGAGGTCGTGATCTTCTCCATCCCTTCAAAGATGATTGCACTTGGCTAGTCTTATTATATCATCTACTTCTTCTTGTACCCTTTTATTTGAGATAGTTGGTAGTGGACTTTGTCTCCACCCAACGTATTGTGCAAAGACTTATTACAGTTGATTATTTGATATCTTTTATTCTTCATTTTTGGATGAGATTAGACTACTCTTGGTTTACTGCGGTTTACAGCTTATGTGTTCATACGAAGTTTCCATATATTGGAGTATACTTCGTATGTATGCAGCTGGCATGGATACGTACCTAGTCCTAAGTATTTTGGGACTGGGGCGTTACATGTTTTTGTGGTGGCCCATGCAGGTCGAGTTTGTCACTTCGGTTACGTTACTGTACCGATGTGAACCTGCAACATAGGATTAGAATTATAGGAATCTCATCCATACAGCTTGACCCCTTCCCTTGGCTTCAAATTCCGAACTCTCGTTCGACTTCCTTGAATTGCATCTTGCTTGATTCCTTTCTACCGTTGATTCTTGTTTTCGTGCTTAGTGTCAAATAGGAAGATGACTACACTAGTATATGCTCATAGGTCAAACACATGGCTAGAATGGTTATATGGGCAATTGGAATACATTCAAGACTCTAATTGAGTTAAAAATATTTTTTGTGTGATTTAATGATTAGTAGTTGGTAAAGTAGGATATTACCACGGAAAGTTTTTACCTTGAGATTTTTAAATAGTAAACACCGGAGGATTTATAGAATTTCATTATGATAGTGCAGGAAAATAGCTAGAATCTTTATACCCTTGATTTAAGAAATTGATTGGCTTTTTGAGATTTGATATTTTTATTGGGTTATAGCTATACATCTTTGAACAAGTATAAAAATTTATTTGCTTTTCAAGTTGTGACATTTATGAGTTTTGTGTGATAGTTATACATCCTTGAACAAATATAAAATTAATTGATTTTCGTGTTTTGATGTCTATGGTTTATTGTATTATAGTTGTACACCTTTGAACAGCTATAAATTTGGTTTGAAAATGATCTTAGCTTTTAAAAATGGCCATAGGAAATTTTTAAATTTGCGTTGTACAACTTGCGATTTCGTGTTTAGTAAATTTTAAAATTTTAAGTGGAAGTAATAATGGCAAATTTTGGTTTAAATATTTGAAAGTTATGAAAACAATTTTGAGAATTTTCTTTATTTTAAATTGTGTCCTATGATTGAGGATTTACAGATATATTCAGATTTTTGGAAAAAAAAATTGACTGATAAGATTATTTGAAAATTTATTTTAATGTGGGATTGCTAATATTAAATTTTTGGAGAATTTTGAAGGATGTGATGGAAAAATTATTTTGATTGATTAGAGGAAGTTACCATTTAAAGTTATGATTTTGTTAGAATAACTTAGCATGAATAGAAGTTAAAATTGAAGAGAGCATTGAGCTAAATTTTTGAGATTGCTTTTAATATGCTAATAATTTTATTATGAGTTATTTGAAAATTTCAGAGTGTTAAATTTTTGATTGATATGTGAAATTTTCATGGATTCATAAATTATGAATTCTTGAGTTAAATAGTTGAATTTAAACGTTAATTTTGGAAAGGGTTAGTAGCAACGTGATAAAATTTTGCTTTGAAATTTATGAGAGTGATTTAAATTTTTTATGATGAATTTGAACTGCTTGGAGTGAATACAAAATTTTGGTGATTTATTTTTGAAAGTCTATTTTTGAAACTTTTGGAGAAAACTGGAGTTAAATTTTAAATAGTAGGCCATCAAGATAGCTCTAATTAGATAGATGTACTCCACACTAATTGCCATGTCACTCATGACCATGATAGTAGTATATACACAAGTGTTGTTAGTCATCTACTCAGCTATGTGGCTGTATTTCCACTTTGACTTACTCGACCTCCCTTCAATCCTAGATCTTTTAAATTGAGACCTTCTAACCCATTTGCAATTTGAATAAGGATTTAATGGTTCCTTAACTATATTCATCTAGGAGACTATATTCTCTCCGGAATTGTGTTTCTAAATTATTTTTATGGATTTTTTAATTAATTTTGCTTCATGCTTTAACTTGATCTACTTTATTTTGTGCATTAATTATTACCTCGTGAACTCCCACTTTCTATTTTTGATCTTCTGGCGTCCCCTACTGTGACTTGTGTAATTGGAGTACAACACTACACTTTTTCTTCCAACAAATTTCATACGTAAGACCTAGACGAGTCCACCTTCATATAGATATATCATGTTCCACCAAAACCCATCTCCTTGTACTTTATTTATTGATATGACCTTATGATCGAAATGTCCAAACTATAACCCTTACCATGATACCAATCTATTTTTCGACCACGAATAGAGATTCAACCTCGACTCAAGCCTTCGACCCGATATGTGATTGTGTCTTACTAAATTCCTTAAATGCTTAAATTTGTACTTTATCTCGATTGCTTGACCCATTGTCCCATGATACTATTAGTTTAACTCTTGTAAGTTGTGTAGAATACCTCCCGGCCCAACAAACCTATTTCCTTGTGAACCACATTGGTAAGTTCACTTAGACTAAATTCAGAGGACCCTACCTTATCTAGTCTACCAAGCCATAAATGAAGAAAACTAGGACAACTGTATAGGCCCACACTTCGGACAAGACTCGATTTAAAAGATCTTGGACTATTTAATTTTTTTCATCAGTACCTCCCTTGCTCATATTTTGACTATCTCATGCTGCTAATGTAGCTTTAGTTTTGCAAGCTTATCTTTTATCGAGCTTGATCATGACATATTTTATTGGGTGCACCCACTAATATATTGTCTAATCAGAACCGGTGCATGATGGTCTGATCAACCTATTGCACTTTGGTTCGCTTATTATATCTTATTCTTTGCGGATGGAGACATAGCTAAACTTGCCTTAGAGTCTCATCCGCGACAGCCTTGGCAATTCACTTTTGAATTATTTTTGCCGCCTATGAACCCCGCAATTCGTACGCAATAAATAACACCGTCTTTGAAACCTTTGTTGTTCTTGTCTTTTACTTATTTTGGAAAGACAAGGTACCGTACTTGCTAGATAGACTCAAGGCATCATCTTTGGTTGCCCAATCGGTTAATTATACACAAATATAGATAGTCACCGACCGATTCATGTGGCTATATCCTCGCCTTTAACTACTCCTCGTTTCTTAACCCTAGAATTGTTATCGTGTCCTCCAAATTATCCTTGAGCACTCAAAAATAATTCTAATCGTTCACTTAAATCAAACCCCGACTAAGACGATTAGTATCCAGTTCTCCCTTAAGTGATCACATTTCCTAACTGTCTAATTTGTTCTCTTTGGTCTACTCAATTTCTTACTGTTCTCTAAAATATTAGATACTCAAAATTTTATTACCTTCACTAGCAATCCTTATTTGAATTCCATAATCATGATATAATTTTTCTATATATCAACTCCACAATTTTCTAATGCACGGTTGTGTGGAACGCCGTTTCATCACCCCCTCCAAAATTTAATTATATTTTTGGTATTGACAAACTCTTCACATCCCTCAACCCTATCTACCCTATTAATCCTAAATTTCGAGGACGAAATTCTTGTAAGTTGGGTAGGATGTAAAACCCCCTATTTGTAAATTATTTTAAATTATTTTATTAGACTTAAAAATTATTTTGTGAAAATTTAATAGGCATTTTATTATTGTTGATATTAATTGATGTTATGTGATATTATTATTGTTGCCTTTATGGCAATTTAAATTTGCGTATATATGAAAAAAAATATTTTAGATGTATTATATATATAGTAGATAATATAAAACTTTTATTTCAAATTTGAGGAGATTTAATAACCATGTTTTCCTATTTAAATACTATTTTTATTTTGAGTTGATCTATTAAGAATTAAATTTATATGTATGTAGATATGCTCAAATATATTAAATAATGGGATGGTTGAATTTTTAATGATATTTGAATTTTTAACAAATTTTTGGAATATTTATGGATATATACATATTTATATATATAGTTATATATATATTGTTAGTTATAGAAAAAAAAAAAAAAAAAAAACAATTCAACCCACCCACGTGAGTGGGCGGGCCCCCACCCTTACTAGCTTGCTGCCTAGCAGCAAACTCACGAATTCACCCAAAATCCGTGGGTTATACTAAGGATAAACCTATTAGCATTAGGTTTTGATTAGATGTTGTTATATATATAACTTTTTCCACGAGCCTCAAAACCCTAGACTTCCAAAACGAAACTTTTAGCAGAACATACCCTCTTCACCTACGAGTTCGTTTCACCAGCAACGGAGTTGTGTGCACGACAAACGGAGCATCGAAAGTCAGCCCCGCGTCACCCACGGAGCAGTTTTTCCACTCAAGGTACCCTACTTCCCTACGACGTAACGTTTTACTCTTAACTCCGATTTTCGATCCGTAAAATGTTCTCGAAATTAGACTTGACCCTCTTAAAGATCCCTCAGGTGGATTTTGACATGGCCATCCAAATTGCTCGAAAAATTGAGACGAAGTTGGAGAAAAACCCACTTTTCTGAATCCGGAAAACTGTTTTGAAACGCCAACTTGTCGGCCACTTTTCTCGCTGTTCATTAACCTTTCGTAAAAAATAATTGAACACGTTTGAAGACAACATAACCACGATGGAAACGTGACTAGTAGATTAGTATTTCGATTTATGTGTGTGTATTAATTCCATGTTAAACTTGTGAGAAAAACTGTTTTCTAAAATATTAAATTTCTGAAATTCGGTCCGATACGACGTCGTCCCGACAAACCGGACGACGTGGTCGCACGTTATACGCATCGAAAGACGCGTATGGACGTTGCGGATATGTGGGAACTGACGGAACTCAGTTTCGTCGCGTGTGTGCGACGAAATCAACGTGTATCCGTCGAAATACCCCCGTATCGGCGTTTTGCAAACTTGTCCATAACTTTGTGTACAGTCGTCGAATCGAGACGAAACTTGCGCCAACAGGTCCGGATCGAAATTTTCGTCCTGCATGCCAAGTTTGATTTGATTCTGAGAAGGTAAAATCGGGACCCACTTTTGGCGGGCCCGCAACCCACTCAAACGGGCGATTTTGTACACGGCTCCTCGGAATCCAAAACTGGACATACCGTTGAGTTCCTCTCCTCAAACTGAAACCGTAGACATGTAGTTTGACGACTTTAGAGACCGTAGACTTCGGCACGCGTTTCGGTGCAAAGCGGGTCCAACGGCGGACATCGTTTTGACCCGAAATTACGATTTTGCCCCTGTTCCACAATTTGACTTTTGGACAGGCGTTTCCTAGGTATATCTTGTTCACCGAGACCATTTTTGATGTTTGTTTCAGAGTTTGGAGTCATCTGTGATTTGTGAGTTTTGGTGCTGACACTTGCTACTCTTGGATTTGCCTTTCTCGCCGCAGGCAAGATACCTTGCCTTATTTACTGTTATAATTATATGCACCTTTAATTATTTACTGCATATTTATTATCTGTCTTCATTTGGATCCACTACTTGCTATTTTTGTTCACTTTATTACTTTCAGTTATTTTCTTTCTTGCCTTTTTGTTGCATATGGACCTAGTCTTAGCGAACTACCTTCTGTTAGTGACCTTGGGAGGGAGAAGACAATTAAATGTATGGGCTGCCCCAATTCCTAAAGCTGTAGTAAATGCGTACTACGGTAGTCGAGTCGCGAGGGTCACTAGCCTCGAGCTATGTGGACCGAGGGTCACGTGGGCCGCTAGCCTCGAGTTATGACGGCTGATAGCATTGGTACGTGACGTGTGCGTGTTGTGAGTTATCCTTGGGGAGTCAGCCTTCACCTGCCCATACATCGAGATGTCTTCTAAATTGCCTACTAGAAAGGTTAGGAGACCTTAGCAAATTTCATGTTCCAATCATGGCATGGAAAAATATCACATCATGGAATAGTAAGTTATCCCTTGTCCTTGTTTGGTTGTAGGGGTAGCCTACTGTTTCGATGATGGGATATTGAGCCGTGTTATGGTTTGGACGCTTTTACTTTATCTTTATTTTTATGGTGCATTTATATTCAGTTCATATGGCATGTTCTTCCTGTATCTTGTTACGTCCCTCTGAGGACCTGGTTATCTCTCCAGGTGTGTGTGCTTCTGTGATATTGCAGGTATTCTAGTCGAGGTCGTGATCTTCTCCATCCCTTCAAAGATGATTGCACTTGGCTAGTCTTATTATATCATCTACTTCTTCTTGTACCCTTTTATTTGAGATAGTTGGTAGTGGACTTTGTCTCCACCCAACGTATTGTGCAAAGACTTATTACAGTTGATTATTTGATATCTTTTATTCTTCATTTTTGGATGAGATTAGACTACTCTTGGTTTACTGCGGTTTACAGCTTATGTGTTCATACGAAGTTTCCATATATTGGAGTATACTTCGTATGTATGCAGCTGGCATGGATACGTACCTAGTCCTAAGTATTTTGGGACTGGGGCGTTACAGTCCGGAGAGGGGGATGGTGGCTTGTAGCGGCGAGCCAGTTCGGGCGGCGCCGGAGGCTGGACGCCTGGCGCGGCGGACGGCGAGAAGGGTCGGTTGGCTCTGGCGCAACGAGGACGGCGGGTTCGAGCGGTCAGCGGCGAACACGGGGAAGACGTGGCGCTTGGGACAAGGCGCGGAGGTGGCTTGCGGCCTGGGGTGGCTCGGGGCGACGGAGGTGAGTATGGTGGTAGTTTTGGTTTAATTTGGGGTTTTCTTTGGTTGACGGTGGTGGTTTGGGGCTGCCGCCGAGGTTGCCGCAGTGGTCGTCGTGATGATGATGGTGGTGGTAGGGTTTTAATGTAGGGTCTTCCTTTGTTGGCTTGGTGGTGGCTGCGTGGGCTGCCGCGACGATGGTCGCGGTGGTGGTGGTGGTTTTGGGGACGGTGATGGCAGTGGTTGGCGGTGGAGTTGGCTGGAGGTCAGTGATGAAGGTGGTGGTCGGAGATGCTCCTGTGAGGGCAGGGGTTCGGTGTGACGGGCTTTGTTTGGGAGTTTTTGGTGATGCTGGCTATGATGGTAGGTGATCGGCAGAAAGTAGTGGTGGTCGGGATATGAGGGCGTCGGGATAGGGGACGCCGGGCGGCAGAGAGGAATCGGACATGTGGCCGATGTTAGGGTAGCGGAATCAGCTTTAGGTTTAGGGTTAGGAATTTGAATGCGTCCGGGGTGTCGGACGCGATGAGATAATTGTATTTGTATTAGAAATACACATAGTGGATGGGAGGGGTATGGACACGGACACGGTGCACTTGATTGGCTATGGGAATTATTTGTGGAAAAATTTGGCTTGTGAAATTAATGGAGGAGTACCTGCCTATTTATAGGATGTAGAAATTTCCAGTTGGATAAAGATTGGAATTTATTTAAAACCCAAATAGATAAATACCATATTACTTTAAATAATTCAATTTAATCAAAATCAAGTCTAAATATAGTTTAACTCAAATAAACCCAACATAGATAAATCTTCATCCTTATTTTAAACTATTTAAAATAATTCAAATCAAGATTTTAAATTGCCATAATAATTTCAAAATATGATTTCCAAAAATATTAATAATACTAATTTCGAAAATTATTATTTAAAAATAAACTAATAAATAATTACGAAATATTTATCTATGACCAAATAATATTTACATAAATATATTTTTCTAAAATACAATTTTATAAGAATATTATGAAAGCTTTCCATAATTAAAATAAATAAATAATGAACTTGGAAATTTTGCTACGATAACTAAAATAATTATTATATATATTATTTTGAAACTATAAAAAATAGGAAAAATATTTTTCTAAAAATATGTACGCTCGCACATATTCGCACTCGTCGAGCAATTACGAAAAATAAAATTTTGTGCGCGACATACAATGCGACTAAGCGGCGTACAATACAAAATTTTAAATCAGTACCAAATTTAATAATAAAAAAATACTAGTAAAAATTTAGGGATTTTACATCCTACCCAACTTACAAGAATTTCGTCCTCGAAATTAAAAATAAGTAGGGGTTGAGAGGGTACAAGGGTATATCAATGAGAAACATTCAAATCACGACGTTCAAAACATGCATTAGAAAATCGTGACTTTGATAACTACGGAAATAAATTCCAAATTTAATTTAGGGAGTGAATGATGGTCGCGACAATGAATCTAGGGTCAAGGGAAAGGACGAGTAACTCGAGATGGGGATATAGTCACATTGGTTGGTCGGTGGCTAACTATTTTGGCAATAGTTGGGGGGATAACTAAAGGTGATACCTTGGGTCTATCTATTAGGTACGAGTCTCCGCTAAATAAGTGAAAGATGAGAACCAATATGAGTCCAAAGAAGTTGTTTTCAAATATCAATATGTGGTTCAAAGGCGAGGGAGTAATTCAAAAAGAATTGCCAAGGCTGTCGCGGATGGGACCCTAGAGGACAAGTTTAACTATGTCCCCATCCACGTATAACGATAGATAAAAGCGAACCAAAGTGCAATAGGTTGATCAGACCATCATGCACCGGTTCTGAGTAGACAATATGTTAGTGGGTGCGCACCCAATAAAACATGTCATGATCAAGCTCGACAAGGGAATAAGCTTGCAAAACTTAAGCTAAACTAGCAGTATAGGATAGTCAAAATTAGTAAAAACATAGGCACGATTAAAATTGAAAGAAGTGGGACTAGTTCAAACTTCTTAAGAACCTAGTAATGTCTTATGTTGGTGCCTATACAGTCGTCCTACTGTCTACTTGCTTAAGACTTGGTTAAGGTCACAAGTACGATTAGGTCGTAAGGCATTCTACCCAACTTACTAGAGTTAAACTAGTAGGATGATGGGACAATGGGTCATGTTCACCTAGTATGGGTTACCTTCCTAACCAATATCAAGCACGAAAGAAGGATAAGAATTAACGGTAGAGGGAATCAAGCAAGATGCAAATCAAGGGAGTCAAAGTAGAATTGAGGAGGTCAATTATGTGGATGAGATCCTAGACTCTGATCCTATTCGCAGGCTTGCTTGGTACAGTAAAGTAACCAAACAATTTTTCTAAACCTGCATGGGCCACCACACAAGGACTCTCGCACACACTACTCCTATACGTTTCTCAATTTTGAGCCACGCTCGTGCTACCATCCATCTTTTTCTTGAAACACAATCTAAAAATCTTCCACACTTTTCCGTTCCTCAAGTCTTACTTGATTCAACGTATCACTTAGTTGGATCGTGCACATATTCCAGGCGTCCCCAAAATATATACATTTTAGCCAAGTCTCGTGATAGAGAATCCGCCATCACCACTCGAGTTGGATCGTACACATATTCAAGTGTCCTTGATATACATGCATGTCAACCGAGACTTACGAGACGTCTGCCTAACTGCTAGGCTATGTCTTTAGGCTAAGGTCATCCGTCAGTATCGGAATCATAGTTCCCAAACAACAATATCAACACTGACCCCATCCTAAGGTCAAACCAAATTGATAGTACGAGGTTTTCTACCCAAGCTCGTATCAATCCAATTTCTAAACATCGAGCATTGATTCCCTACACACATCCCAATATTCATCACACGGGGTATAAGTCATTCAGCAAAGTCATCCTATGACAACTTATGTTCAACCAATTCCACGACGTATCAATATCGCTCGTTCAACAAACCATCTTGCATAGTCATCCCTTCAAATACGTTCAACCTAATCCGCCTATCAATCCTTCTCAAATCAAATACGCTATGACACAACTCGTTGCTAACCAAAATTTTATATTCCACATTTTCTAAGTCATCTATTCTAATTCACGTAATCGATCACAAGGTCGTCTGACTTAACAATATGCCACGCTCCGATCTCACGCGAGTCCGATTACCCACGGTGGACATAAAATTACCATGCAACGTTCCCGCAGAATAATCATTCTCATCGAGGCGTAACTCTTGTTTTGAGTCTAGACTAATTTATTCTCGATACGCGGATTGGACCTACTCAATCCTCAAGTTTACTCAATCATCAACCGCAAGTCCAAACATCTTTGAATTTTCCTTCGCATCAAACCAACAAGTCGAGATAATCAAAGTTACCACGTCCTGATTTTTCGAGTTCGATCATTCCAACGACATGAATCACCATGTCAACGCTTACGCGAAACGATCACCCCAAATTCGACGCGACGCATATACGAGGCTAGAATTGTGCCCGTGCAAGACAAGAATGTCGACGCCGTGGTTATCCGCGTAACCATCAAGACACAATCATTTTCATCCAACATTCATCTCAATCAAAATCCTAATTATAGCATCCAACCGAACAATAACACTTGCATGATCGTCATTCTTGAGTCAGAGTACCCCCGATTTATCGTATATCGATCTTTGATACGCCTCAATACCATCAACGATATGCGTAACCTGACGATCTTTCTTTGCAACCAATTTTGACTCGTACGAATGATGCTATCATCCGACTGGATGATCTTCTCGACATTCAAGTTCAAGTTCAATCATTATCCCTCGAATCATTCACAACATTAATTTTCTCAAACCAATTTCACGTATTGTTCATCCATTTATCTTAAGTCATCGACCAACGTCATTTCCTCAATTCGCATCATTCCTTGCTAACTCAAATCATCGAGCAACATTCAATCCGATCCTTAAAGCATTGCGTAACTTCAAAATCAAACCTTTCATGCACGCTATCTTTCTGTCGTGCTAACTTTTCATATATGATTCGTATTAATTTCCTCGATTAAGTCATCCATTCGCACACCCTAACTTTTTTCTCGATTTGATTTCACCCACTCAATCATTTTGCATTTCATACTCGCGCAATCTTCAATCCCGTGCACGTTCCGTGCGCGTCCATTTCTAGGTTGTTCGAATCAACTCGTCAAATCTCAAGACTACAACTTATTCAACGATACTCAATCTATGGCTTTGCATAATGCAACGCTTGCTGATAGACTCACCGACATCCCACATCCTTAATCAATCGATCAACATCCCTGAAGCTATCGCATACACTACTCAGGGATGAAGTCATTTGACAAATCCTCAAAACTATTATTCGAGTCAAAATTGCTTCTTCAAATCTTCCGTTATGACCATTCTTTAAATTTTCGTCCGAACGATTCCGTAAGTTTCAAGCACGCTCATCTATATCGTACCGACGATAACATCATCATTCGATAGCACCCCTCTCGGTAGTCATCTCATTTACTCAATCAAGTCTAACTCATTCTTGTTCGAAACATTACGAATCCCGCACTCGACTTTGCTAAGGTCGACACAAATCCTTGGTGTACATGCCCAGCCCGACTTAGCCAACCGTGCTTACGCAAACCATCTTTTTCTCCTACGTTTTTACAAAATAGATAGCCTTATTGTATGGACATCTCGTAGGACATTTGAGAGAGAGCGCACCAACGATATCAACTTTGTGGAAGCAAACACTTCAGAGTTTGCAAAAACAACGGAGTTAAAGAATTCAATCAAAGTCTAAGGACGTAAGGCCGTGCTCTGATACCATTATGTCACGCCCCGCTCCCGTAGGAGCGATCGTCCTCGCTAAGGCGTGATGCCGCACGATTCTAGATTGCGCTCGTACAAGGCGGGTTCCATAATGGCCGATTTCAGCGGCTGCAACGGGTTTGTCGCACAGAAGTCCCAAGCAGAGACATTGAATAATAGCAGCAGAAATTTAGAACATAACACAAGTCATTCAAAAGATGCATTTTATTGATATTGAAACAAGGATTATAATGGGCGCAAGGCCAAGATTACAAGTCACTCAAGCTCTCTCTCATCTCTCAATACATGTCTTGAACCAGCGGATGCTTTAGAAGGCGACGTCCATACATTATACACTACTAAAATCTGTCAAATCAGCGACGCCACAGGACATCGCTAAATAGGAAAAATATGTCGCTAATATCGATTAGCGACGTATTTAGCGACGTTTGCACGTAGTCGCGATTAACCTAGTCGCTAGACAACAAAACGTCGCAATACGTCGCTATTGCGACGACACTCAGCGATGCGGATACGTCGCTAATTCAGCGACTACCAGCGACGTAAAATGTCATCATTTACCGACGCAACCTAGCGACGTTGAGCGACTTGACATGCATCGATGCTGACCTGGCTTGGAAGCCAAATGGCGACGTTCTGCGACTTTGCTACGTCGCTGTAGTACCGACATATAGCGACGTTTAGCGACATCCTATGTAGCGACGTTTAGTGACGATCAGCGACGGTATTCATCATTGTTAGCGACATGCCTTATATTTACTTAGCGACGTTACCTTTGTCGCTGGACGTCGCTGAGAGTCGCTGAACGACGCTAATTTTAAAAAACAATTACAGCATTTGTAGCATCCCCTGTAGCATTTGCAGCATCCCCTACACCATTTGTTACAACAACGACGGTGTGTATCATAAACACAGTATCAAACAACACATATACACACAATCACGAACACGTTTGAAATACAATCTCATCAATCAACACAGATATATGAAAATTTGTAACAACAATGTCAAACATAATGGTCCACATAAGAATAATGTATGTATAACCATATAAAAGACCCAACAATGGGCCATCACACAACAATATATATGTCGACTACGGCTGATCAGGAGGAGCATCACTGCTCCTGGAAAGAAGGTAAGCATACTGCTCCGGTGTAAGAACCACCAACGACGATGAATGAGGAGGCATTGCAACCGCTAGAGAAGGAGGCAGTGTAACCGCTGGAGATGGATGCGTCCGCGTCTCCTCTAGGGCTCGCAGTCTGGCGCTGCATTGCTCCATGCAAGCCGCTATCCTAGTAACGGTGTCGTGAATGGACTCTTGTGTCCCATATACGTGCTGCACGGTGCACTTGAGCTCGTCAAAGCGTGCGGTGACCGACGCAGCGTCCCCTTGCGCCTGAGACCCTGGCTGCTCAGCAATCCTCCTCAGCATATCGTCGCGCAGCTCAGCAATCTGGCGGACAATGGTCTCCTCGACTCGGGACGACTCGGCCTGTGACGGCTGTGAATGTGCACTGGAAGAGGGAGCCCTGGATGCCTGCGTCGCAACAAATGTGCCATAGGACCCCGTACCATAGTACGTACCCCTCTGAAGACCACCAACAGCAGTCTTCCAGAGCTCGTCCTCCGACTGAGGCGAAGAGGGCTGCGATGTACCAACCCCTCCCTCTGCCGGTGTACTAGCACTCGCACGCTCATCACGTAGCCTAACATACTCTTCCTAGAAATTATTGTGCATCTCTATACATCAGTATTTACCTAAATTAGCCTAATAAACGTCTAAAATATTTAATTATTATTAAATATATGGTTATCTGTATATTCTTCAAGTTGTGTTAAAAATTAACGAAATCTAAATTTGTACTTACATAGCTCTGAGTAGCCCGGTTGTCGATGAGCTTCCCGTCCTTCCGATGGGTGGCCAGGAAGACGGTCACCATGTTTGGGTCCTCACCCCTCTGTACCTGCATGTTTGTTACATTTTATTCTTTAGTAAAATAGAAAATTATATACTCCTACTATCAATAAAATCTTATATACTGCAATAAATTACATACCAGACGACGGAAATGCTCCGTCATAGGAATCGATCCACCACACCACTTTCCGGCCCTCGTCCTAGCCGCCTTCGCCTTTTCCGACCGCTCTCTGTACCGGGGCTCCTCAAATTGAGCCCTCATCGTGGTCCACTGGTCAGGTGTGATCCAACCAACAATCGACTTTCTGGAGCGCTGACGAGCTTTCTGATTGTCAATTGCATCACGGATCAACTTGGCGATGACGGCAGGAAACTGCCTCTCAATCTGCTCGGCCCGGTGTGGTGGATAAAAATAAGTCCTCTACAAGAATTACAAATTAAAATAATAAGTTCTAAAAAATGCTTAAAATTATATTAATCATACTAAATTAACTATCTTTAGTTACCTTGAAGTGGGCAAACCAGAATGCCTTCCTCTCTTCCGAGGCATCCGAGTAGTTGATCCACGGACCCCCATAGTTGGACCTTATAAAGGAGCCCAATACTCTCTGTACCAACGAGGGACGATATCTGTATACAACGATAACCGACGTATTAATAAATATATATAGATATACAGACATGCATAATATATATATATATATATATATATATATATATATATATATATATATATATATTCATTTAACTTACTTCGTAGGACCGTCGACCCAAATCTCCATCCTCGTCTCGTCCTGAGGTGCGCATGGAGGGTCGCTCTGGTATCGATCCGCCCGGGCAGGAGTAGGGACTACCTCCTCCACCTGCTCCCCACCCGCCATGCTGCTGTCAGCGGTAGGAAGGCTAGGGGAAGTAGTATGATCAGCAAGCCTGGAACTGCTCGTCGCAGGTGTATTGCCACCCGGACCTGCGACCGTATGGTACAATGGAGTGCTCGGGTCAGACGATGGTCCGGAGCCATCCTCTGGTAACGGAGCTCTCTGCCCACCTAAGGACATGGCTCATCCTGGCCTATCTCTGCGTCGTCCTGAGGTGCCTCCGCGTCGTCCTGCCATGCTGATAATAACATTGGAGTTCATAATTTAAGACTACAGAAATATGAATACATCAAAATCACAGTTTATGATTGAAAATATAAATAAATACAATGACAGTTTAGAAATATCTGCATACATTGGAATTCATAATTTAAGTTTTCAAAAATGATCATAGTTCATAATTAAAGATTACAGAAATATGAATACATCAAAATTACAGTTTCTCAATCATCCTCTGAAAATTTATCTTCTTCGTTTGCCTCCTCCTCCTCCTCATCCTCTTCCGCTTCCTCCTCATCGTCACTAGCATCTCCTTCGTCTTCCCCTTCGGATACTTGTACCTCTTCTACACAAGTAAATATTGAATGGGGAACTTCTGCTGAGTCGACATCAACTGTATTTGGTACAAGAGGCAGCTCATCCTCCTGATACGCCACTTCGTCGACGTCGTAGGTATTTTTGGCTTTAGTCTTGTATACTGCCCACCAGTCGTACCTCGTTGTTCCCCGTCTAGGATATGTTGTAAAATATACGAGTTGATCTTGACTTGCTAGGATAAATGGTTCGTATCCTTGGTATCGACGACGGTAGTTAATATCTACAAGACCATACTTGTCAATTTTCCATCCTTGATCTTGTATGGGATCGAACCAATCAACTTTGAACAACACGATCTTGGCAGGCTCTATGCCATAGTTGTACGTTAATTCCACGATCTTCCATAAGACGCCATAGAAATCATTGCCTGGAGTGACATCTTTGTAGTTTGTAGATTTGATACACAAGCAACTGTTTTTTGTGGAATCAAGATCCAGGAAGCTATCTCTGATGAGAGCATTTGTTGAATTGAACTTAAACCCATTCACGCAATAACTTGGCCATATTTTGACGGCATAAATTGGTCCCTTGGCAAGAGTTCTAATAGATTCATTCTCAAGGATGACGTCCGGACGATCGACCTAAACACAAAAAGATACAAAATTAAGTTTAATGTTAAGTTATTTCTTGTGCAGTTGTGAATGGAGGAAGATTCTAACTAGCTTCTTACGTACATATGCAGTCAACCAAGACAGAAAATGAAGTCTCATTTCTTCTTCTACTTCTTCATCTGCAATGTATGGTCTACTTGACCTCACTTCATCATTAAATTTGTTGAAAACCAATAAATATCGGAATATACTCGTTAAATTATAATAACGTAATCAACAAATAGATGACTTAAACATTGAAGATTTTTAGCTTTTCCACTTCATCCTCCTCGCAGTTGAGTAATATATATAACTGGGCAGCCTTTAGTTCCTCATCATTCAAATATCTCTTTTTCAGTTTTCCATAAGGCTTTCCAAGAGCATTGAAGACATTCAATAATGTATCATTATATTCTATATCTCCATCGTCGTTCCTCGGAGCTCTTATTCTATTTATAGCAATATGAGGCTTGAAATACATTGAACAAAAGTTTGTAATCTCCTCAAGGACATAGGCTTCACAAATAGAACCCTCGACCCGTGCCTTATTTTTCACCTTCCTCTTCAGGTGGTTTAGATGGCGCTCGAACGGTTACATCCACCGATAACCGACGGGTCCACCAACACGTGCCTCATATGAAAGATGAATTGGCAAATGCTCCATAGAGTCGAAGAATCCAGGAGGGAACACCCTCTCAAGCTTACACAATGTTACTGCAATGTCCATCTCTTGCTTTTTAAGCCGATCGACGAGCAACTTAGTAGAACAAAGATCTCTGAAGAATATGCTAAGCTCTGTCAGTGGATCCCAAACGATATGAGGTAAGAATTTTCGAAATGCAATCGGGATTAACCTCTCCATAAAAATGTGACAGTCGTGGCTCTTCATACCCTGTAGTTTATTCTCCTTCGGGTCAACACATCTTCTCAAATTCGATACGTACCCGTCTAGAAATTTTAGGTCCTGGATCCACCTACAAAGTTTACCTTTGTCCTCCTTGTCCAGAGAGAAAATGGCCCTGGGCTGCTTATACTTTCCACTGCCTTCCTTTATCAAATGCAACTCTGGACGTCTGCATATTTCTTCTAAGTCCAACCTGGCCTTGGGATTGTCTTTCGTCTTCCCCTTTACGTCCATCACAGTATTTATTTATTGTCAAATACATTCTTCTCGATATGCATGACCTCCAGGTTATGTCTGAGCAGATGGTCACTCCAATATGGTAGGTCCCAGAATATACTCCTCTTCGTTCAGTTGTGAGCGCGGCCAAATCTATCACACTTGTACCCCGCTGTAGGCTCTTCAATAGCACTTGACAATTCTTTAACTTCTTTCCATATCGTGTCCCCGGACCACCGTGGCGGTGGACTGGACTTTTCTACCACGCCAGCACGAAAAGCATTCATGTTCCTCCAGTACGGATGATCCTTTGGCAGGAACTGTCGATGACAATCAAAGAAGTACGGTTTTCCTCCGTGTTTCAAACGGAAAGCCTTAGTACGATCTATGCAATACGGACATACGAGACGACCATGGGTGCTCCAACCCGATAATATTCCATCGGCCGGGAAATCATTGATGGTCCACATTAGTACGGCCCTCATATAAAAGTTTTGCTTTCTGGAAACATCATATGTGGTTGCACCTACTTTCCACAACCGATTCAGCTCATCTACCAAGGGCTGTAAGTACACATCGATGTTCCTCTTCGGGTTCTTCGGACCTGGAATAATAACAGTTAGGAACATGTAAGGTGTCTTCATACACATCCAAGGCGGCAAGTTGTACGGAGTAACAATCACAGGCCAACAAGAATATTGTGAGCCCGAAAGTCCAAATGGGGTAAAACTGTCGGAGGAAAGCCCGAATATGACATTACGCGGCTCCGAAGCAAAATCGGGATACACTCGATCAAAGTGCTTCCATGCTTCCCCGTCGGATGGATGATCCAGTACTCTATCTATTTGTTCCCGCTTGTGCCAACTCATATTATCAGCTATCTCATTTGCCATAAACAACCTCTACAACCGCGGCATCAAAGGCAAATAGCGCATCAAATCGGTTGGCTTGCATGCACTAGAAATCCTTGTTATACTGGTTGCCTTGAAGCGATCGGCACCACAAAATCTGCAGGCGTCTTCATCCTTGTCGTCCTTATAGTACAACATGCATCCGTTGCGACATGCATCAATTTTTTCATACCCCATCCAGAGCGATCTCACCATTCTCTTGGATCGGTAGAAGTCTTTAGGTAACTTGCCACCCTCCGGCAATATATCTTTAATTAACTCCAGGATTCGGTTGTAGCATTCTTGAGACATGTTAAAATCTGATTTTATGCTCAATAATCTTGTAATCATCTCCAACGGTGAATGGTCATCACAACCAGGATATAAAGGAGTCCTTGCATTCTCCAGCAACTCCATGAACTTTGCAGCATTGGCATTCGGTGCCTCCTCAGCTGCATATTGATTGTTCGGATCGAAACTAGGCCCTGCAGCATCGAAAACCATATTCGTCCACCCTTGGTCGTAATCAGCATGCTCGTGGACATCTACATAAGGCTCCACATAAGGCTCCGGCTCGGAGGCTAAAGGCACAAGTTCTCCGTGTACGGTCCACTGATAATAATTTGGCATAAAATCCCTCGAATACAAATGATATGTCACATCCACTTCCGAATGATATTTCAAGTTGCGACATCTCATACATGGACACTTAATTTTTGTACGGTCCATGTACTGAGGGAACGACTTGGCAAACTGCAGGAACTGTTGCACACCCTGTATAAATTCATCCCGCATACCGTACATATTATCAGGATGACGATTGTACATCCACAAACGGTTTTACAGATAGTAATTCATATCCATTTTAAGATAATTTTGCAAAGATTGACACAGATAATAATTCATCAGGATGACGATTGTATATCCACAAACGGTTCTGCAGATAGTAATTCATATCCATTTTAAGATAATTACTGCAGAAAGTGAAGACCGACATGAACTGACGCACGAAAGTGACGATTATACGACCACAAGTTTTATGTTCTTCAACGATATATTTCACATGCATAATTGCCAAGTGTGGGGACGAATGGCTCAGAACACAACCCAAAATTCATTCTAGCATATATTAGTTTGAATCATCTATGTTCTGTACATATGGTGTAGTATATGTTCTTATCGAATCTAGTATCTGAAGGATGTAACAGAATCAAGATGAACCCACATAATGTAATACTAAGACATTATCTACTACTAAAAGATGTAGTGATAGGTTGTCGTATCATCATTGCCGAGGGATGGGGGTCGGAGGACAGTCAACTTTATCTACGGCTATATAGTTTCTGCCTCGCCAGTCGAATGGCTGCAGGGACTATGTCCTGATCACGATGTCGTACCGTAGATTAATGCAAATTCCTTATAGCAAATGTCATACATAGATTTCTGTCTCGCCAGTCGAATGGCAGATAATTATACAAGTCAAACTAGTCTTAAATACTGGTACCAACTGCCTGAACATGACAGTCCCTAATTTGTACTGGATTTATCCTACCTCTGAGTTTTACACATATTAAAAAGGAAGGTATTTACTGTTAACAAGATAACCTGTCATGAATTGAACAACAGGCAGACTTAGATTTAGGATTTAAAATATGGTATTCTGGTCAACTTAATTCGGTCAAAGGGTACTGAAGTCTAATTAAGACTTTCAACTAAGCAGGCAGCCTGGACTGCTGTTCAGAACTTGGCAGGCAAAATCCCATACCATCTGATGACAAAACTATACACACCCTTGCCCAAACCATTTGTTTCAGTAGGTAAAACATTCCAGATTACTCAAGTAATCTGTCGTACAACATTTGGTGTCAACAGCATTCCTTATTAATTGTAACATGTATACTATCATATCCTAACTCTGCCAAAACCTGACCAACATACCCTACACTAATCATTCCATATTTTAGTAATGTCAGTGAGCTAAATCATACTCAACTGTCGAGAATACTTAGGAGAAAACTCATTCACAGGATTAGTATCCATCCTTCGTGACATAGCTAAAATTTTATAGGGCTCGATAATAATTATTAGTCAATTTATTCATCATTTCAAAACCCTAAAAATGCCCAAAAAACTCCCAGTATCAGTAAATAGGGCTCGAACCCTAAATTAGAATTCGATTCCAAACAAAACAAATTGACAGTTGATATGCCCAAAAAACTCCCAGTATCAGTATATAGGTGTCACACTGTGAGTCTCGTGTCCACACAGTGGGACACGACGTGTCCAAACCAACAAAATAGGTGTCACACGAACTAGAAGCAAGTCCACGCTCCCGTGTCCCCCGCAGCGAGTCCACTGTGAGTCTCGTGTCCCCCGCAGCGAGTCTACGCTCTCATGGACACGAACTAGAAGCGAGAGAGAGCTAGAAGACGAGGAGAAAATGGGAAGCGGGGACAGGGGAGAGTTACCTGAGGAGGAGCTACCTGAAGAAGGAGGAGAAAGATGAGGGAGATCGCCGGAGGAGCGCCGCGGAGGAGGAGGTCGGAGGAGGGAAATCGCCGGAGGAGCGTCGCGGAGGAGGAGCGCGCAAAAAATTGGGGGGGGCAAATTTGTGAATGATCGAAAAGGAAACCCTCGCCGCCTATATAAAACATTTAGCGACGTCCTTCTCGGCCGTCGCTAAACGTCGCTGATATTTAATAAACGGCGACGCTGCTTAAAATGCGTCGCTAAACGTCGCTATATCAGCGACGTGTACTGACGAACTTGCGACGCAGATTCCTATTTAACAAATTATAGCCGCTAGACGTCACTATTAGTCGCTGTTAGCGACAAACAGCGACGTCTTAGATAAACGTCGCTAAACCCCCAAAAATTAGCGACGTTCTTTCTTGGAGTCACTGATATGACTTATTTTCGTAGTGTATGTCCCGTATAAGTCTTGACTCCATGCGGTCGTATGCCTCAAATCGCTAAGGAACTCCGTGCCTCGACGCATCCAAGCGAGCTCTACACCACGAGCTTCTACCTGTGCCTGTACGTAAAAATTATGTGGGTGTCAGTACTCAACTGTACTGATAGAATGAGCTCCTCGCCCACCCATACAAAACCGACACGTTTGATTTACTTTGTGTAACATAGTCCCCTTTGTATTGTCTTTCTAGTCTTGCTTTAGAATCAGTTTTATGACAGACGCCTTGTCCCATTTCGTGTCTCAAGACCATCCCGTGCTTGCAATAACAACGTTAGCCCATAACTTGCCTCTAGACCCTTCTCGTGCCAACAACGTTAACCTATCAAGTCGTGCTTGCCGTTTGGCCCAAAATTAGAGATGCAACTATACGATAGACTCCATTCCCATGTGACCGTACTATAAACCCATACTGAGGTCGTGTCTTGTAATTCAGTGAACTAAACCATATCGCCGCCTTGCGGCCCTTGCTACTTTGATCACCAACTGACCCAATTGAGACTTGTGAACTCAGTCACTTAACCAACTTTGTCTTACGGTGGTTTCCTGACTTAAACTCCAACGAATCAAACCAACTTGTGCAACTCTATGCCAACAACTCAAGACTCGACACCACAACTCATGCCGAAGCACTTTGCCTATGTTGAAGCCAAATCTTAGGCCCAAATATTGTCTTCTGACTGTATATACATTCAACTCAACTCAATCCAATGGCACACACTGTTGACACAAAATCACAGACAACCAAATATTGATAAAATTGACAATATAATACTTGTCATAATTCAATATGACACATCAAGACAGATCTCAGTGCAAGACGGATGACGGCTTTCTCCTGCAGCGTACTCAGTTTTTGAGTCTGTATTTTTACATTTATTGAGTCTAGATAAATGTAAACTGAGTAGCACTGAGTAGTTTGGGCCTATACCTATCTCCAAACCATAAACCAAAAGCTCCACCAAACCAAACTAGCCCACAAAGCCCATTTTAGCAATTATTCCTCTGGAGACAGAGTTCGGGCCAAACTCTGCCTCCACACAGAGTTCGGGCCAAACTCTATCCCCTAAATTATACGACCCTAATTTTTAGGGTTTGTTGTATGCTGGTTGTCCAACGGCCAAAAATTTGAATTCTTGACACAGAATTCTGGCCGAATTCTGCCAATCCTAACTAGTATAAATAGACCTTGAATTCTCTCATTTTTAATCATCCAATCTTCTCTTCTTTTCTCTACAAAGCCTCATATAAGCCTTAACCTTCTCATCTACTAGCCACAAGCTTCCTAAGCCTCAAAGTGCTCAGTGCTATTCAGTTAGGAGTTTGTGCAAGAGTCAAGAAAGTCACTTGGAAAATTCCAAGCATCGCCACAGCGATCTTTGTAAGAAGTTGACATGCTCTTCTGAAGAAAAGGCACGGGGTGTAACTACTATTTCACAAATAGTGGATTTAATCCTGAGTTAGAGTTCTCAGGCCTGGACTAGTCCTCCACGAGAAAAATCATGTTAAAATCGACTGTATTTGCGTATGCTCTTTTGATCTTTATATTTTCGTATTTACTCTGATTATTTATTGTTGGTGAAAAAAGTTTAATTTTTATTTGGCTATTATTGTCATAAACTCTATTCACCCCCCTCTAGAGTTGCCTACCTGTTCTTCAATTGGTATCAGAGCTCTGTTCTCTCAACAAGGACTAATATCCTAGAGCTGATCCATGGCAACCACACAACCTATGTTTTTCAATCATGGTGAAGGACAATCCACTCATAGGTCACCCTTATTTGATGGAACAAACTACACCTATTAGAAAACAAGGATGAGTTTCTATCTCAAGTCTCTAGACTTCGACCTGTGGACCATTGTCACCGATGGTTAGAAAAACCTGTTAGAATAGTTGTCAATGGAGATCTCGTCGAGAAACCCAACGACAAATATTTCAACGAGAAAAAGAAACAGGCGAGTTTATATGTTATAGCTATTAATGCTTTGTTTTGTGCAATAGACATGAATGAATTTAACAGGGTCTCGACATGCACCACCTCGCACGAAGTATATAAGCTTCTAGAAGTGACGCATGAAGGAACCACTCAAGTCAAGGAATCTAAAATCAGTCGTCTTACACAAGAATACGAGGCGTTCAAGATGAAGCCAAATGAGACGATCACCCAAATGTTTACAAGGTTCCTTGACATCATCAATCCTCTGTCATCTCTTGGCAAATAATATACAAATCATGAGAAGATCTGCAAGTTACTTAGGGGGCTACCAAAAATTTGGAACCCTAAGGTAACAGCTATCATAGAAGGCAATGATCTCACCACAATGTCTATGGAAACTTTGATGGGAAAGCTGATGACCCACGAGCTCGACCTCAAAGATTTCGACGAACCTGCTCCAAAGGAAAAAGAGATTTCCCTAAAAGCTCATCGTCGAAGGGCTGATCTTGAAGATACTGACGACGACAAATCTGAAGGTGATGATCAAGCTCTTCTAGTCTGCAACTTCAAGAAGTTTCTTTGTTTCAATCGAAGAAAGAAGGAACAACAAGAAAACGACGAGGAAGAACCAACGTGCTACGGCTGCAAGAAGACTGGACACGTTCGAAAGGACTTTCCTTTCGCAAAAAAAGGCAACAGATATGAGAATCCCTACAAGAAGTCTTCCTCAAGAAAGTATGCCAACACTAACATTTGGCATGAAAGCGAAGCAAGTGATTCCGAGGAGGAAAAGGACTCTCCTCAAGACACTGCTAATGTCTGCCTAATGGCAACATCCGAAAAGATATCTAGTGAAACTCTCGATGACTTTACTTTTGACGAACTTAGCAATGCGTTAATGATTTACTAAATGACCACAAGAAAGTTATTAGTAAATATAAGCATGCCAAGGAGAAAATCAAAAGCTATGAAATAGAGATTCAAAATCTTTCTTCTTTGTTTGATAATGTTAGAGACACTCCACCCACGGAAGTCACTAATGAGGTGTCCAAGCTTAAGTTAAGCCTACATGATGCTGAAGCACTTATTGAAAAGCAAATACGTGAGATCATAGCACTCAACAATGAGCTTGATGAAGAAAAGAACAAATACAAGATCTCTATTGCTAAGATTGATGGTTTAAATGCTAAGTGTAATGAATTGCATGCTGCCTCTAAGAAATTATAGATTAGATTGGGAAAACGGGTTGCTCAACCTCAAACCCAATCACACAAAACACCCACAAAAACCACTCATAATAGTAAAATGCGTCACCCACATGCAGCACGCAAACATGCTTACATATACACGTACTTCTATGCAGCACATAAACCACATGCACATAGATATTATTCTCATAACTATCATTCTACTGCTACACATAGTCACTATCCTGCTAACTATCACCATGCTACACATAGACATAACCATCATCCTGCTGCTACATATAGTCACTATCCTGCTGTTCCACACAACTATCACCATGCTGCATATAGACCTCACTATCAACCTGCTCCCAACACAAATAGGCTTGCTACTTACACCTACTGTGGATTACATGGTCATATTTCACGTAAGTGTAGAATTAGAAAATTAGTTGATATCAATCTATATGTATGGGTACCGAAGACTAACATTTCAGGACCCACAAGAACTTGGGTACCAAAGGTCACATCTACTCGTAATGTTGGTGGACCTTCCTCCATCAACTAAAAGCAAGTAGATTCTCAATAGTGGATGCTCGAGACATATGACGGGAGATGCAAATCTTTTTGTATCACTATCGATGAAGAGGGAATGGTACGTATCCTTCGGTAACAATTTAAAGGGCTACATCATAGGTAATGGTACTATTGGTCATCCTCATTCTCCTGTAATAAAGGATGTCTGCCTAGTGACCGATTTAAAGCATAACCTGCTCAGCATAAGTCACCTTGCTGATCATGGATATGATATTAACTTTGGACAATAAATGCTATATTTATGATAGGTCAACGGAAGACATCGCTTTTAAAGGGACAAGAAAGGATAACATTTATATTTTCTATCTATCTAGAAATACTAACAGTGCAGGAAGATGCCTCTACGCCCACAAGGATGAGAGACTATTGTGGCACCAGCGTCTTGTTCATGCCAATATGGATACTATATCCAGGCTATCGACAAAGAAGCTAGTAAGAGGTTTACCCAATATCACATTCAAGAAGGACACGGTATGTGCTAAATGTGAACTAAATAAGGCAACCAAATCTTTATTTCATTCTATAAACACTGTAGGTACTACTAGACCCTTACAATTACTGTACATGGACTTATTTGGTCCGAGTAGAGTAGCCAGTCTTGGTGGAAAACTTTATACTTTTGTTATAGTTGATGATTTTTCTAGATTTACTTGGGTTTTCTTTCTTTCAAAAAAAGCGATGCGATTTCTGTTTTCAAAATTTTTGCTAAAAAGGTTCAAAACGAAAAAGGCTACATGATTACTCGAATCCGAAGTGATCATGGAGGCGAATTCGAAAAATCTAATTTTGAAAAATTTTGTGATTCAAATGGTTTTGATCATGAGTTTTCTTGTCCTAGAACTCCTCAACAAAATGGTGTTGTGGAGCGAAAGAATAGGACTCTTGGCAATATTGCTAGAGTCATATTGAATAAATTTTTACTTCCGAAATATTTTTGGGCTGAAGCTGTCAGTACAGCATGCCATATTTTAAATAGGGTGCTTATTCGACCTATTTCAAAGAAAATACCCTAAGAGCTTTGGTTTGGTAGGACTCCAAATGTTTCATATTTTAGAGTGTTTGGTTGTCACTGTTTTATCCTAAACACCAAAGACAACTTAGGCAAATTTGATGCCAAAGCTGACGATGGTATTTTTCTTGGCTATGCTGCCAAGAGCAAGGGATATAGAGTGTTCAACAATTGCTCATTAATTGTAGAAGAGTCTACTAATGTGACTTTTGATGAGGAAAATAGTACAGCAGCTATTCCCGACGATGATGTTAAGCTATCAACTTCTACGCCGATGAATACCACCCCTGAAACCAACTCTCTGGAGGGCTTGCCGAAGAAGTTCGCATTCAAGCCGTCACACCCAGAAAACTTGGTAATAGATGAGGTATCACGCGGAGTAAGTACTCGATCATCGTTAAGAGATTCCATTGCTAGCACTGCTTTTATTTTGAAAATTGAGCCTAAAACTATTTTAAAAGCTTTTAATGATGAGTTTTGGATTTTAGCTATGTAAGAAGAACTCAACCAATTTGAGAGAAGCCAGGTCTGGGAACTTGTTCCTAAACCAGCTAACCACTCGATTATTGGTACTAAATGGGTTTTTCGTAACAAAGTAAATGAAGATGGTTCAGTCACTCGCAACAAAGCTCATCTAGTAGCTCAAGTATACAACCAAGAGGAAGGTATCGACTATGATGAAACGTATGCTCCTGTTACAAGACTTGAATCCATTCGGATGCTTTGTGCCTTTGCAAACTTTCAGAATTTTAAACTTTTCCAAATGGATGTCAAAAGTGCTTTTCTGAATGGTTTTATTAAGAAGGAAGTTTTTGTAAAACAATCCTCTGGTTTTGAAAATCATAAATTTCCCGACCATGTTTTCAAACTCAAGAAAGCGCTATATGGCCTCAAACAAGCCCCCAGAGCTTGGTATGAACGCCTAAGCAATTTCTTGCTAGATAAAGGTTTTTCAAAGGGGAAGATTGATACTACACTGTTTATCAAAAGTTTTCAAAACACTATTCTTTTAGTACAAATTTATGTTGATGATATCATATTCGGTTCTACTAATGAAAATCTATGCCAAGATTTTGCTAAGTGTATGCAAAAAAAATTTGAGATGAGCATGATGGGGGAGCTCACCTACTTCCTTGGATTGCAAGTCAAACAAACTTCGCAAGAAACTTTTATCAGCCAGTCAAAATATACAAAGGATATGCTGAAGAAGTTTGATCTTGACAACGTCAAACCAATCAGCACCCATATGGCTACTACGACCAAGCTGGAACCTGATGAAAGCGACAAACCTGTTGACCAACGTAAGTATCGAGGCATGATTGGTAGTTTACTCTATTTAACTGCTAGTCGTCCCGATATCATATTTAGTGTTTGTTTGTGTGCTCGCTATCAAGCTAGTCCTAAGGAATCACACATGTCCGCCGTTAAGCGTATCTTTCGATACCTTAAGGGTACTATTACAGTGGGCTTATGGTATCCCAAATCTACATCCTTTGACCTTATCGGTTATTCGGATGCTGATTTTGCGGGATGCAAAGTCGACCGTAAAAGTATAAGCGGCACGTCTCATTTATTAGGAAAGGCTCTAGTCTCATAGTTTAGCAAGAAGCAGAATTCTGTTGCACTATCCACAACAGAAGCTGAATATATTGCAGCTGATCGTTGTTGTACACAAATTCTGTGGAAGAAGCAAACACTTGCAGACTACAACCTATCTTTTATGCACATTCATATATTCTGTGATAACACTAGTGCTATCAACCTTACTAAGAATCCTATATGTCACTCACGTACGAAACACATTAAAATTCGTCACCACTTTTTGCGTGATCACCAACAGAATGGCACTATAAACTTAGAATTTATTGACACTGATCATCAGCTGGCAGATTTCTTTACTAAACCACTATCTAAAGAGCGCTTCAACTTTCTTTATCGTGAACTAGGAATTTTGGATGAAGCGGTTATTCATTAAAGTGGCCTGCGTAAAAATCGATTATGTCATGGTTTCTTATGATGATTTTGCTATGGGTACAAGCCGAAAGGTTCCTTCTGACAATAAGGCTTAAAAGTCTAAGCGACACGGTGCACTAGTCTTCGGACTACCGCTAGCTGGGATCCGGCCCCTGCAGCTACCCCATGGCAGTTTCACCATACTGAATTGTGTCATAACTCCTTATTTATTACATGGTTTACTTTTATTTATAGATTGCCAAATTCAAATTTTTGAACTTCATTGTCGTTCATTCTTTCAGCCTTTATTTTGTGAAAATGTTTTCTTGGGCATCTACTTTTGAATTTCTAAAAAAAAATTTTCCCTCCTTTAATTTTTTTTAAACTCAACATTGTTTTTAACCCTATTTTAGCCTGGCTTCAGTTCTGGTCCCAGAACACAGAACTCGGGCCGAACTCTGCCTAACACATAGTTCGGGCCGAACTCTGTCTGTTCCTTCCAGAACTTCAGTCGGGCTCAGCCGTTGATCTATGTTTCATCCAAGGGTCCAGATTTTACCTGACCATTCAAACCCCCTTCTTAAAAATGGGTTCTTCCTTTCTCTCTCTCCTCCATTGCCTCCTCCAAAACTTCTCCAAACCCTTCCTCTTCGAACCCTAACCCTAGCTTTCTCTTTCTTGTGAGGATTCCTTCTCCAAATTCAAAGAGAAGACTTCTTGCATCATTCTCTTCCATCCTCCACTATTTCCTTGAGGTATAATTTCTTCCTTTTTTCCATCTCAATTTCATATTTTTCTTCATTGTTCATGGCACCTAGGTTGTTTAATCGAGAAAAGAGGGCTCGAACTGAGGGTGCATCCTCATCGAACCCTCCTCCTCCTTGTGATGATCAACAAATTCACCCTCTTTTCAATCTACCACGTCCTATTGACCCCGACACGTTCAATGATCGAATATTTGTGTCATTGGAAGCCTCAAACGAATGGTTCAATAATTTTCGATCACGTCCCGTGTGCACGGGCCATCCTATCAACTTTACCATTTTTTTGACTTATGACTCCTTATTTCATGATTTGTGTCTTGATGAACTAGTTTCTACTACTTCACTTATCTACTTAAATGCAATTCAAATGTTTTATTGCAATCTTACTTTTGATGATACACGTTTATATTCTCGTGTTGCTGGAATTGACATATCATTCGATGACTTTGAACTTGCGGAATATCTTGAAATTCTGGAGCCCAACTCATGGGAGAAGCTTGTCGATGCACGCAAGTTTCAATTCCCCGATGGGTCTTCCCTTAAAAGCTTCAAGGACGATTTGTGTACCCAAAACACACGTCCACGCAAGCTACTTGCCAAAAAATTTAACCTTTATTTTTACGAGCTTCATCGTATTGTCTTTTCCACGATCCTGTCCAAAGCAGGATCGACTGATGAAGTTTCATATTTTGAGATTTTTGCTATGTATCACCTTCACTTCCATGTCCCATTCAACCTTCCATGTACCATGATGGACTGGATGATCAATGTTAGGAAGAGGCCACGATCTTTGGTCTATGCTCTCTATCTTCCTATAATTTTTTGTGCTTTTTATGTCCCTCTTGATGAGTGCTAATTCCTTCCAGCCCCTGCCTTCCTATCTAAGACAAGGCGGCTTCAGGCAGCTGTCGGATCTTCTGCTGAGTTCGAGCACTTTGATGCTTAGGCTGATGCACCTACTCTTGGACAGCCTGCACCCGCTCCTCATGCTACTCTTGAGTCTATTCAGACGATACTTCACGATCGGTTCATGTTAGAGGACGATCGCTGGACCCAGCTCGACTATCGTACCATCTTGCAGATGAGTGCCATCAGCAACTCACTGCATGACATTCGGTACACTATGTCTCGGCATCCTTCTATGCTACTTCCTATGGAGTGGGATCCTGCTCACGATGGGTACCGTATAGACGACCCTTGGGTTATGCGCTATTTAGATCCGGATGCGGCTTTCGTGGATCCTCGACGTTCGGATACTGATCCATCTGACGATGCTGGACCATCTCGCGCTACATGGTGGATGTGGTCGCTTACCTGCTGTTGCTGCTGAGGATCTTAGTTTCAGTTTTTCTGCATTATGGACTTCTATTTTATGTAGTACTTTTCTTGTGTTATGTGACACTTCAGACTCTCTATACAGTTTATCATTACTTTGATGTGCTTGCCAGTTACTTTCATTTACAAATTTCTGTTTGTTTAAGTTTGCTAAATGACAAAAGGGAAAAATTATTTGATATTCGATATTCATATTATCATATTATCTATGTTATATGTTGGTAGAGATTGTGCTATCATGTGTTATCATCTATGTTATCTATGTGTTGGTAGAGATTGTGTTTATTAGGAAACAGAAAAATTGGCTTACAGAGAAGCAATGTTTACGGGGGAGCATTGCTTCTATGCACTAATTACGGGGGAGCTATTGCTACTACTTGTGTCCAGGTATGAATATTGAATATACAAATATCATTTTGTCAATTATAGATTGCTGACACAAAATCACAGTCAACTAAATATTGATAAAATTGACAATATGATACTTGTCAAAATTCAATATAACACATCAAGACAGATCTTAGTGCAAGACGGACGACGGCTTTCTCCTGCAGCGTACTCAGTTTTTGAGTCTGTATTTTTACATTTATTGAGTCTAGATAAATGTAAACTAAGTAGCACTGAGTAGTTTGGGCCTATACCTATCTCCAAACCACAAACCAAAAGCTCCACCAAACCAAACTAGCCCACAAAGCCCATTTGAGCAATTCTGTCCTCTAGAGACAGAGTTCGGGCCGAACTCTGCCTCCACACAGAGTTCGGGCCGAACTCTGTTCCCTAAATTACAGGACCCTAATTTTTAGGGTTTGTTGTATGCTAGTTGTCCAACGACCAAAAATTTGAATTTTTGACACAGAATTTTGGCCGAATTCTGCCTATCTCAACTAGTATAAATAGGCCTTGAATTCTCTCATTTTCAATCATCCAATCTTCTTTTCCCTTCTCTTCTCTACAAAGCCTCATACAAGCCTTAACCTTCTCATCTACTAGCCACAAGCTTCCTAAGCCTCAAAGTGCCCAGTGCTATTCAGTTAGGAGTTTGTGCAAGAGTCAAGAAAGTCGCTTGGAAAATTCTAAGCATCGCCACAGCGATCTTTGTAAGAAGTTGACGTGCTCTTCTGAAGAAAAGGTACGGGGTGTAACTACTATTTCACAAATAGTAGATTTAATCCTGAGCTAGAGTTCTCGAGCCTGGACTAGTCCTCCACGAGGAAAACCAGGTTAAAATCAACTGTATTTGCGTATGCTCTTTTGATCTTTATATTTCCGTATTTACTCCGATTATTTGTTGTTGGTGAAAAGAGTTTAATTTTTATTTGGCTATTATTGTCATAAACTCTATTTACCCCCCCTCTAGATTTGCCTACCTGTTCTTCACACACGCGGATTGTCGCCCTTGCCGATACATCTATATGAAAGGTCACTAGCATAACAAGCTATCATGGACGTATAGTTTTGTTAATCGGGGTCCTTTCAACGCGAGTAGCGAGCACCGTGGAAAGTCCCCGCTTAACCTGTGCTAAAACCTTATGCACGACTATACCCTATTTCCTCCTAGGCCGAGTCGGTGCCGTGGCCTCGGATAGCCGCTCGAGGAAACTCTTACTTGTCGACAAGTTGTCCATGACCATGCAAGACTCAACTCAAACTGACGTCTCACACAGTCATCCTTCTTTCAGTGTTACCCTCTCTTTCAAAACCAAGTTCAAGACTCTTATCCTTAAGACCCCTCGATGACCCACGATCGCGAGCATTCTTTCCATGTTACCCTATCATTTTATTCAACTCAGAACGACCATTTGATAGCCCTTTTTCTAAATTTGACTTGAAATCAACCGTAGCTCGTGCCTTAAATACTAAGTCCGTGCATCGTGCCTTAAAACGACTTATGTTCCGTGCGACAATATCGTCCAACCCATACTCCATATGACTAACTTTGAGACCGTAGGACTTCGTGGCTATACCCAGCCGTAGAACTCGTGGGAGCGTGCTTGCTACTACTCCGATAGCCTAGCATAACTTGCCTAACTTAACTTTGCAACAACTTGATGAGCAAAGACTGCGTCAAGCCTTGCATCGTGGGAACATACCATATACGCATTCGACTTTGAACGACCAAGTCATTTGGGTGCCTAGACTTATTTCATAATTCGTTCAACGCAACTTAACTCATGGGCAAACCAAGGCTATGCCAAGCCTTGGACGATGGGACCGTACATGCTTTATGAAGCATTCATGCGGGCGATGTCTATAACTTAGGCTACATTCATAACTTTGCCTACTTAACCAACTTTCCTTCTTCCAAGCCACGGGACGAAGGATCGAGTGTCATTTTCAAAGCACACCGTGCACTAACTCTAAGCCGACTGTTGGACCTTTCCATATTCTAACTCAATTCGACCCGTCGGGATTATTCCCTTATCTATGTGGATTCGTCTCTTTTATTATCAAGCCTATTTGTGCAAGTTGAAAATATGCGATTTATTATGTGAAGGCTAAGATGAGGCAAGTTCACCGAAACTACCCCACCTGAGCGAGCGGTCGCCTCGACCGAACGATTTCTTCGAGCAGTCGTTGCAAGGCTAAGTTCAAACGCCATCAGCGTTATGATTCCTCCGATTGACTGAGCGAGACGGGGAACTAAAGGTTTGACTCAGAGTTGACCAAGAGTTAACTTTGACCTAGATTGACCTAGAAATCATATAGATGCATTGTACACTTCATTTATAACTTCTTTGTATACATCATGACTTGTGTTGCTCTAAATAGGACTCAGATACCTCATTTCGGATAGTGTATTCTCACAGACATTCAGATCGCAGGCGAGTACATTCTCTGATCGTTTTATACTTGTCACGACTTATATTCTTGCTCTAGATTACTTTACTTGATGCTGACACTTGTTATCACAGATTAGTACTGTATGGATCTTTCATGCGATGTTATTCCCTTATAGGATACATCGGGCATTTTGTGTTCGTGTACTTTATCATGGGCATCGTGTACTCCTTGTGTTCGTGTTCGTGTGAAATCGTGTACTCTCATATGCCCACATGTTCATCTTGTACAACTATACTTCGTGTGCAATAACATAACTTGACTGGATCCTTGTGTATTGATTGGGGAGGGTGAGTAGGAAATGGTTATGCGATCAAATTCTCTATTGTATAAAACATTGTATATGTCCATTGTACCCTCGTGTATAATGGAGTCCCATTTTATTGTACAACCTAACCTGTTTACATAACCATATTATGCTCTAAATTACTAATCACATACAGTTCTTACTTATCATGTATATATTTCCAGTTTTGAAATATCTCTTATTTTCGTGTACATCTTCTTACAGTTCATGTATCATACTCTTTTACATGCTTTATATTTCCTGCCATGATATGAACTGTGTGAGATGTATTGTGCTCGCTCTTGTCCTGACTGGACCTGTTGAAAATATTATAGATAATACCGATGACTTCTATCCAACCTACTATGGAGCCCATCTAGACGACACCTGTGAGTTGGAACCACAAGAGGATCCAGCTCTAGCTGAGGACGTCATCCCTACTGCTTAGACTAGATTAGCTAGGCTTTATCTTATTTTCTATATGTCATTTGTATTGACTTTACAGTTGTATTATTTTTTGGATGTTTGTGATGTTGTGTCATTTAGACACTTAGACTTTCCTTCTGTTTGTATGTTCTCTTTGAGATTTCATATTTATCATATCGTGCTATTTCCATCTCTAGATTTGTGATTGAGTTGTACCTTCTGTGATTTGTCCTCCGTTCGGAGAGTATATCATATTGCATTTGGTTCATGATAGTGACCTAGGACAGCGTTCTACCGTCGACACTGCGACGTAGGCTGGACGTACCCACTTCTCGTGCCCCTACACTGGGTGTGGGTCATGACACAGCAAAATCCTCAATTTATTTAGAATTAGGCAAATAACTTAAGTAGTACTTAATAGAAAGTTGTAGGGAATATTTGGTCGTGATGTCACGACCTGCACCCGGAAGATTGGGTATGAGTCATGGGTACGTCTAGCCTACGCCGCAGAGTCGAGATAGATCGTTGTCTAGATTAACATCCAATAACTCAAGCAATATAAATGAGTGGTTAAATGTAACAATACAATACTCAATCATAGACACTAAAGGTAGTTAAAGATAATAAACAAATAAATGTTCCAGAAGGACATGGAGTTACAAGTCTAAGACATAAATCTAAATAAAAAGAAAATATATATACATGCCAAATGTAAATTAATCGAAGATAAATCCTATAATAACAAATCTAGTCTAACATTACTATGCGGTGTCATCTGGAACCTCGATAGCAACCTCCGTCTGGTCCTCCGGAAAGGCAGGACCAGACTCATCTAAACCCTCTTGGCACCATAATAAGTAGGACACCAATTCTCAAGGTCAACTCCTAAAATATTAATATCCAATCAGGATTGGAGCAAAGGACAATCAATGAAAGCAGTTCCAGGTAAATGACAAAGACTATAAAACAGGAATATAGTAAATATAATAAATGATAAAAGAAGATAACTGAGAATCACATATGACATGTATAGTGAAATAAGTACAACTAGGATCATGGCTGTAAACTGGAAAATATGAAATCAAGATAACATGGTAAATGCCTACTATTTCTAGGTGTTTTGAAATACTACTTGATATGTGACCGGCTTAGATGCAGCAGGGAGTATCAGGTCCGGCTATTCATACGTGAGTGTATGATTAGATATCCATATGAATCTACCACATAAATTTAAAGGTATTGATCCCATATCAACTAGTATTTCTCCCACCCCAACTAATATAAATGGATCCAAATCACGACACGTTGCAACATGTAAATCACAATGCATGAACTAAACACAAGCATAATGATCACGGTACAACAATAACATGAAATACAACATCTCTTGATTAGGATTTCATTAATTATCAGTGTGTAACATACGTGCCAAGAATCAAATAAACATTACTAAAACATGTATTATAGAAACTATCATATACTGAAAACAATCAGTGAATGTACTTGTCTTTGCTCTTCCGCTGAAAGTTATAATCATAATCCATATTGGTGTCCATGAACTATATATTTTTTATTTTATAATATTTAAGATCAGAACTTTTATAGAGTATGTTATGCTTACACAATATCATTTCTATGTATACATAAGGTAGACTATGATTAAAGGTAAAAGAAACTAGTTTTGGTATTCTGGTCACCTAATTAATTGAAATCCTTATCGTTTACCAAAACAACATAACCTAACATATGAAATAATAATATAATAATATTAAAATATCATTTGTCTAGAAGTTAAGAAATCACAATTTTAGGATAACTAGTAAATATTAGAATTGGGTTCTAAGGCATGAACCTACACTAAACAAAGGGTTGAATTCCACGACATAAATATCCCTAAAATTTATGTTTAATCATAATATAAATGTATATCAACATAATTTTGAGATATTTATCATGGGAAATTATTGGCGAAGTCTTGGTAAGTTTCGGTTTTAAGAAACTAGTGAAACTAGTACTAGTCATTTCTAGGCTTGAATCGACATGTTTTATGTCATCCAAGTTGGCCCTAATTAAACATTTTAAAAATTAGAATATAATTTGTTTAAAATTGTAAATTAATGGTTTATAATCTATAAAATTTATCAACATAACCATAGTAAAAGTTATAAATATTACAAACTGAAACTAGTTAGGTTCTAATTCTCAATGAACCCAAAAATTGAAATTCTAAATATTAATCTGTGTTCTAAAATTAAAATTAACGTAAAAAAAATTGCATAACAATTATTATGAATATTTATATTTTTCTAGCACCTAATAGGATCAATATATCGTGTCTCGAGTTTGGTTTAATTCTGAAAAAGTATTCTACATACAATATTAGTGTTTACACAACATATCTCATGTAACGTAATTCTGGAATTAAATAATCATGGCCCAAAAACCCTACTTTAACGCAACTTTCACATATATATATAATGAAATAATTATATAGCATGGTAGGGGGTCAAGTTAGGAAAATATTTATGAAAGTTTCGTCCGAAATTCAAAAAAAAAATGCACATAAAATAATAGCTACAAAAATGTGTCGCAATTCTAGAACGAATATTTCTTGTGTGCATTTAGAGGGATTTTTCTTAGTTCTATGTCAATTTTATTAAGTTTTCTACCTAGGGGGATGATATATATAATTATTCCCTATGTCATATAAAAATATTCGACAAAAAATGAAGGTACTTACCTATGTACGGACGTGGACATATTTCGTGTCGCGAGATTCACCCCGCGCACCCTTTCGAAAAGTACCTGTAACGAAGAGAATTTGAACATAACATATAGACGATTATATATCAAATCAAAGGTAATTTGAAGAGCTACGAGATGGAAAAGGTTTGGAAAAGTTTTACCAAATGGTTTGGTATGCACACCCAATTCTTTGCACAGAATTCATGGACAACATACTGTTCTGGACACATCGTCGTGCGACAAAGATTTGAGGGGTCATAAAACTCTATTAAAAATTATGTAAAATATGGAAATGAAAGGTAAGAGATAGTGGAAGATTTTTCGTAAATGGCTCGTGGCTCGTACCTATTGTTTTCGTGGTGCAAAATATTGTTAAAGTCAGCACTATCCAATAGTCCTATATTCTGAAATCACCTTCAGTCCAACGAGTTTGTGAGGGAGTTTTGGGATAGAAAAAGAATGGAATGAGGGAAAAATGACCCATTGGGCTGTAGGCGGTTGAGGGGGGAAGGTTATGGCAAAGTTTTAGGAGAAATAGGATAGTGGGGAGGTGGTTTTGGCAACTAAAAGTGGTGGTCACCACTTAATTCTGAAAATATATGTAGGCTAAAGTTGTGTGCTGTCTACACATTTGTGTGTGCACTACATGGGTCAAGTAAGTGCTTGGTTAGGGTCTTCTACATCTTGTGCAAGTGTGGACCAAATTTGGGCTTGATCAGAGTTGATTTGATTGGGTTTGAGTGACCTACACTAGTCACTAGCACCACCCTAACTAGGTTGAAATCAAGCTAACTACAATGCACCTAGCCAAGTCCAAACTTATGTCACACATAAGATCAAGCTAACTGGGATGCGTGCATTGGTACCGCACTATAACATGTGTCATGTTTGATATTATTCTATTGTATAAATTTTAATGCTTCTCATACGACATTTGTAGATAGTTCTTTATTGTGTTTTTTTGTTTCGGTTTTTGCTACTTGGGGTTGTTCTCACTATTTTTGCATGGCCAGATATTGTAGAAGTGCCAGAGGATCCTCCTATTATCTACTCCGATGTACCGTATAAGGAGTGTAGCTAGGTTGGAGGTTGAGTGGGTTTTCTTCTCTTGTCCACTTTACATTTTGTAGTACTATATTCTTTTGAAAATTTAGCTTCTGAGCATGTGTTAGCTCGTATTCCGAGGGCCTGTTTTCGTCATTCAAACAACATGATTGCATATTACTTATATATTGCAGTTGGATTATGTACTTGTTGCTACTCTTGCTACTTTTTTATTAGGGACAATTTATGAAATGCCCAAAAACTAAAAAAGTTTTATGTAAAATCCACCGCTAAAAAAACTTTCATCGCGTGCCCAGAATTAGAGAAACTTATCCAAAGCGGGTTCCAAATGACAATTTTGCCCTTCCTTTTAATTTATTGAAAACACCCACGAAACTGCTCTTAAAAAAATGTTTCGATACTTCAACTTCTTCCATACGCTGCTCCATACGCTGCTCAGTTTCGAATCTAGGTTTTCTCCTCAAAAATATTCAAAAACTCGTCGGAAAATTTCGGAAAGACCGGGACAAACGGCAAAAGTGCTAAAATGGAGGTCCAAACATCATTTTTTTTGCGATTCTAAAATTTCGGAATGCCGTCTAACGACGAAATTGTTACTTTCAGTCTCCTCGACGATACGCTCATTTTGCGACAAACGGGACCTCGTTTCGACCTCCCAGTCAAAAGTTATGGCCCTCCAAAGTTTCAGCTGACCATAAAATGCAGGAGAATGGTCATTCTCCGTATTAGAACACGAAAAATATTAATTTCGCATGAGGGTGGTCATTCTCCATGTTAGTAACACGGAGAATGTCATTCTCCGTCTTAATTTACACGAAGAATAGTCATTCTCTGTGTTAGTAACACGGAGAATGGCATTCTCCGTCTTAATTTACACGGAGAATGACCATTCTCCGTGCTAAATTACACGGAGAATGACTATTCTCCGTCTTAATTTACACGGAGAATGCTATTCTCCGTGTAGTTTATCACGGAGAATGGTCATTCCAGTATTAAAACACAGGAGAATGACCATTCTCCGTGTTAGAAACACCGAGAATGCCATTCTCCGTGTTAAATAAAACGGAGAATGTTATTCTCCGTGTAAAATAAAATGGAGAATAGCATTCTCCGTGTAATTTAGCACGGAGAATGGTTATTTCAGTGTTAAAACGCAGGAGAATGGCCATTCTCCATGTTAGAAACACGGAGAATGTCATTCTCCGTGTTAAATAAAACGGAGAATGGTCATTCTCTATGTTAAATAAAACGGAGAATGGTCATTCTCCGTGTAATTTAGCACGGAGAATGGTCATTTCAGTGTTAAAACGCAGGAGAATGGCCATTCTCCGTGTTAGAAACACGGAGAATGACATTCTCCGTGTTAAATAAAACGGAGAATTGTTATTCTCCGTGTATTTAGCACGAAGAATGATCATTCCAGTGTTAAAACGCAGGAGAATGGTCATTCTCCGTTTTAAATAAAACGGAGAATGGCATTCTCCGTGTTATCATTTTCAGTGTTAAAACGTAGGAGAATGGCCATTATCCGTGTAATTTAGTTTTTTCAGGAATAAAGAGTTTCGTTCTTCTTTCAAAGCGATGATAATTCTTATGGAAAAGAAGAAGAAAGATCTTCTCTCCACAATTGACCTAATCGTCGGAAAACTTCAAATGTCTCCACGATGAAGATGATGATGATGGTGATGATGATGACGAGCGATGATCTGAGTTCGACCGAAGAAAAGCACACCGAACTACGAACGATCTTTGTGATCTCTGCTGAAGATGAGAGCAATGGAATTCAGATTTTCCGTGAAGAAGAAGAAGACGAAAATCGCAATCCATATCTGAGTTTTTTCAATTCAAATACATATAGATGACCAATTTGCGCGGAGGGGTAGTTTCGGTATTATAAAAATAGCAGTTTCCAGCGGGTGGCATCTAAAAGGGAATCTTGGAATATTTAACGTGAAAATACTTAATTCTGGGTATTTCATAAAACTCATCCAGCGGGTGGGCATTTCATAAAAGCCCACCCCGAAATTGGGTTTCTCAGCAATTTCCAGTTTTTATTTTGACTACTAGCTTCACGATTATACATGATACAATATTTTGTGATGCCTTATTATTGTTCATATTTATCATATCTTTGTTACGTTTTGTGGATTAAGATGCACAAGTAGGCCATATGATGACCGTTAGATTGTTGAGTTACCCCCTTGTCTCTTACAAACATGATCGTGTTTCGGAGTACTAGTGTATTTCGTAGTATATAGCTAGTCCTGTCATACTATTTTTTCTGTATTTCAATAGTGGGGCATGGCAATATTGACCGTAGAAAAAAAAGAGTCAAATAATCATTGGTTGCTCCCTTTCGGACCAGTCATCAATATACTTGGATTTTTTTTGCTAATTTATAAATGTTAGCAACAAAAAAAATAAAATAAACTTTTGCTAGTTTTTAAATTATATTTGATTTTTTTTTATACATATTGAACTTTGAAATTTTTTTCGGTTTCTTGCCTACTGTGACCGGCCATGATGAGTTGTTCGCTCTTTAATTAAATTTAAAAACATTATTTTTCACTGTCTAGAGCATAATTGATAATTATTGCTTACAATTTATTGCCATTGTATTTTATATTTACAACCTGATTCTTATTTTTGTTTAACCATACCTTTTTGGAATATATTATTTTTCTTCCAAACCCAAAATACCAAAAGGGAATGACTACGACTGCTATTGACCTTAATATCATTTTACATAATTTGTTCGACTATTGAAGAAAATACACATAACATACATGGCACTGTAGTGTATGACATAAGTCAAACAATGCATGCACTTCTAAATCTAATATGATTAATATCGGAGGACATTTTATGAATATTAAAATCTTTATTTTGAAAACATGTCAAATTATTCAATAATGCTAAGTTTACAACCAAACATTTAAAACATTCTTACAACCTACACTCCCCACTGCTAACATGGTCCCATCCGGCTCCACCTCTCCCCCCTCTCCTCCAATGAAAACCGGCCATGTGGCGGTGGTAAGGGGGTTGTAAACATTTGGTACCCAAGTTTGTAATAAAAAAATAGATCAAAAATATTAATACTATATATAATTACTATCTAATAATAATAATAATAATAATAATAATAATAATAATAATAATAATACACACTTTTTATATACGTCTATTTTGTTTATATTTTTCTTAATCCAAGTTTGTTTTAGCTCTATCCTTAGGTGGGGTTTGGATGAAGATTTTGTATTTCCAGTAATCCACCTTATATTTCTTTTCTATGTGGAGTGAATTCAACATTAGTATACCCATGTTTGGTTAGGTTGAAAATATGTAGTCTGAAAATTTTAATTTTTTATTCCCACATTTGATTCAGACATGAATATGAATTTTAATTTGTTTAGTTTTCCATAAATACTATTTAATTTATGATGTTACTATTACTTAAATTCAGTTGGTGTTACTAGAATATTACCATCTAAACAAATTATAATTAATGTATCTAACCAACATACATTATTTCATGAAAGCAAAAATATTCCTACAATTGTGAGAAAGCTGAAGCTTCCATATTTCTCCTAATTTCCAATTCTATATTTACCAAATATGAGTAACGAACCAAAAATCAATGTTCAAGCCTAAAACTTGTACCAAGTAGCACCTAAGTTTCTAAATTTTATGTCTGTATAAAATTTTATCTGTACATGTTATTTTATTCAATAACAATCTTAGTTATTGCCACCTCCAATTTTCTTCTAAACACTTTATAATTTTTTTTTTTTGGGTATGAATTACCATTTCTTGGTTTTGTAATCAAAGCCGGCCCAGACCCAGGGCAGGCAGGGCCCAGGCCCGGGGCACCATATTGTTGGGGGGGCCCAAAAAAATTTGTAGTGTAGTATATATTCGGCTTCAAGTTTCCTATTATGGGCTGCCGCCTGGGCTAACTTTGCTTAATACTTAACTAGTAAAGTAGTAAACCTAAAACCAAGTAACAGTCACACATAAAAATCACAAGCAACCATTAAATAACCGCCCCCAATTAATTCATTTGTCGCCTCGTATTCTCTTCCTCTCATCGGTTTCCTTTTCCATCCGAGAAAATAAAAAATTGCCTCCTCTATTTCTTTGATGGCCATTCTTCTTCCCAAATCCAACGTCAATTTCTTCAATTTTATTTTGTTTATAATTGAAGCATGTCTAATTATTATTTTTCATCTTCACCCTTTTTTCTCAGTTTTCTCCTCTTTTGCTCGGTCTCTCTTCCTTCGTTTTGATCTTGAACAACCAAGTTTAATATAATTTACTGGTATGAATCTTACTTTTTACTGTTTTATTTATGAAATTTAGAAATGTTCTTACTTCTTCCTAAATTTTTAACTAGATTATATTACATTTATAAGCAAATCACTACCAGGAACCCATTTGTTGTTTGCAATTATGTATTGTTCATTGAACTTTATTTAGATTTGATGGTCACAACACAACATAAGAACAAGAAAATTGTTTCTACGGACAAAAGATATTTGAAATAAATTTTGTTTGCTTTATAGAATACCAATATGACAATTTTTTTTCGTGCTGTAACCAAGTTTCAGAATAGTGGTTTAAATATTTGTTTTGTTGATCTATTTATATATTTATTGTTCAGATTTTTTTCATACTTTTGTTTTAACTTCTAATGGTGATTGTATTGGGGAGGCTCTGGAATCATGTGAAGAAGGCCAATGCCAAGAATTTGCTAGGGCATGTGCATTAAATATGTTGTTTGACTAAAACTTAGTTTCATACTATACTTTATAATACACCCTCAGTAATTCCTTAGGGGCACGATTTAAAATTTTGCCCTGAGCATTAAAACTCTCAGGGCCGGCCCTCTTTGTGATGCTCATTTGTAGACAGACTTATTATTTTATTCGTTTGGGGTAAAGTGCATTTAAACCCTCCTTAGATGTTACGAAAATGCAAATAAAGACTCGCTGATCCGAAAAAGACAGTCCGTTACGAAAATGCTCAAATCACCCCCCCCCCCCCCCCCGCTGTTAAAATTCGTTAAAAATCGTCTTAAAAGACGATTTTGTCCCTCCCTTCTCCCTCCTCTTTCTTCGGTGGTGGGGGCGGGTCCGCGGGGGGGGGGGGGGGGGGGGTCGGCGGGCGGGTCGCCGACGGAGGGAGGAGGGGGGGGTCGGGGATGACCAGCGGAGGGAGGAGGGGGGGTCAGGGTCGGGTCGCCGGCGGAGGAAGTGGGGGTGGTCGGGGATGACCAGCGGAGGGAGGAGGGGGGTGGTCGGGGTCGGGTCGCCGGCGGAGGTAGGAGGGGGTCGAGGGGCGGGTTGCCGGCGGAGGGTGGAGGGGAGGGTTGGGGTCGGGTCGCCGACGGAGGGGGGCGAGGGGGGGGGGCGGGTATGGAAGGGGGGGCTGGTAGGGAAGGATGTGGTGGGGTAGTTTAGGTAGTTTTTTTTAATTATTTTTTTAAGTCTTAACGGCCATTTAACGGATAAGGGTCATTCTAAACAAAACAAATTTTTTGGGGGTGCAAACTGTTGTAAATATGGATGTCCCATGACTCTTAGTCATCCATAACTTATGTAACTCATGCCCTTTAGCGATCCATTGTAAACCTATATAATGGCCATATTGGATGAATGAAATGACACACAACTTTCTTCTCCATTTTCTCTTGTTGCTATCTCTCTAGTTTATAACACGTTATCAGCACGATGCAACCATTATTCATTTCGGGAGACTCATCGATGTCAAGGTATAACTCAAACATCAGGTAAACCTTTTTATTTTGATTGATAAAGGTGTTTGTTCATGGTTTGTTCCTTTGATTCTACATATACATTTGTTTATACAATTGTTGTCCATCTCTCACTTCATCTAATTTGTTGTATAATATGTAGCTTTCATGTTTGATATCATTTTTTTTATTATGCTTAATAGTAAACATCCTATAATTCTCAAATTGTTTCTTAAAATTTAATATATATTAATATTTATTTTACTTATTAACTTTTGAAATGAATAAAAAATATTTTACTTCATTCAATATAATTGTGATTATGTTATTTATAAACCTATGAACGAAATGATTGTTGTACATTGGTCATATATTTTCTATTTTGAATGTCTTGATCATAATATAAAGAAACAATCTATTTCGATCTTCTCAAAAAAAAAAAAAAAAAAAACAACTAGAATGGTGCATAGCAAAATCAATGTTTGTTTCTCATATTTTGATTATATTATTCAAGTGCGTAAATAAAAAGAAAAAAAAGTTCACATTATCTTTGCGTTTTCATTATGGTGCAGATTTGCATTTCTATTTTGTTGTTTATTTTCAAGAATAATGTTGCATAACTTATCTTCTTCTCAATAAGAAATAATGTTTTTTTTATCATCAAGAAATTATTATTTTGGCGATATTTTTGATAATTTTTAGATGAACCTGAAGTTTCATGAAGAAAATTTGAAAGAAAATGTTCAGCTCGAAATGTAGATTGAATATAAGGCTTGAAGCAAAAATAGAATATGTTACGCTTGAAGCCTAATTGATAAAACTCAAACTTGTAGATTTGAGTATGTATATTATATTCTAAAGTAATATTTTTTTCAGAAATATGGCAAACATCACCAAGCTTGAGTTCGCTGCTCTTGATATTTTCGGAAGAAATTATCTAACTTGGGTTCTTGAGGCAAAAATTTATTTGAGTGCAAAGAACCTTGCACATGCAATCAAAGAAAAAAAATGAGGCAAGCGAACAAGACAAAGCAAAAGCAATGATTTTCATTCGACATCACCTCCATGAAGGGCTGAAATCCGAATACCTTGGAGTTAAAGACCCAGCAGTTCTATGGAAAAACTTAGAGGAACGTTATGATCACCAAAAGAGTGTGATACTCCCAAAAGCTCGCTATAATTGGATGCACCTGAGGTTGCAAGACTTCAAATCGGTAAACGAATATAACTCTGCAATGTTCAAAATTGTGTCTAAAATGAGATTATGCGGAGATAATGTTACTAAAGAAGACATGTTAGAAAAGACATTCACTACTTTCCATGCCACAAACATGCTCATGCAGCAGCAGTATCGTGAAAAGGGGTTTAAAAAATATTCTCAATTGATCTCATGTCTTCTTGTTGCTGAACAAAATAATGAGCTTCTAATGAGAAACCACAACTCACACCCTACTGGATCATAGCCATTCCCTGAAGCGAATGCAAATAACTATGGACAAGAACGTGGTCGTGGTCGCGGTCGCGGTCGTGGTCGCGGTCATGGTCGTGGTTATAGTCATGGTAAAATTCAAAACCATGGTGGTCCTAACCATCAACCCTTCAACAAGAAGGTTGGGCCATACCACTTGAAGTGGAACAAAAATGGCAGAAAACAAGATAAAGAAAAGGGTACAAAAGTTGATTCTCCGAAGAATTATGAAGAAGCTTGCTACAGATATGGAGCAAAAGGGCATTGGTCTCGTACCTGTCGTACACCAAAGCACCTAATTGACCTTTACCAAACATCTATCAAGGGTAAAGGAAAAGAGAAAGAGAGCAACTTTGCAAATTTCAGCAACATTCTTGAAGATGAAAATGATCCAATAGAATTCACTCATTTGGATGTTGAAGATTACTTAAACGAGCCAAGTGGAGGAATTAAGTTTTGGGGTGATGATGCTAATGATGGCAACGAAAATATCAAAAATGATTAAGTTGAATTTGAGATTATTTGATCTTTTCCAGTTTAGTTCTAGTTTTATGTTTGTTTTATCACGTTTCTAAGTATCCGTTGTTATGCTTGTTTTAACCTTTGGTTTTTATCAATAAATTAAATATTTCTTACTTAATTTATTTGTGTTTATAGAAATATGAAAAATAATGATGCTGTGAACAACTCCAACGGTGGAGATATATGCTTGGTTGACAGTGGATCAACGCACACTATTCTTCGAGATCGAAAATATTTTTCGAACTTAAAATTGGCACAAGCAAATATTAGTACAATTTCTGGTACTACAAAATTAATTGAGGGCTCTGGAAGAGCAAATATTATATTACCGGGTGGAACAAATATTTTTGTAAAAGATGCTTTGTATTCAAGCAAGTCAAAAAGAAATTTGCTAAGTTTCAAAGACATACGTCTCAATGGTTTCCATATCGAGACTATGAATGAGGGGAATATGGAATATCTATGCATTACATCCAATGATTCATGCCAGAAGCATGTGAAAGAAAAACTTCCAGTTTTCTCATCAAGATTGTATTATGCAAAAATAAGTGCCATAGAATCTAACACTGTGATGAACCAGAAGTTCAATGATCCAAAACTTTTTATGCTTTGGCATGATCGGCTTGGCCACCATGGATCTAGTATGATGCATCGAATAGTTAGAAACTCACGAGGACATCCTTTAAAGAACCAGAAGATTCTTTTACCTCGTGATTATGTGTGTGCTGCATGCTCACAAGGAAAATTAATTATAAGACCATCTCCAATGAAAGTTAATCTTGAGTCACCTATGTTCTTACAAAGAATACAAGGAGATATTTGTGGACCTATTGACCCACCTTGTGGTCCATTTCGTTACTTTATGGTCTTGATAGATGCATCATCTAGATGGTCACATGTATGTTTATTGTCAACAAGAACGGTTGCTTTTGCCAAACTTCTTGCTCAGATTATAAAGTTAAGGGCTCAATTCCCTGATTATTCTATTAAGACAATTCGTCTCGATAATGTCGGTGAATATACATCTCAAGCATTTAATGACTATTGCATGTCAATTGGGATTAACGTTGAACATTTAGTTGCACATGTCCATACTCAAAATGGACTTGCAGAGTCTTTTATTAAAAGATTACAATTGATTGCTAGACCTTTACTTTTAAGGTCAAGTTTACCCACTTCTGTTTGGGGACATGCAATACTACATGTAGCTGCATTGGTCCGTATTCGACCAAGTTCATTTAATCATCATTCACCATTGGAAATTGTTTCTGGCCAGCAGCCTGATATCTCTCACTTAAAAATTTTTGGTTGTGCAGTTTATGTTTCCATTTCTCCACCTAAAAGAACAAAGACGGGCCCACAAAGGCATCTTGGAATTTACGTTGGTTTTGACTCACCATCTATAATAAAATACATTGAGCCCCTGACGGGTGATTTATTTAAGGCAAGGTTTGTTGATTGCCATTTTGATGAGTCAATTTTCTCGCCGTTAGGAGGAGATAAAACGTCACTTCCTGTAGAACGGCATGAAATTACATGAAATGTATCATCTTTTATTGATCCACGCACAAGTAGATGTGAGCAAGAAGTGAAAAGGATTATCCATTTGCAAAATATTGCAAATCAATTGCCAGATGCATTCACTGATATTAAAAAAGTGACAAAGTCTCATGTACTGGCTATAAACGTACCCGTACGGATTGATATCCCTGAAGGACAACATGATGGCACATTAAAACCGTGCATGAAACGTGGACGCCCTGTTGGCGCTAAAGATAAGAACCCTCGAAAGAAAAAGGTACAAGTTATTACTCCCGAAGAAAAAATAGTTTCGAAACATGAAAGCGCTATAGAAAATTTGACTGATCAGTCTAAAGTAACTCCTGAAGAGGCACATGATAATGAACATATTTCAGAAGAGATATCTTTGAATTATATGAGTACAAGGGAAAGCTGGGATAGAAAGAAAATTACTATAGACAATATCTATGCTTATAATGTTGCACTTGATATTGTAAATGAGGATCCTGAACCAAAATCTATTGAACAATATTGACATAGAAATGATTGGCCAAAATGGAAAGATGCGATACAAGCTGAATTAAAATCCTTAGAAAATCGCAAAGTATTTGGACCAGTAGTCCAAACCCCTGAAGGTATAAAACCTATTGGATACAAATGGGTATTTGTAAGAAAACGAAACGAGAAAAATGAAATTGTGAGATACAAGGCACGACTTGTTGTACAAGATTTTTCACAGAGACCTGGAGTCGATTATGATGAAACATATTCCCCTGTGATCGATGCAATCACATTACGATATTTGATCAGCTTAGCAGTCACAGAAAAACTTGATATGCGGCTTATGGATGTTGTTACCGCATATTTGTATGGGTCATTGGATAATGACATTTATATGAAGATTCCAGAAGGATTCAAATTGTCTGAAGCAAATAACCAAAGATCTCATGGGTTATACTCAATCAAATTACAACGATCCCTATACGGATTAAAACAATCTGGAAGAATATGGTATAATCGCCTTAGCGAGTACCTTATTAGAGAAGGATATATAAACAATCCAATTTGCCCATGTGTCTTCATCAAGAGATCTAAAAATGGATTCTCAATTATTGCAGTTTATGTTGATGACTTAAATCTTGTCGGAACTTCCGAAGAGCTCACAGAAACTGCTAACTATCTAATGAAAGAATTTGAGATGAAAAATCTCGGAAAGACAAAATTTTGTCTCGGCCTGCAGATCGAACATTTATCAAATGAAATTTTTATCCATCAATCTACCTATGTAGAAAAAATCTTGAAAAGATTTTATATGGATAAATCTCATCCACTGAGTAGCCCCATGATTGTTCGATCTTTAGATGTAAAGAAAGATTTATTCTGTCCTCGAGAGGATAATGAAGAATTATTAGGTGTCACGCCCCGCTCCCGTAGGAGCGATCGTCCTCGCTAAGGCGTGATGCCGCACGAGCCTAGATTGCGCTCGTGCAAGGCGGGTTCCATAACGGCCGATTACAGCGGCTGCGACGGGGTCGTCGCACAGAAGTCCCAAGCAGAGACATTGAACACGCAGCGGAAATTTAGAACAAAACACAAGTCATCAAAAGAAGCTCTTTATTGATATTGAACAATGGTTACATTGGGGGCGCAAGGCCAATATTACAATCACTCAAGCTCACTCTTCTCACATTTTACAAGTTCACTCAGCTCTCTCTCATCTCTCAATTACAAGTCTTGATCCAGCGAAAGCTTCGGAAGGCGATGTCCATACATTATATCCCGTATAAGTCTTTGAATCCATGCAGCCGCACGCTTCGAATCGCCAAGGAACTCCGTGCCTCGACGCATCCAAGCGAGCTCCGCGCCACGAGCTTCTACCTGTGCCTGCATATAAACACTGTGTGGGTGTCAGTACCACTGTACTGGTGGAGTGAGCTCCTCGCCCACCCATACAAAACCGACACGTTTCATTTACTTTGTGCAGCTTAAAACCCTTTCGATTGTCTTTCTAGTCTTGCCTTAGGTTCAGTTTTAGGACCCGCGCCTTGGCGCAACTTGTGTGTCAAAACCATCCCGTGCTTGTAAGGTCAACGTTAACTCATACTTTGCCTCTAGACCCCTTCTTGTGCCAACAACGTAACCTATCAGGTCGTGCTTGCCTTTCGGCCAAAATCAGAGACGCAACTACGCGGTAGTACCCAATTTCCTTACGACCGTGCTATAATTCCTTTGTGCCGTGCCTCGCATTTCGAGTCCGTGCCCAATAACTCACGTAACTTCAAGAAAACTGCCCTACGGCCCTTCTTGACTTAACTCGCAACAGTTCAAGTCTAACTCAAGCACTCTATCCAACGACTTATCACTCGACGCCACATCCCGTGCCGAAGCACGCCGCCTTCGCTGTTGCCAAATCTTAGGCCCAGACATTGTGTCTTTCTTACTGCATACTGCATACATATTCAACTCAACTCAATCCAAAGGCATACATGCGGTTAGCCGCTATCTGCCGACATCTATATGAACTTGGTCACTGGCTCCCAGAGCCATAGTGGACTCCTCTTTCTTTTATTAGACGGGCGTCCCTTTCAGCGCAAGGTAGCTAGCCCCGCTGCAAGTCCCCGCCTAACCCGTGCAAAGCACAGTTTATCTTTTGTTTCCCAATGCCCGCAACGGTCCCGTGGCCTCGGGCTTGCCGTGCGGGGAAACTTTTACCCTGTCGACAAGTTGCATGTTTTCCAATGCCCGCAGCGGTTCCGAGGCCTCGGTTTACCGTACGGGGAAACTCACTTTGTCGACAAGTTGTCCAATGACCATGCAAGACGCGATCGACACTTTCCAAATCTGAGTCCGCCACGACGACCTATAGTCGCGGGCATTCTTCTTTCTTCTGAAACCGCCTCGACGACCTATAGTCGCAAGGCCTCGCCGACCTGTAGTCGCGAGCATAATCCTCTCTTGCCCCTTTCTCCAAACTCAATAAATCAACCGTGGCCCGTGCCTTAAAACACTAGGACCGTGCCATCGTGCCTCAATCCGACTTCTGTTCTACGTGACGTTATCGCCCAAGTCATACTTTATATGACGGGCCTTGGGATCGTGGGACTATTTAACCTGTCAACCGCAGAATGAGCGGGACAGCACTTGGAATGACTTAGGTCGACCGGCATAACATTGCCTAACTTACTCAGCCTACAACTTAACGAGCAAAGACTGCGTCGAGCCTTGCTTCGATGGAACGTGCCGTGCACCGTTCAACTTTGAACGACCAAGTCATTTGGGTACTTGGACTTACGTCGGCAGTCATGCGAGCGTAACTTAATTCCTGGGGCAAGCCAAGGCTATGCCAAGCCCTGGACGATGGGACCGTGCATGCTTTATGAAGCATTTATGCGGGCGACGCCTATGACTTAGGCTATTTCATAACTTGTGTCGAAGACCAACTTTCCTTCTCCCAAGCCACGGGACGAAGGACCGAGTGTCATTTCCAAAGCACGCCGTGCACCAACTCTAAGCCGACCGTGGGACGTTTTCCATGTTCTAACTCATTTCGACCCGTCGGGATTATTCCCTTAGCTATGTGGATTCATCTCTTTTATTATTAAGCCTACTTGTGCAAGTTGAAAACACGATTTATTATGTGAAGGCAAAGATGAGGCAAGTTCACCGAAACTACCCCACCTGAGCGATGTCTTCAAACGGCCGTCGCAAGGCCAAGTCCGAACGCCGTCGGCGTTTCGATTCCTCCGATTGACTGAGCGGGACGGGGCACTACATTAGGTCCGGAAGTACCATATCTTAGTGTTATTGGAGCTTTGATGTATCTTGCAAATTGTACAAGACCTGATATAGCATTCTTAGTAAACTTACTGGCAAGATATAGCTCAGCACCAACAAAACGACTTTGGAATGGTGTTAAACATATATTACGTTATCTTCGTGGAACAACCGATATGGGCTTATTTTACTCAAAAATTTTTGAATCACAAGTTGTGGGTTATGCTGATGCTGGTTATCTTTCTGACCCACATAAAGGAAGATCTCAGAGTGGATATGTGTTTATTTGTGGTGGTGCTGCAATATCATGGCGCTCAGTGAAACAAACATTAACAGCAACTTCTTCTAATCACTCAAAAATTCTGGCATTGCATGAAGCAAGTCGAGAGTGCATATGGTTAAGAACGATGACTCAGCATATCCGAGAATCATGTGGGTTATCTTCAACAAAGAATACTGGAACAATATTGTATGAAGACAATGCTGCTTGTATTGCATAAATCAGAAATGACTACATCAAAGGCGACAGAACGAAGCATATATCACTTAAATTTTTCTACACTCACGAGCTACAGAAGAATGTTGACATTGACGTTCGGCAGATACAATCAAGCAAGAATTTTGCAGATTTATTCACTAAAGCATTACCAACCACAACATTCAGAAAGATGATTCAGAATATTGGGATGCGTCAGCTAAAGGATCTCTTGCCAGCATCAGGGGGAGCGTGATCACTAATTCTCAAACTGTACTCTTTTTCCATCGACCAAGTTTTTATCCCATTGGGTTTTTCTTGGCAAGATTTTAACGAGGCAGTTTATCACGCTTACACATTTTGTGTAATATGTACTCTTTTTCCTTCGTCCAAGTTTTTATCCCATTGGGTTTTTCTTGGCAAGGTTTTAACGAGACATATCCCATATTACATCGGACATCCAAGGGGAAGTGTTGTAAATATTGATGTCCCATGACTCTTAGTCATCCATAACTTATGTAACTCATGCCCTTTGGTTTCATAACTTATGTAACTCATGCCCTTTGGCAATCCATTGTAAACCTATATAAAGGCCATATTGGATGAATGAAATGACACAACTTTTTTCTCCATTTTCTCTTGTTGCTATCTCTCTAGTTTATAACACAAACTGCTTAGCTTTTCTAAAAGGTCTTATTTTGCAAACGAGACAACTCTAGGGAGGGTTTAAATGCGCTTTACCCTATTAGTTTTTTATATATAGAAAACTTCAAAGTCAGTATTCTAGTTGTCTACTACTATATAAACCCCCAGGCTGGGCTTGTGGAAGTATTATCCTTATGCTTGTGATGCTCTTTTCCGGGTGAAGCAAGTTGGCTGCCTGCCTGCCACTCCTTTCTTTCTAAACTTCTGCTCTGTCCCCAATTTTTCTCTCAGAGTCATTTCAACAAGGCTGCCTTTCAACAAACACCTCGCCTTCAATTACAGTACCAGTAACAACACAACAGAACAGAACAAAAGCGCCATGGACGATCAGGAGCGCGGGCCCACCTCCGACGCCGACAACCGGCGGGTAACCCTAGCCCTAATTTAACCTTTTTTTCTCCTACGATTTCGTTGTGGAAAATTGATTGGTTTCAGCTGAATTGATCATGTTTCATCTCCTACGAGCAGTATGCAAGCAAAAAGCTGCCATCTTTACACTCGGTCTTTCTTCTTTGCTATGTAAAAACTAAAAAACTTACTTTTTTTAGGGATATTTAGACTTTGGGTCTCAAATAAGTTCTGAAATTTGTGTTTCGGTCTCCATATTATATATAATTAGTGTTTCGATCTCGAAAGTGTCACCAAAACTAATTACTGACACTTTTGGTGACACTTTTGAGACATTATTGACACTTTTGAGATCTAAACACTAATTATGTATAATATGGAGACCCAAACACAAAATTTGAAACTTATTTGAGATCCAAAGTCTAAATATTCCTTTTTTTATGGGTGCTTTTATTGACACTCCTAAAATGTCATCATACACTCGTCTTCAATTTTCTATTATTCAAATTCCAAATCTACCCCGTCATTAAATCTGACATTAATTTGTGTGTGCATGGAGGGAGGAGTGCAGGATGAAATTTTAGGAGTGCCACTAATGTTAATGCAGGGACAAATTTAGAATTTGAACGATAGAAAATTAAGGAGTATAAGATGACATTTTAGGAGTGCCAATATCGACATACTTTTTTATTATAATTTTGTTGAAGAACACTTTGGGTCTCATTTTTGCATGCTAGAATAGTTTGGTAATGGGCATAATCTGTTGGTGTTTTTGCGTTTAGACTAGGAAAGATAGTTCAACATTGGTTACACCAAATGGTGAGTATCTCAATATAATGCTTTGTTTGTATTGAGGTGTGCACATGGGATGTGGTGGGACACAAGTGGGTGCCATGTGGGAGTATTTTTCTAGGAGGAAAAAGGATTAACTACTCAAAAAAGCATTTATGCTTTTTGTCATCCTTATGTCCATCAGGAGCTAAGTCTCAAAGGGGCTTAGCGACTCGGACTCGGACTTCAAAGAAAGCATTTATGCTTTTTGTCATCCTCATGCCCATTAGGAGCTAAGTCCCAAAGGGTCTTAGCGACTCGGACTCAGACTCTAGGATGCATAGTGGTACTTTTATGGCGTACTTTGCACTTAGCACGTCACCATCGTCGCTTGGTACTTATGCACATTTGTTGTGCGAGTCGCATGAGCGGGTGTAGGCGTGGGCACAGGCGTGGACGCATGAGTGGGTGCATGCATGGGTGCAGGCGTGGCCCCACGAGCGGGCGCATGTGCAGGCCATGTGCGGCTATGCGCGTATGCGCGCATGCGTCATTGCACGAGCTATGCGCGTATGCGCGTATAGGCTACTACGCTGCTGGCATATGCGCGCAGTTGCTGCTGCGGCTGTGCTGCTGGGGCGCATATGCGCATACAGCGTGATTGGCGCATGTTGTCGCTGATTGCAGTATTTGAACGGTTATGGAAAATATGGTCAAATATTCAGAACCGATTTTTCTGGGATTTGAATTCAAATCAGACATCTTTTCGTAATTGTCACCTATCATGTGGAAGCAGATCCGTTTATCTATGATGAGGCGATGAAGACCAGAGATGCTGTCTTCTTGAAGGAGGCTATTAATGATGAGTATGACTTAATAACCTCTAGCAACACTTGAGTGTTGGTCGACCTGCCTGAACAAAACCAATCAAATGTGAATGGATCTTCCAGAAGAAGATGAAGGCCTGTGGAACTGTTGACAAGTTCAAACCAAGGCTGGTTGCCAAGGGATTTTCTCAGAAGTAGGGGATCGATTACTTTGACACATATGCTCCAGTAGCGCAGATGATGACCATCAGGATGATGATTAGTACAATTCACAAGCTAATTATTCATCAGATGGATGTTAAAACAACATTTCTGAATGTGGAGTTGACCGAAGAGATTTACATGCAATAGCCAGAAGGATTTGTCGTCAAGGGACTTGAAGACAAAGTCTGCAAGTGGTAAAATCATTATACGGTCTGAAGTATGCTTCCAAGATGTGGCATGAGAAGTTTGATAAAGTTATTAGACAGCTACAGAGTCAGCGAGACGGACAAGTGTGTCTACACAAATTCGCTGAAGGGAGATGAGTTATCGTTTGTCTATACGTGGACCATATGCTGATTTTGGACACGAATTTAGCATGTGTCACTGGGACAAAGAAGTTTCTCTCATCTAAGTTAAGTATGAAGGACTTAGGGGAAGCTGATGTTGTTATAGAGATGAAGATCATCCGGACGGACACTGAAGTGACGCTGTTCCAGTCTCATTATATTGAAAAGATGCTCACACACTGTGTGTCAGGATCTTCCATGGATCGATACTCAGTATAGGTGTGACAAGAAGCTGAAGCCGTATCCAAAGGAAAGCATCAGATAGCTGGAGTACTCAAGCGTCATCGGAAGTTTGATGTATGCGACAACTGCCACAAGGTCTCACATAGCTTTTGCCGTGGGGATGCTGAGTCCGTTCACGAGCAACCCAGGTGTGGAGCACTGAAAAGCTATGAAGGGAGTGATGAGATATCTCAAGAGGACTCAGAAGTATGCACTTCACTGCAACGGTTATCCGACAATAGTAGAAGGCTTCAGTGATGCAAGTTGGTGCTCAGAAGTAGAGAACGAAAGCGCCACAAGAGGATACCTTTTCTCCATGGTGGAACTGCTATATCGTAGAAGTCGAAGAAGCAGATTATGCTCTCACATTCTTTTTTGAAATATGAGTTATATGCATTGGCGACTGCAATAGATGAAGCAGAGTGACTTCTGGAGCTCATTTATGATCTTCCAATAGTTGGTGTACAGATTCCGACGGTACTGATATACTGCGACAACCAGGCGACTGCAGCGTAGCATCAAATGATCTCTTCAATAGTAAGAAGAGGACTGTGCGATTGAGGCACAAGACGGTGAATGATCTTATGAAAAGAGGAGTTATTGCCGTGGTTGATGTTCGGAGCCAGGAGAATCTGGCGGATCCGTTTATCAAAGGTGTCAAGCGTCAGCTGGTCGAGGACACAACAACAAAAGTAGGCTTGAAGACGTGTTGATATTGTGTCTTTGTAATTCTATCATAAAGTTTTGTGTTATTAGTTCAAAGAGAAATCTACTAGACATCTTAACTTTTGGTTCAAAGAATGATCATTGACTGGAAGAATATCAGGGACAATGGGTAGTCCTTTAAGACATTGAGGGGTTACGAATCCAGAATCATTGTTGTCTACTAGTTATTAGGTAGAACAAGTCATGTAATAGGATGATTTAGACGCCTTAATGAGTTCTCGAACATTTTGAATGTTCGACGTGTTTACAAGAAGCATGGATAGCACAACACTACAAATGAGCGTAGTACTCCATGCTACAGTGGGGTGATGCCACAAAAGGTACCTAGAGAGGTAAAGCCTCGGCTTCGAATCATGTCACCACGGTATAGCACCGCACATAAGCATGTGACCTAATGCTGTAGAATGAAGAGTGGTAGGCAGCACTACAAAGAGGCTGGTGACCTCATGTTACAGTGGTGTGACACCACCAAGAGGTAAAAGATGTAAAGTCTCGGCTTCGCGAGCTATATCACAGCGACGTAACACCGCAAGGAAGTGCAAGGCTTCATGCTAGATAGTATGGCTCTACAAAGAGGCTGGTGTCCTCATGCTACGGTGTTATGACACCACGATGAGGTGTAGTCTCGGCTTTGGACTATGTCATAGCGGCGTAGCACCGCAAGAAAACGTAAGGCTTTATGCCATGACTTTTTAAACGAACTCACCTAGAATGTATGAAAAGAGATACATGTCGTCTCTTGAGGGTAAGCTTGTAGACACCCAATATACATACACCGAAACCAGGCAGACACAGGGCCTTTAATGTACAACCGGAAGCACAACTGATGTTATTGTGAGTAGGAAGAATTGTATCTTTGGTGCAGAATTCAAGGTTTGGTCCATTCTTGTATCATACTGTTATTTGACCCATACGGAAAGATTCAAGTCGAAGCGACATCTATCCTAATGCATGATGGACAGTCACTGTGGGGAACGCTCAACCCATATATTGAGATATTTGAAAAATTATTGGTGTTTTTGTCTTTAGACTAGAAAATATAGTCCCATATTGGCTACACCAAATGGTGAGTATCTCAATATAATACTTTGCTTGTGTTGAGGTATGCAAATGGAGTGTGATGGGACACACGTGGGTTCCATGTGGAGGTGTTTTTCTAGGAGAAAAAATGATCAACTCCTAAAAAAACATTTATGCTTTTTGTCATTCCTCATGTCCATTAGGAGTTGAGCCCCAAAGGGACTTAGCGACTCGGACTCGGGCTCTAGGGTTCATAGTGATACTTTTATGGCGCACTTTGCACGTCAGCATCGTTGCATGGTGCTTGTGCGCATTTGTTGCACTCGTGCGCTCGTTTCATGCGCGAGTCGTGTGAGCGGCGCATGCACAGGCACAGGCGTGGGCGCATACGCAGGCGCAGTTGCAGGCGTGGGCGCATGCGCGGGTGCTGGCGTGGGCGCAGGAGCGGATGCATTTGCGGGATACGCGCATATGCTCGTTTACACGTATGCGTGCATGCGCGCATGTGTCGTTGCACTTGCTATGCACGGCTATGTACGTTTACGCGTATGCGCGCATAGGCTACTACGCTGCTTGGGCATATATACGCATACAACGTGGTTGGCACATGTTGCCGCTGATTGTAGGATTTGAACGGTTGTGGAAAGATATGGTCAAATATTCAGATCCGATTTTTGTGGGATTTGAATTCAAATCAATTATATCTTTTCGTAATCAGTGGACGTCAAGAGTATGGTTAGGGTTTCAACCCAACTCTCTCTTTGGGAACCTACTTCGAAAATAGAAGAGACGAAGAGAGAATTGCTGCTGCCGCCATTGGAATCCAGAAGAGAGAGTGCGAGTCTAGAAAGGAGGTGACGGCGAGCGTTCCAGAAGTTCTACGAGAACTTACTGGTTCCTGGAGCAGTTCGTGTGGGACGAATCTTGCTTTGAGCAATGGTGATTTTCATCACCCCAGCAAGAGATACTTGGTCTTCTCCTTCTTCTTATCTTCTGCTAGTTGTAAAGTGTTATGTCCCAATTGCAACACATTTGCAAGGAAGAGCATTCTCTTTCTGTCAGTTTGTACAAGACAAGAGAAAGTTGTAACCTAAATTTTATAGTGGTATTCGAGTTCTTTGGAGAGCAAACTTGTTTGCGGAAGAACTCCGAAGTCTCAACTTCAGATTCAGATCAGAGAAGCAAATTTGTTTGCGTGAAATATCTGTTTTTGACAGTTCTTCCATCTTAGATTAATCCTCGGGATTAACAGCCTGATTGATTTTCTTCGGCTGTGTTATGCTGGGGGTGGCGAGGAATGTGTAGGCAAGAGCAGAGATGGCTGGCGGAACCAGAAATCACCTTTATAGTTTATATTTTATGTGCGCATTAAACAAATTATGATCTTAGCCCATAACATCGAGAAACTATATTGCATGGAAAACAAATTTGTCTCGAACAGTATGGACACGACACGTTGACATGTACCAAGGCACCAGTTTTGGGTTCTCCTAGTCTATCGTGGATTTACTTTGTGTTGTGTCTTGCACAATACAAGCACGACGCCAAGTTTTGACGTGTCTGTGCTTCATAGACGAGAACTGTTGGCTGGATTCACATGTTGAAGTTGTAAGGATTTGAATGTTGCTTGGTCTTGAGAGAGAGCCTTACCCTTTGAGCAGCTGGTGAAGGTGGTTCAAAGTCAAATCCACAGTCTGGAGTTTGGATATGGATTATTGGTCTTTGTAGATTAACTAAAAGTGTTCTGGCAGTTTCTGTGAGATCTCACTATGTTATGACTTTTAAATCTTGCGAATTCTTCATGAGTTGGTTTTATAGGTTTACTTATCAGACGATTGGCGTAGCTTATGTTGGTTAATAGGTGGATTCCGACATGTATGTAGTGACTGTAGGTTGACAAAATGATTTATCTTGCAAAAGGAATCATGTGTTTGAATTTTCTGTCCTCAGATGTTGAGATCCCCCCTCTCTACCCAAAGGCCTGCACATAGGCTCGCTTTCGTCGCTAATAAGTTTATCTATTCAAGGGGATTATTCCTCGTGAATGGTCCTAACAGTTTTGACGCCACATGGAATGGCAGCTCATGCTTAAACTTTGTATTTGCTTTCATGAAAATTTTGTTGTTATTGTGTACAATGATGAAGCAAAGGCGCAAGATACATAATAGGGGCACGTGTTAACAAAACAGAAAAAGAGGGCCACACTAGCAATTATACGTTCTTATTTAGACCAAAATTAGTCGTGTTCTGTAATGACCGAAATTTTAATGTGACATTTTTGGAATATGATGTCTATAGAATTTTTTTTATCTTAATTGCGTCCTATGATCAGATATTGGACCTACCAGAAAGCAAATTAAATTATTTGTTACCCTGTGCAGGAATTTAACATTTATTTGTAGTTAAATTGGAGAACTGAAATGTACAAGATATGAATATGAAAGGAAATAAAGTCTTCAATTGACATATGTTATGGTTTACGTTACGTAATAAATTCGAATAGACTAAGGCCTGAGTCAAGATAAATTACAAGAGTAAAAGTTTTGCTTCATATGAAAATAGTGCATAAGTTTAGTTATCAGTTCCACGTTTGATCAGAGTTTTTTTTGCTAATGTTATCTTTTAGATCCACACTTCCAAATTTACTAAAGAGCTAAGAACTTATGATGCTATGATTCTAGGAGTGAACAATACAATTGGAGAAATATAGTTCTATTCTGCGTTGGACAATATTTTATCCACAAAGTGTTCATACTAATTGTAATAGGTGTCACAAACTTGTGTTGGTGTGGGGGGTTAGGTAACATGATTGGATTGACACTTTCCATTTGGACTTAGTACAAAAGAATTCACAAGGGGGTACATGTGTGCCACCTACACTCTTCGTATGCCCCCCAAGGGCCCCAACACCTTTTCCCCTCCTGTGCTCTTCAATTGAAAGAAATGAATAAATTTGGAAGCAACTCCATATGTAGAATGGAGAAACAGAGACGCCTAATTTCTTCTTTCATGCTTGAGACATGGGCATCTCCATCCTTACTCAGAGCTATTGCCTTCTCATTTGTTTCACTTATGGTTTCACCTCGTATTGACAAGGGCATCTTCTGATCACTATTCATGCAGGCTTACCTGAAGGGCTACTACAAGCACCTTCTTTTAGCATATCAGAGTTTTGGCGTAGTATATGGTGACCTCAGTACATCTCCTCTTTATGTATATAAAAGTACATTTTCAGGGAGGTTGCGGGGCTATCAAGATGAGCAGACAATATTTGGTGCATTTTCCTTGATATTTTGGACACTCACTCTGATCCCGTTGCTGAAGTATGTCTTCATCGTCTTGAGTGCTGATGACAACGGCGAAGGTGAACATGAAAGTGTTTTTGGTTACAGAATAATAGAATATGTTTCTGCCAGGCTTGTACTTATCTTTAAAGGATTTGGTGTAGGGGGGACATTTGCTCTGTACTCTCTCCTCTGCAGACACGCAAAGTTGAGCTTGCTTCCTAATCAGCAGGCAGCTGATGAGGAGCTCTCTACATACTATAGAAAGGGGGCTGCAAATCGCAATATGATCTCCTCACCTTTGAAACGGTTTTTAGAGAAGCATAAAAAACTGAGAACTTGTTTACTGCTTGTAGTTTTATTTGGTGCTTGCATGGTGATCGGTGATGGCGTTCTTACACCATCTATTTCTGGTACGATAACATAATTTCTTTTATCTATACATGAGGTTTCAATAAAGTAGAGGCATTTTCTTCTTCTTTTCTCTCTTCCAAATAGTTACTACACCACCTGCTATCTGTCCATCTAAAGTTCAAATTTGTTTCTTTGCAGTTCTATCATCCATTTCGGGTCTTCAGTTTAATGTTGAAAGACTGAACAATCGTAAGTGTCATCCATTTTAGAAAGCTGTGACATCAAATCTTACTGATATGGATGATTTATTTATCTTCTTATATTGATAATTTTCATTGCATATACTATTGCATGCTATAAGATAAGATAATACTAAGCATGACATCACAAATTTACCTCTTTAGCTCCTTCACTACGATCTCTTAACGCTGTTTCTAATCAGCAACAAATGATATCTGTTGGACATGTTCAATGACTTTCTCCACATTCTATCTTTAATTGGGTGCTACCTCTAACCTCAAAAAATAAGCTTAGTTCTTAATTTATTTATGTTCATGATGCTTCTCATCTATCTCAAGTTCTCATTTCAGCTAGACAAATATTTTTGAAAATATTTTTGACACGTGGTTCTCAAATCCTGAAAGCATCACCTGGTCTTATACCCACCCTGTAAAACTGTCCATCTTCATAGGTTTATCACATTATACTCTGGAAGAACTCCTCTATTTCAGGCATCACACTTTTACTTAATGAATAACGCCCATTATCATGATGAACGATTGGCCCTAAAGAATGAAAACGTTTCGTGCTTGACCATGCAATTCGATTGTTCCCTTTTCCCTTCTCGTGGTTTTGTTAAAGTTACACTATATTTTCCATCCTTTGTCCTTGTAACTCTAAATCCGTTGGTTTCTAAGACGCATCATATTTCTACTATGTTGTTAATTTTTCTCCTGTCTTGTCAATTAAGGCAATAATCAACAAACAATATGAACTATGAGACTTCACCTTTTACATGCACTTGCTAATGTGCTAGTCTGCCATATACATCTACTTCGGACATTTTTGATTATATATTGGATAATGTAAACCCCACTTCCTTCGATAATCGTATATTATACTATTATTTGTGGTATTGTGATGTAGAGATATGATAGACTATTTTCTAGGTTTTGTGGTTTGGTTGAGACCAAGGGCGGAGCTAGGATTTTAGTTTATCCCGGGCTGAACTTAAAATATACTAAAAAAATCAACACAAAAATTAGTTTTTAGAATACCATCATATCCAAATGTGTGATTCAAATACCATTTTCCAACAAAAGATAGTTATCAAATTACATAGGATTAATTTCATAAGTAGACATATTGTTTAAGACAAACAATTAGGAAAAGTCAAAACATCATCTTCATGTATAAAGGTGAGGAAAAAAAACTCTTAGAATAAAGATAAGGGCTCATGAATTTGCTGTCTTTGCTTCTGCTTTCCAAAAATCTCTTCCAACTTCTATCCAGGAAAGAAAATCTACCACAAAATAAAGCTTAATTACAAACAAATAAAGATAATAAAAAGAGAATGATAGAATAATAATTACCAATATAGGGTTTACTAGCGAAATTAGACTCTTCGATCCTTCCAAGAAGCAAAAGCATCTATTATCGAATCTGTGTCGATTATTTCCGTTATTTCTCTTTCGATGTAGACAACCATTGAATCACTCAAATACTCATCTTCCATCTTGTTACGAAGAGAACTTTTGATGTATTTCATAGCTGAAAATGCACGTTTTGTAGTTGTCGTAGAAACATGAAGAGTCAAAACAAGACGAATCAACCTATCGATCAAATTATAAGTCTGTCTTATTTGTTTCAATTACCCTACAACACAATTTTGAAATTGTTGACATATTTTGAAGCTTCTCGTGGTAAACCACATCAAGTCGATAATGATCTAACTGATACTTCAAATAATGCATGTCTTGTTCGCTAAAATTGTCACGTCTTGATCCTGCAGAGTCCTTTCGTCCTCGCTTCGGACTCTGTGGAACTATTCGTCCTCGCTTGGACGTGATACCGTATAAGCCTAAGTTGCGCTTGCACAAGGCCAAGACCTGTACAATGACAAAATAGACAAGATAGACAATAACGCAGCGAAACATAGTTGCAAAAATTGAAGCAGCATCAGACACATTGCAGAATCAAATGATAGCAGAAACAAATTCTCTTTATTGATATCTTTAAACAGATTACAAAGCTCTCAATTCTCTTTGATACAATGCCGTACTTGGCTTACATTCTCTCAGAAACTTTACAGAAGTACAGTGATCCCGTTCCATACATTACATCCCTTTATATACAAAACCAACTCTTTGAAACATATGACCATTTTTTTGTATCTCTTCTGATTTCTGGCTCCTGAGGATGAGGCTCGGTCTATCGCTTCGGACTATCCTTCTTGATGCATCTTGCACCTGCGTGCAGACTGATGGTGGGTCAGTATATCAACATACTGGTGAATGTGAACAAAGGCTATATCGTCTGAAACTTCATTTAGTGATAAAACATTTCTTGTGATATGATTTTGCTACTTTTACCTATGTTCATTTCATGCAGTGCAAAGTCAGATTACATCTTTTGAAAACACTTTCGAAAAGTCACAGTTCATTTCTTTCTTTTTAAGCATACAAGGGACTATTCATTCTTGTGAAGTGCACATCGTGTTTTATGAGCCATATCATTTCTCTTGTTCAAGGAACTCTTTGGGTCAATTACAAGCACGATATCATATCTTTTTCTTTGAACGGGACAACAATTCTTGGCATCAAAACATCTTTAACAACTCTTGGAACAACAACATTTTCATTGCATCTGATTATTCATAGAAGCATTTCATTATGGAAATATAGCATTAGCGGACATCACTTATTTAGTGATTCTTATCGTAATCGACGGTCCATCCCTGCACAAGACAAGTATTAGAATAGCATACTATACATAATCGACAATGTTTCGTGTTCATCTCTACAGTGTTAGCTCAAATCCAACTTTTCTATATGCATGCCATCAATTAGCAGCTGTGACTCAAGACTCAGCTATGTACTAACACATGCGTAGATTAGCAATTGTGACCCAAGGTTCAGCTTTGCATTGATAACACACATGTTAGCAGCTGTGGCTAAGGGTTCAGCTCTTCACTAATCGACACCTATCTATATGATGGTCCATGGATCATTTCCCATATTAGTCGCTGTGACTCTTGGGTTCAGCTCGTCGCTAGTGGACACTCTATACACCCCCTGATCACGAGGTCTCTTTTACCTCAGGGTGTTACTCTATCTCCCCTAGGCCGAGCAGCTCCAGTGCCCTAGAACCGGTCATGAGGATCTATACTTCTGCATAAGTTGTCAAGGACCAATGCATATATGCCTTTCTATCAGATAAAACTCTACGATGCATAGATCATTGGACAACAATCATATTCCATCTGTTCTTTTCTTTTCTTTTCATATAACAGAGCCAATAGCTCTACTCTTTTTTCTATACGGACAGGCCATATCATCTCTTTTAACAGCACAATGTGCCTTCTATACATCTCTGTCTTCATATCAACCAATCGAGGGACAATGAACAAATCTTTATTTAAGCATGCATGATAATAGCTTTTACATAAGCAGCATGAACTCTACTATTGATAGCTTACTCTCTGGGACGTGTGAGCATTCTCTTTTCTCTTCTTACTTCTTATTAAGCATGGCAACAGTTCATTGATTGAAACAACATATCTAACATTAGCATGTCATCATCTCATTTTGTTTTAGCATGACAAATGTTCATTTCTTATTATCAGGCAACAATCTTCTTCTTAGCATACATGTTATCTCTTTTCTTGTTCTTAGCATAGCAACATGTGAATTCTCTTATAAGCATACTGGTTCGTTGTATTAGCATTCTCAATGATTACCATCTTGTTAGTGGCAAATAACATTCATTCAAAAACTCATATTCTTATCAGGCATAAGCGAATCAGAAAATGAGTTTTCGTCCACTCATCCAGATTAATTGTCTTCTATTGCAGAACCAGAAATTCTGATTTATCTGTTCATCTAGTGCCTTTGCAAAGCAGGGCACTATATAATTACCCACCGTAAAAAAGTTCCATTCTCGAAACTTAAGGACAAACTTATGATATCCATAGCAGCGATAGTCCTCATCCTTCGTCATCATCAATCGATAAAATTCTCGATTCACAAACACATCAAAACTCATGTTCAATAACATATCTCTATCAATCTCAATAAAACATATGTCGGCATCTTAAAAATATTTACAGACTTATTGTATGGAACGTTCACCTCATCGACGATATCAGCAGGCAAAGAAATTTCGATCAGGAGAACATCTTCAAAATCAATCGATTCAACAATTGGCCAGAGGATTATGTTGCTCTGATACCATTATCTCACGCTCTGAATCTGTGGAATCCTTTCGTCCTCGCTTCGGACTCTGTGGAACTATTCGTCCTCGCTTGGACGTGATGTCATACAAGCCTAAGTTGCGTTTGCACAAGGCCAAGACCTATACAATGACAAAATAGAAAATATAGACAATAACGCAGCGGAACATAGTTGCAGAAATTGAAGCAACAACAGACACATTATAGAATATGAATTGAACAAATGATAGTAGAAACAAATTCTCTTAATTGTTATCTTTAAACAGATTACAAAGATCTCAATTCTCTCTGATACAATGTCATACTTGGCTTATATTCTCTTAGAAACTTTATAGAAGTACAATGATCTCGTTCCATACATTACATCCCTTTATATACAAAACCAACTCTTTGAAACAGATGACCATTTTTTTGTATCTCTTCTGATTTTTGGCTCCTGAGGATGAGGTTCGGTCTATCCATCTCGATGCATCTTGTACCTGCGTGCAGACTGATGGTGGATCAGTATATCAACATACTGGTAAATATGAACAAATGCTACATTGTCTGAAACGATCACTAATTCATTTAGTGATAAAACATTTCTTGTGATATGATCTTGCTACTTTTATCTATGTTCATTTCATGCAGTACAAAGTTAGATTACATCTTTTGAAAATACTTTTGAAAAGCCACAGTTCATTTCTATATTTCTTTTCAAGCATACAAGGGACTATTTATTCTTGTGAAGTGCGCAACGTATTTCATGAGCCATATCATTTCTCCTGTTCAAGGAACACTTTGGGCCAATTACAAGCACAATATCATATATTTTTCTTTGAACGGGACATAACAATTCTTGGCATCAAAACATCTTTAAAAACTCTTGGAACAACAACATTTCATTACATCAGATTATTCATAGAAGCATTTCATTATGGAAACATAGCATTAGCGGACATCACTTATTCAGTGATTCTTACCGTAATCGACGGTCCATTCCTGCATAAGACAAGGATTATAATAGCATACTATACATAATCGACATTGTTTCGTATTCGTCTCTGCTGTGTTAGGTCAAATCCAACTTTTCTATATGCATGCCATCGATTAGCAGCTGTGACTCAAGGCTCAGCTCTATAATAACACATGCGTAGACCAGCAGTTGTGACCTAAGGTTCAGCTCTGCACTGATAACACACATACTAGCAGTTGTGGTTCAGGGTTCAGCTCTTCACTAATCGTCACCTATCTATATCATGGTCCATGGGTCATTCCCCATATTAGCCGCTATGACTCTTGGGTTCAGCTCGTCGCTAGTAGACACTCTATACACCCCCTGATCGCAAGGTCTCTTTTACCTCAGGGTGTTACTCTACCCCCCTTAGGCCGAGCGGCTCCAGTGCCCTAGAACCGGTCGTGAGGATTTATACTTGTGCACAAGTTGTCCAAGACCAATGCATGTATGCCTCTCTATCAGATAAAGCTCTACGATGCACAGATCATCGGACAACAATCATATTCCATTTGTTCTCTTCTTTTTATATAATCGAGCCAATAGCTCTACACTTTTCTCTATACAGACAGGTCGTATCATCTATTTTAACAGCACAATGTGCCTTATACATCTCTATCTTCATAGCAACCAATCGAGGGACAATGAACAAATCTTTATTTAAGCATACATGATAATAGATTTTAAACAACAAGCATGAACTCTACTCTTGATAGCTTACTCTCTGGGACGTGTGAGCATTCTCTTTTCTCTTGCTATTAAGCATGGCGATAGTTCATTGATTGAAACAACATATCTAACATTAGCATGGCATCATCTCATTTCATTTTAGCACGGCAACGATTCATTTCTTATTATCAGGCAACAATCTTCTTCTTAGTATACATGTTATCTGTTTTCTTGTTATTAGCATAGCAACATGTGAATTCTCTTATAAGCATACTGGCTCATTGTATTAACATTCTCAATGATTACCATCTTGTTATTAGCAAATAACATTCATTCAAAAACTCAGATTCTTATTAGGCGTAAGCGAATCATAAAATGAGTCTTCGTCTACTCACCCAGATTAATCGTCTTCTGTTGCAGAGCCAAAATTTCGATTCTCTGTTCATCTAGTGCCTTTGCGAAGCAGGGCACTACAAAAATCATCTGGATAAAACTTTTTGGCAAGTAAAAGAATACGATCAGGGTCAAAAGTTTTGAAGTTGTCTCTAGGATTCAAAGTAGATCTAAGCATAAGCAATTCCATTGACTCTTCGTTGAATATAGAATGTAACTCATCCAACTGATAATCAATCGTAGCATTAAATATGTCAATGCGATAGTGATGCTCAACTGTGATGTGATCATTTTGTTGGCAAGAACGTCCAGTAGCTTCTTTGTACCGACTATTCATATCAGGTATATCGACATCAAACTTCACACAAATTGATTTAACATGTCCAAGGAGAGAATCAAAACCTTGTTCTCATAGTGTTTGAAGTAATACTTTTGTCTAAATTCACTGTATTCAAATTATCTAAAGATTTATGTTGCAATTTTCGAAAAAGCATATTTGTAATCCCCATAATCTTCTGCATAAGATGCAATATGAATATAAAATCGAAGGAGTTCATTGTTATTATAGAAACACCAGCTTCCCAACGAATTATATTTGTAGATCCTTCTTTAACCAATGATTTCAGCACAATAATAGTTGCACCATACATATCTATCAAACTACAAATAGAGTCAAAATGTGATCTCCAACGAGTAGTACCAGCTCGATGCAAACTACCCATTTGATTAGCCCCTTTATCGATTTTGCGTTCACCATTAGCTAAGTCACATTCAATCTCAATAGTTTGTGCAGATCGTAGCTCAGTATGCCGTTTAGGAGAAGCACTAATAGATTGACAATGCATGTCAATTTTGAAAAGAATAGCCAAACTGACATTTGATTTCCGGCAGCTGCCACTAATGCAAGTTGTAAACGATGAGCAAAACAATGAACATAGTATGCATACTCACAATCACTACGAAATAAAGCTTGCAATCCATTCCATGCACCACGCATATTGCTGGCATCATCATATCCCTAACCTCGTAAATCTCGGATGTGCAAATTGTGCCGAGTGAGAACTTTTGATATTTTCTTCTTGAGAGTTAAAAGCATTTGTATTTTTAACATGTACAATATCAAAGAACCACTCTTGCAAGTTTCATAAATATCTACAAATCTAAGAACAATCGCCATCTCTTCTTTATTAGATGTATCCTTTGCTTCATCAACCAAATAGAAAACCTCGCATCTCCAACTTCCTCACGAATTTTGTTTCTCACTTTCGTAACTAGAATGTGCAAAACATTTTTTTGGATCATAGGAGATGTATAAGTTGCATTTCCCGAAGCTTTCTCTAAGACAACATTATCAACCTCAACATTCAACTTTGTCATCAAACTAATCATCTCAATTAGATTACCACGGTTCTTTGACTTTAAAGATTCATAATGACCTCTCAAAGCACATCCTTGTATGTAAGCCAACGAATACTATCAATGGTAGTCTTAAGACAATCGATTTCTCTCAATATTTTTTGAACTTTAAACATTCATGACTTTGTCGATGTGCCGAGATGTATTCTTCAATGCCTCAACATTTCTCACAGCATTGTTGTGTGGAGAAGTAGGACATCCTATATGTGCCAAGAATACACATTTGGCTCCATTGTTTACTCGCTTCCAGCTATTGAAACCTTCAATGGTAAATGTAGGATGTAGAGGTTCACGATCTTGAAAAACAAAGCATGGAAAGCAAAATGTCGCAGCCTTTGAAATAGAGTACTCTAACCATGAAAATTTTATAAACCTAACTTTGTTGAAATCGTCGGTTTTGAATTTCGGTTTTAGTCCTGGGATACTCAGCCAAGATAGGTTGATTTGGTCCATATTTGATATAAGCGCGTCTAACTTCATCTTGATTATAAACCGGATGCTTCCATATTGGAATACGAGTATAGGATCTCGTTCAAGTTCATTCTCATCAAATGTAATTCGTGGAATCTTTGCAGGATGTTGAGGTTCTATAGTGATCATAGGAACATCGACATTCGTTGATGTTTCTACAGGACTCGTAGATTTGGAGTCGGAAGATGCTCCAATTGTTGTTGTTTCTTCTCCAAGTTTCTTTTTACAGAACGAAAAAATAGTTTTTATTTTCTTTGGTTCTTGATTTTTCATCCTAATAAAATAGAAAGTAAGCAATGTAATTAGAAACTATGGCTTGAAGTAATTAGAAACTATGGCTTGAAGCAATGGAATTAGTTTTCAAAAGATAAGTATCATTATTAAGTAGCAGACATTCAAAAAGACAGGTAGCAGACATTCACAAAAATAGGTAGCAGACATTACTTGAAGATAGGTATCAGGCAGTCACATTCAAAACATATGAATCCAACTATATGGAAAACCCACATATTAATCCAACTATATAGAATAATAGAAACCAACATATTAATCCAACTATACAGAAACAATATTGTTGCTTAGTGTGCTAAAAAATGTTTCCAACTACACAGTATACAGAAGCAACTAATGAATTGCTTTGTCCAAAATGGAGACAATGACATCTACATTTTTAAGGTGTTTCTGTAAACCAGACTCTAGAAGACAATGGCATCTACACTTTTAAAGTCAGAGAACTCTCTAATTCCAAGAATATTAGTCCTAGCATTTGCATAATCACTGCAAGTCTGCACATTTGCATAATTTCATTTCAGACATATTTCAGTGTTTCATACTTACACTAAACAAAAACAATAGCAAATCACTGCATATTTGCATACTTTCATATCCAGAAATCAATTCCATATTATATTTGGCATTTTTGATTGCTAACTTGAGTTTGAAATTATACCTGCAACACTGGTCTGCTGCATGCACAGCTGCACTCAGCCAAGTTTTAAATTCTCCCAACTGCTGCAGGATGCTGTGAATAACAGAGCAGAATTTATTAAAAAAAGGAGCAAAAAAAATATCAGACATGAGATCAGGAGAGGATCTCTAGACAAATGGATGAGCTTAGAAAAGAGAAAAGAGTACCGAATCGATAGATATGACGAGGGACGGAGACAAGAACAACAGCTTCTCTCCCTTGGCCTTGCGGTTGTGGATGTTCTTGAGAGATCGGCGGTGGGGTTAACGTCCTCTTATATAGAGAGAGGGACACGTTGAGACGACTCTTGAGAGATGGATAGGACTCGCTCGCGGTGTCCTAGCTCTAGCTGTGCAGCACCGGCGCCTGTGCCACATCAAGGATGGGACTAAACAGTAGAGAGAGGTGCGTGCGGCTGGAGTCTCGGGGGAGCACTAAGAATCAGTTCACTTGGCACTGTTGGCAAGGGCCAGGGTGGGCTGGACGGGCTGCTCACTTGGATGGGTGGGCTGAACCTGTGCACATATATTTTTTTGTTGGCTGGGTGGGTTGTGTAGGACCCTAGAGGGGGGGGGGGAGAGGTGAATAGGATAATAAAATAATTACCAACAATTAAAAGCAATTAAGGATAATAAATGAGAGAAAGATTCAAACACTCGATGTATCCTGGTATCCTCCCAAGGGGCACTCCAGTCCCGGAACTCTCTCCAGCTTTAATCCACTATTTGAGTAAATAGTTACACACGAGTTTGGATCCGAAGAACTCGTCAAATTCAACACGAGTTTGGATCCGAAGAGCTCGTCAACTTCTTACACACGAGTTTTCCTCCGAAGGCTCGTCAACTTCATCCACACGAGTTTTCTTCCGAATGCTCGTCAACTTCAACAAAAAGGAAAGAAGGCTTTTGATCTTCTAGATCACTTTGAAGATCGAATGTTACAACTCTTGAATACTCTAGCACTTTAGGTTGGATGACAAATTAAAGTTTTGGGTAGAGTAGTAATGTTGAGGCTCTTGGTAGTTGGGAAAATTTAAAGCTCAAGTGGATGCCTTCAAAGAGATGGCACAACCACTTTAAATAGAATACCAAGAGAGCTAGTCATTTAATGCTCCAAACATACAGTGAACGGAATTCCGTCGGTACAGACCGGAATTCCGTCGGTGTACTGTTCTGAACAATAACGGTAATAAATCTAACCGTTGGAGCATTTAATGCTAAGGATCTGTCCATTCAAAAATAAAAAAGAATGCAAACGGAATTCCGTCGGAACCACAATAGTGGGGGGTGTTTCCATGTAATGGGGGGTATGAACATGATTCTTGTGAACCACAATAGTGGGGGGTGTGTCCATGTAAACCACAATAGTGTTCTCATTTGACAATATGTCTTCTCATTTGACAACAATGGGGGGTGTGTCCATGTAAACCACAATAGTTGCATATCATAGGTGTTATAGGTCTAGAGGAGAAATAGTGTGTGTTTTGTGTATGAGTAGTTTTTGAGAAGTGAGGACTACTAACATGAGCATTTTGGTGATGATAATAGAAAGCATGATGAGAAGTGTTTTTCTTTACTAAGGGTCCTCTTCGTGTGTTCTTGTGAACATGATTCTTGTGAGTGTTGTGATGTGTGTTGGTACGCCTAGGATTATGGCGTTGTGTATTCGTGTGGACTATGCCCTTATCAACAAGTTTCTTGCCAGTTACAAGAAGGTCATTGTATTTGATAGATGTTGCATATTCTCTTTGGTTAGCAGCAAGTGTTTTGTGCATAGCAAAATCATATCCTTCCTTGAGGGATTGAATCTCGACGTCCTTTTTCTTGATGACGTCTTGTGATTATTGGAGTTTTAGTCGTAGAGACTCAATCTCATCCGTGTCAGAGATAGGAGATTTTCCTTTTATATCAAAAATGACATTTGAGAGTTTTTCTATTTCTTGTTTGTGAGTGTCAATCTCTTTGAGAGATTTCTTATATTTATTTCTTATAATCTTGTGTTCATCGTGTAGTTCAAGAATAGCATTTTCTAATTCAGTGTAAGAAAGAGCATTTATAGAGAAGTCATCGAGTACCTCAGTTGCCATGAGACAAACATTTACATTATGCTTGCATTCTTTGTCGTTGTCTGAGTCGCTAGCGTCACTTTCGCACAAGATGCTAGTGTTGACGTACTTTCTGGAAGATGAGCTTCCTTTGTTGGACTTCTCGTATCTGCTGGAGTCTTTTCTTACTATGGGACAGTCCCTCTTGATATGTCCGGTTCTCTTGCAGTTGTAGCAAGCAGGTTCTTCATCGTTGTCCCGTCTAGATCGGTTTGCTTTGTTGAAGTTGAGGAACTTTCGGAAGTGCTTGGCGGTGAGAGCTATTTCTTTTAATCCGATTCATCATCGTCGGAGCTATCTTTTGAAAAGGACTTCGTAGCCTTGAGAGCCAGAGACTTTTCCTTTTCCTTTGTCTTCTCCTTCTCTTTTTCTTGTACGGAAGATTCCTCTTGGTCTTTCATGTCTAGCTCGTGTGTGATGAGCTTTCCCATGAGGGTTTCAAGGTTCATAGTTGTTAAATCATTCCCCTCAATAATGGCGGTTGCTTTAGGATTTCACCCTTTTGTTAATCTCCGAAGAATCTTTCTAATCTTTTCATGAGTGAGATATTCTTTGCCAAGAGAAGAGAGAGCGTTAATGATATCAAAGAATCGAGTAAACATAAAAGTAATAGACTCATCTTCTTTCATTTTAAAGGATTCATATTCTTGAGTGAGTTTACTAATCTTTGATTCCTTTACTTGAGATGTTCCCTCGTGGGTGACTTCCAAGAGTTTCCAAATTTCATTGGAAGTCTTGCAAGTGGAGATCCTATTGAATTCATTGCTATCGAGAGCACAGTAGAGAGCGTTCATAGCCTTAGCGTCCCGACTAGCAATCTTCTTACCGTTCTCGGTAAGTTTATCTCTAAGGGTTTCTGAAACTACTTCCTCCATAACTATGGAAGATGTAGGAATGCCATTTACAACATAATTCCATAGATCAAGTCTATGGATTTCAAATAAATGCTCATTCTAATTTTCCAATAGTTATAGTTGGTTCCATCAAATAGAGGAGGTCTATTTGTAGAGTGTCCCTCATTGTGGAATGAGTTGGCACTAGGGTTAGTGGACATGGATCACTATAAGGATGTAAATCCAAATCGAGAGACAAGGCTCTGATACCAATTGTAGAACCCTAGAGGGGGGTTAATAGGGTAATAAAATAATTACCAACAATTAAAAGCAATTTAAAGGATAATAAATGAGAGAGATTCAAACACTCGATGTATCCTGGTATCCTCCCAAGGGGCACTCCAGTCCTGGAACTCTCTCCGGCTTTAATCCACTGTTTGAGTAAATAGTTACACACGAGTTTGGATCCGAAGAGCTCGTCAACTTCAACACGAGTTTGGATCCGAAGATCTCGTCAACTTCTTATACACGAGTTTTCTTCCGATGGCTCGTCAACTTCTTACATACGATTTTTCTTCTGAAGGCTCGTTAACTTCAACAAAAAAGAAAGAAGGCTTTTGATCTTCTAGAACACTTTGAAGATCGAATGTTACAACTCTTGAATACTCTAGTACTTTAGGTTGGATGACAAATTAAAGCTTTGGGTAGAGTAGTAATGGTGAGGCTCTTGGTAGTTGGGGAAATTTAAAGCTCAAGTGGATGCCTTCAAAGAGATGGCACAACCACTTTATATAGAATACTAAGAGAGCTAGTCATTTAATGCTCCAAACATACAGCGAACGGAATTCCGTCGGTACAGACCGGAATTCCGTCGGTGTACCGTTCTGAACAGTAACGGTAATAAATCTAGCCGTTATAGTATTTAATGCTAAGGATCCGTCCATTCAAAAATAAAAAAGAATGCAAACGAAATTTAGTCGGAACGAATCAGTGTACCGTCGGTATACCTATTATCTTCACAGAACTTATTCTGTGCTTCAATATCGGTGTAACATCGGTACAAATCGGTGTACCGTCGGTATACCGATTATCTTCATAGAACCTTTTTTGTGCTTTGATATCGGTGTACCATCGGTACATATCGATATGTCGTCGGTATACCGATTATCTTCACAGAACCTTTTCTGTGTTTCGATATCGGTGTACCGTCGGTACCGATCGGTGTGCCATCGATATTCCGTTTAATTCCACAGAAACTTTTCTGTACATCATTTTCGGCGCACCGTCGGTATGATCCGGTGTACCGTTGGTATTCCGATTATCTTGACAGAACATATTCTGTGCAAGAAATCGGCATACCGTCGGTAACTATCAGTATACCGTCGGTATTCCGTTGATGTAAGACAAGTTATTTTCGAAAGATATTTTGTAAGGGCTTTTGGTTTGTCATCCACCTTAAGCATTTCACAGTTTGTTCTAGACCTTGTACAGACTCTAGGAGCTTGAATATTTAAGTGTGGGCTTTGAGTGAGCTGGTAGCTTCTCTTCAGTCTTGCTTTAAGTCGGTCCGTAAGTCTTCCGTGCGGCTTATTGAGTAGCTTCGATTTCATCGATCTTTTGTAGTAGCCTTTGGGAAACTTAGCGGTATATCTGTTTTCTGAAAATGATAGAGAAACTAAAACACGAAAATGAAGTTAATGTTATCAAAATCAATGTGCCAACAGGTTGGAGCCCACCCCGCCCCCCAGTAAATCCTCCCTTGGTTGAGACCTAGTTGACCCACCTAAATTTGTGTGCGTTTGTAATCCCTACTTAGAAAAAGTTGTATGTAATCCCTACTTAGAAAAACCATCTTTTTTAATCGTCAATTAGAGCCTTGATTAATTCCTGTATAGTTAACTTGATAATTAGCTTTAATACATTCTCAACATGGTTGAACCTCGACTTGATCGAAACCTTAACCTAGAAGGAGAGACTAGAAAACTCTTCCTTACCCTATCATAGCCCTAGGTCTTAGGACATGGGTCTGACCAATTTCTTCCAATTTTGTTACTAATCCTTGGATTGAATCATGTGACCAAAGGATTATTTTCCATACTTTCTTTTGTTCTTGATCCTTGGATCAGGATCCCAAGACCAAGACCAAGACCATGACCAATCCTCTCATTGAGTTGTGCAGCCAAATCTAACCATACTTTCTATTTCTTAATTCCTTAAGCCCATCATCTTGGTGTGACCATTGGGTTGATATCAAAACCCTAACTTTAGCTCATCCTCTCTGGTAGAGCTAGCAGCCATACCAACAGCCATACCAACTATTGGCATGCATTATTCATCTTCTTCTTCCTCTCTTCTAACTCCTCTACACCCACAAATACTTCCTAACCCCAAATTTCTACATCTTTTATCTCCCTCTCCCTCCTAAGAGAAATCAAATTCCTAACCCTAAATCCCTCTTCCCATCTTCTTCTTCCATTCACTCCTCTAACCCTAACCCTAACCCTAATCTTTTTTCTTCTTCTTCTTCTTCTTCTTCTTCTTCTTCATACCTGAAGAGGGGCTCGAACTTTGTCTCCTCCGCAGCCCCGTCCCCTCCGGCGCCGTACGTGTAGGCATCGACGACCCTTGGCCAGCGGGTCTCGCCCTGCCCTGCACCGCGTGCCCCAGGTGTCGACCCCCTGCTTGTCGACCGGATCCCTGCGTCTGTCACCCCGGTCTCGGCTTCCACCACCGCTAATAGCAGTAGGCGCAGCCATCGTTGCATCAGTGCAGCAGCAACGCCGGCTTGACGCCGCTGTGCCGCAGCCAACGACCCTGTCGTGCCCCATGGTTCCCTACCAGCCCGTATCTCTCCGGCCTCCATCAACCGCGGCTCCTCCAGTCGAGCTGTGCAGTTGCACTGCATAGTTCTCTCGTGATCGCATGGTGTAGGTGTCACGACCCGTACCCTAGAGTTAGGGCACGAGACGTGGGTACGTCCAGCCTACGCCGCAGTGTCGGCGGTAGAACGCTGTCCTAGGTCTCATGCATCTAACAGTATAAGGCTAAGCAGTTTATACTCCCCGAATGGGGGTGACATAGCAGAATGTAAACTCAATCACATCTAAGGTAGAGCATAATGGAAGATAGATAAAACATGAAATCCAAAAGAGATACAGCAGATAGAAGTCTAAGTGTCTAAGATACACAAACCCAAAAATACATCTCAAAGCTCAAATACAGTAATCCATAAATACAACTCAAGACAACTGAAAATAAACTATAAGAAAAACCCTAACTACCTATACAACCTCTATTGTGTCTCCTCTAGGCTAGCAGGCAACCTCCAGGCTATCTGTAAAATTTATCAACAGGTCCAGTCAGGACATGAGCGAGTACAATACATCTCAACAAAATCATAACCGGTTAGGAAATATAAACATGCTAGAGAGTAAGATACATGATCTGAAGAAATAATATGATAAAAAGAGAGACTGTAAGTAAATAGCTACAATAATAGAGAACTAACAGTGCTAGTGATTCAGAGCACAAGATGGTTATGTAGACGGCACGATGTTGTACACGAGTAATCTACAGAGGTTTGTACACGAGTAATCTACTGGATTGAATACATAACCACTTCTACTCCCCCGTCCCAATCAATACACAAGGATCCAGCTACATTATGTTATTGTACACGAAGGTCATGTGAATACATGATTATACACGATTCACACGTTTCGTACACGAATGTAACAAATACAAAGAGTACACGATGTTCCCGATAAAGTACACGAACACGAATACCCGATGTATCCGCTAAGGGGGATAACATCGCACAACCAGATCCATATAGTACTAATCCGTGTTTCCAACGTGTCAGCATCATGTAAAGTAATCTAAAGCAGGAATATAATCCTAAACAGATATGAAATGATCAGAGAATGTACTCGCCTGCTATCTGAATGTCCAAAGGAAATATACTGTCCGAGGAGAGGTGTCTGGCTCCTAATTGGAACAGCACAAGTCACAACATGTCCAGAAGGGTAATATAAAGCACTACAATGCATTCTACATGAATCTAGGTCAAACTAGGCCAAAGTCAACCCTTGGTCAACTCTGGTCAACTGCACTAGTCAAACTAGGTCATGTCCTAACCCAGCAAGTCTTACTAGGCCTAACCAAGACTATCCTAGCACGCACACATCAATACAAGGCTATACAAGCCAACATACACCCAACTCTATATAGCATGCAATTATTCAATACTCAAATAGGCAAGAATTCACATTGGATATACACTAGGTAATCTATTACTTTAAACTATATATGTCTACACATATATACACATGCATATATTGGTATTCAACATTAGGTCTATAATCATGGCATTTCAAATGGTTATATAAACTTATATATTACAACACAATATGCTAACATATATATAATATACATACATAGCTAAGTTAACTGTATTCATAAATACTTATTTAAGAGGCTATGTGTGTGTATGTGAACATGGCAAAGGGACAAGTGAGGGTTAAATGGGCATACATAGTGTATACATATCAAAGAGTGTCAAAGTGTAAGTGACCAAAGTGTCAAGTGTGATAGTGTCTACATAGTGTAAGGGGTACATGAGGTAATATAGGATTTGTGTTAACATAGAACATTACATCTCATTAACTTGTATATTACATACATTACATCTATTATTACATTACATTCATGCTTGCATTCATTCATTATTCATTTATTCTCTTGCACTACTATATGCACCATACATTACATACTATGGAACCTACATATTCATTACAAGTCATACTTATACATGCTTACATTAGATAGGATACTTACACCTCATACATCATTTATTTAAACATTTACTCATGCTTGCATTCTCTATTTAATTACATAATGTATATACATTAACATGGGTTAAAATCAAATAGAACATTATATTACACACAAGGGTACACAAAATGCATATGCCGAATAGTAACTCCTACTAATAATCAATACTGTATCATCTCAGCATGAATTAAAATCTAGGATTAAAGTATGTTATAGATCTATGTGTTAGCTTTCCAAAACTTCAAACGGATCGCGTTTTCGTTTTCGGAAACTCCCGGAATCGCGAAAACACCGAGAACGCATTTGTCTTTCGTACAGCTGACACTCAAATAATTCTCCAGAAAGTTACATAAAGAATTAGGCCTATTAATATATGTTTTTGGAAAGCTAACTTCAATACGCTTTTTTTAAAAAAAACGGGAGATTAAACCGAGCTTTGAGCTAGAAGTTATGACATTTCTAAGTTTGGGCTGAAATTAAAAACGTGGATAAAAATCATGACGGATTTGGATAGTTTGAGACAAAAGAACACAAGTATAACATAATATATCAAGAACTCACTCTCTACACTAATATATATATATATATGAGACACTATAGAACACATCTCCAATACAAAAATATGAGATTAAACATGTAATAATTCATTCATACATAACAACAACACATAGTGTGTCCAAATTTGGGGTTTTCCCACATGGACACAACCACAACACAAAGGACACTCCTATGACCTCCAAATGGACACGAAATGGACACAAATGGAGATACAACCATGGGGGTCATTCCTATGGGTTCAAAATAGACCTATATGCATGAGGAAATGAAAAGGAGAAGGGATTTATACCTCCCGGTAGATCGAATCGAAGAAAAGCCTTCCCGGAGCGACACCGACACGTAGAGATTCCAAAAGGACACGAACGAGCTCCGAATCCTCCCAAACTTGGGTAGCTTCCTCCTTGGCTAGAATGGAGAAGGAAAGAAAAAGATTTGGTGGCGAAATGGAAGGATTTGGTGGAAAAATTGCTAGGGATTGCTCTCTAGGAATTTGGGAAAGAACAAGAGAGAGAGTGTGGATGAGAATAATGAAATGAACTTGAGCCTATCCTCTCCCAAAGTGGCTGGCCATATGGGGCTATTTGTCCTATTATAGTAAGGTCCAAAGTGCCCCCACTAACCTATTCTATGAGTATTAGGAAAGGGCTAATTGGTTGGGACTAAATTAGTCATTCTAAAGTCTCTAATCACACTAACCTTATCCATAATAATTAGTCTAACCTCTAACTAAAATATTTCTATCATGTGGACTAAAATTAATATCATGTGGGCCATGCCTAACTAGTGTGTGGGTCCCACTAGAGTCGAACTACCTCCGGGTCCCCGTTTCAAGTCGGATTGAGTTGAAATTCGAACCCGACTCAAATAACCCCAAAACAATATCATAAATAATAAAATAATTTTCAACCTCAAAATAATATCATAAATAATAAAATAAATTTTAAAAATATTCAAAAATGTAAAATGACAAAAATACCCCTGTTTCTGAAAACTGGGGGTGACAAATCTATCCACCTTAAAAAAAATTTCGTCCTCGAAATTAAAACAAAGCAATCACAGGAAACACATGCAGAAAACAATCTCATTCAAATACTTTTCAAAAAAAAATCAGCAATAAAAAAAAATTTCTTTGAGGCACATCAAACATTTGTAAATAAAAACTGATACGTGTCCGATACGGACACAAAACCATCACAAAATCACACCTATCAAAGGTCAAAATCAACAATCACCAACGCAATAAATATCAAAATAATTCAAAGAGGTCAAATGCAAAATATCCTTAGGCCAGAATTGACATTAAAATATCCTAATCACATGGTTAGGCTCTAGGTCAAACAGTCTCTAGGGTTTCACTAGCAAAACATCAAAATCACAAGTCATGATTTTAAATAATTTTAAAATGATTTAAAAATTACCAAAAATTATATCATGATTTAAATGTCAAATCAATAAATGATTAAAATTACAAAATTTTAAAATTATCCTCATTTTAGAGAACTGGGTGTTACAAGTCTACCCACCTTAGAAAAATTTCATCCTCAAAATTAAAATGTTCATACTCCTTCTAGGTCAAACCCCCCACAATCAAAGTCTCAGAACTTAAACAATCATACGATTTAAAAGGATGACATACAGGGTCATGGCATACGGTGGTAGTGAAAGTCTCATCTAGGTATACTAGTCATGCTAAACCAAAACGGTCATATGGTATCAAAACACACAAGCAATCTAGGGTGCTAAACTAGAAAAGATACAGAAATAACAATCATCAAGACTGTAAGGCAGTCTACCATCCTATATGAAAACTGGTACTTATCAAAATAAAATAAAGTTAACTACCATTTATCTAATAAGGGGTACTATTCAAGAAAATCAAAATCAAAAGTTAAAGAATGAAAGCCAATTGCATGGAAATCCAATCACAATATATTTATATATATAGCGTTAGAGAGGGAAAAGCTAGCATTATGTACAAGTTATGTAGTTCGTGTGTGTATGGGTGTATGTGGACATGTTCATATGGTTAGATAATAGGCGTGTGTGTATGTGAAATATACATGAAAATGCATAGGAGGATTTGGGGTTTCAAACAATAACTATCAAGTTACACTAATCATGGCATATTGGTTAAACAATCTACAATACACAACTCATTTGCTCATAACATGCATGGCTAACCATGTATATATGTATATATAATGAGGTAGAGGTTTAGTTATGTATGTATATACATTATAACATGTATGCCTAAGCTCTATATATATCTATATAGATATATAATCATGACATAGAGAGGAAGAGTTAGGTTACACGACAGGGTATACTAAGTTAGGGTGTGTGTGTCCTTGTACAGGGTTATAGCTTAGTATTGAAAGGTTAAACCCAGTTTTAGTTCAGCATTTACATACAAAATCTGAAAATAAGCTAACATTTAAACCAGTACAATATTAACATAATGCAATTTCAAAATTTAGGAGTTTAAAACATCACAACTAATCTCAATACTCCCAATATATCCTAATATGATAGAAATGAAACCCTAATATACTATCAATACATTTATCTACGCATACAGTTCAATATTACATGTTAAATCTGAAATTGAACTAAACATGGAAATCAATGTAAAAATGTTAACATGTATTCAGTTTTCAGGATTTTGGAGAATTTGCACATCAAAACCAACTCAATGTTTATCACAACCTAACATGTAAGAATATGGAACCTAAATTTATATCCCTACAACAACAATGTACACAGCTCTAAATATTACATTTAAAACAATCAATTTGAACTAACATTTAAAATTCCGTATTAAGGGTTAATATGCACACAGTCTCAGATTTGACAAATTTAAACACAAAACTCAACCAAAATTTTTTTTTTTGAATTGAAACCCTACGTATAACATACATGTGCAGTGATATAAATAAAACTATTATCATGAAATTTTATATTTAAATTACGAGTTAAGCTAGGAAAAGCAGAGAATCGAAAATATTGGGGTTTTGAAAATTTAAACATTAACGACATATTAATATGTATTCAGATAGGTGGAAATCAAGTGTAGCATTCATAAGTGTCAGGAAAGTGTCCACTATATATATTCATTTATATTCTCATGTCCCAATATAAAATTTTAATTCTACGTTAAGACCAACAATTAGATTCCTACCAAGGTTGCAAGCAGGTGATTGACGTAATCAAGACAGTATTATTATTATTATTTAATACAAGAATAATAGCAAGAAAGAAATAACGATAAAATCTGTTTTTGCTTATCTGTTTAAAAGAAAAACCCATTTTGAAACCCAGAGCTAAATTTTTAAATCCAAGATAAAGTCTAGCAAAATCATCGATTCATTGTATTAAGAAGAATTTCATAGTAAGAAGTTACACAAAGTTTATAAAAACAGCTAAAGCTACTCCAAAGTTAAATAAATGAGAAACAAAACAAAACAAACAAATAACAATTCTCTCTTTTTTTTTTTTTTGAAGGACTGAAACAAAAGTAGAAAAAAACATGTTCAAAAATATTTAAGGTACAATCTGATAATCATATGCGTCTTCTTGAAATTATGTTGTCAGAATTCTGCCACGCCAATAAGCATAGCTGCAATAAACGATAGAGTCCATAATAAGGCATACACCCTATAATCATGTTATCTAGAATTCTTACCACGCCACCCGGTATGGCTGCAAGAAAATTTAGATTTCATAACTAAGATAAGTATAGCTATATCAGGCTCTACGTCCTTGTCATGCTAGCAAATATGACTGCAATAAATTCTAAATTCCATAATAAAGTAGACTTTTACCTTTCTCACTGTCCTTATCAAGTATGTTATCAGGTTATACCTTAATTCCAAAAAAAAATGTACATATACATATAAATACAAACTCAAATTTAACAACTAACATCAAGATTCAAAATTCAACAATAATCCATCAAAAATCATAAAAATACAGACTCAAATTCAACCACTATCATCAAGATTCAAAATTCAACAATAATCCATCAAAAATCATAAAAATACAGACTCAAATTCAACCACTAACATCAAGATTCGAAATTCAACAATAATCCATCAAAATCAAGTTCAATAACAGGAAGTAAAGGTAAATCAAATCAGGAAAAAACAGATTTCAAATCGAAGTTAAAATAAGATTCTCAAGGGTCGTCCCAGGAATCTCTCAAGGAATCCTAACCGTGATTGAGTACCTTCAAAATATATCCCATTCCTACTGCAGGCTGTAGTGGTACTCTAGTTCGAATACCACTACATAAACTCGACCTGCATGGGCCACCACTAAAAACGTGTCACGACCCGCACCCTAGAGTTAGGGCACGAGACGTGGGTACGTCCAGCCTACGCCGCAGTGTCGGCGGTAGAACGCTGTCCTAGGTCTCATGCATCTAACAGTATAAGGCTAAGCAGTTTATACTCCCCGAATGGGGGTGACATAGCAGAATGTAAACTCAATCACATCTAAGGTAGAGCATAATGGAAGATAGATAAAACATGAAATCCAAAAGAGATACAGCAGATAGAAGTCTAAGTGTCTAAGATACACAAACCCAAAAATACATCTCAAAGCTCAAATACAGTAATCCATAAATACAACTCAAGACAACTGAAAATAAACTATAAGAAAAACCCTAGCTACCTATACAACCTCTATTGTGTCTCCTCTAGGCTAGCAGGCAACCTCCAGGCTATCTGTAAAATTTATCAACAGGTCCAGTCAGGACATGAGCGAGTACAGTACATCTCAACAAAATCATAATCGGTTAGAAAATATAAACATGCTAGAGAGTAAGATACAGGATCTGAAGAAATAATATGATAAAAAGAGAGACTGTAAGTAAATAGCTACAATATATAGAGAACTAACAGTGCTAGTGATTCAGAGCACAAGATGGTTATGTAGACGGCACGATGTTGTACACGAGTAATCTACAGAGGTTTGTACACGAGTAATCTACTGGATTGAATACATAACCACTTTTACTCCCCCGTCCCAATCAATACACAAGGATCCAGCTACATTATGTTATTGTACACGAAGGTCATGTGAATACATGATTATACACGATTCACACGTTTCGTACACGAATGTAACAAATACAAAGAGTACACGATGTTCCCGATAAAGTACACGAACACGAATATCCGATGTATCCGCTAAGGGGGATAACATCGCACAACCAGATCCATATAGTACTAATCCGTGTTTCCAACGTGTCAGCATCATGTAAAGTAATCTAAAGCAGGAATATAATCCTAAACAGATATGAAATGATCAGAGAATGTACTCGCCTGCTATCTGAATGTCCAAAGGAAATATACTGTCCGAGGAGAGGTGTCTGGCTCCTAATTGGAACAGCACAAGTCACAATATGTCCAGAAGGGTAATATAAAGCACTACAATGCATTCTACATGAATCTAGGTCAAACTAGGCCAAAGTCAACCCTTGGTCAACTCTGGTCAACTGCACTAGTCAAACTAGGTCAAACTAGGTCATGTCCTAACCCAGCAAGTCTTACTAGGCCTAACCAAGACTATCCTAGCACGCACACATCAATACAAGGCTATACAAGCCAACATACACCCAACTCTATATAGCATGCAATTATTCAATACTCAAATAGGCAAGAATTCACATTGGATATACACTAGGTAATCTATTACTTTAAACTATATATGTCTACACATATATACACATGCATATATTGGTATTCAACATTAGGTCTATAATCATGGCATTTCAAATGGTTATATAAACTTATATATTACAACACAATATGCTAACATATATATAATATACATACATAGCTAAGTTAACTGTATTCATAAATACTTATTTAAGAGGCTATGTGTGTGTATGTGAACATGGCAAAGGGACAAGTGAGGGTTAAATGGGCATACATAGTGTATACATATCAAAGAGTGTCAAAGTGTAAGTGACCAAAGTGTCAAGTGTGATAGTGTCTACATAGTGTAAGGGGTACATGAGGTAATATAGGATTTGTGTTAACATAGAACATTACATCTCATTAACTTGTATATTACATACATTACATCTATTATTACATTACATTCATGCTTGCATTCATTCATTATTCATTTATTCTCTTGCACTACTATATGCACCATACATTACATACTATGGAACCTACATATTCATTACAAGTCATACTTATACATGCTTACATTAGATAGGATACTTACACCTCATACATCATTTATTTAAACATTTACTCATGCTTGCATTCTCTATTTAATTACATAATGTATATACATTAACATGGGTTAAAATCAAATAGAACATTATATTACACACAAGGGTACACAAAATGCATATGCCGAATAGTAACTCCTACTAATAATCAATACTGTATCATCTCAGCATGAATTAAAATCTAGGATTAAAGTATGTTATAGATCTATGTGTTAGCTTTCCAAAACTTCAAACGGATCGCGTTTTCGTTTTCGGAAACTCCCGGAATCGCGAAAACACCGAGAACGCATTTGTCTTTCGTACAGCTGACACTCAAATAATTCTCCAGAAAGTTACATAAAGAATTAGGCCTATTAATATATGTTTTTGGAAAGCTAACTTCAATACGCTTTTTTTAAAAAAAACGGGAGATTAAACCGAGCTTTGAGCTAGAAGTTATGACATTTCTAAGTTTGGGCTGAAATTAAAAACGTGGATAAAAATCATGACGGATTTGGGTAGTTTGAGACAAAAGAACACAAGTATAACATAATATATCAAGAACTCACTCTCTACACTAATATATATATATATATATATATATGAGACACTATAGAACACATCTCCAATACAAAAATATGAGATTAAACATGTAATAATTCATTCATACATAACAACAACACATAGTGTGTCCAAATTTGGGGTTTTCCCATATGGACACAACCACAACACAAAGGACACTCCTATGACCTCCAAATGGACACGAAATGGACACAAATGGAGATACAACCATGGGGGTCATTCCTATGGGTTCAAAATAGACCTATATGCATGAGAAAATGAAAAGGAGAAGGGATTTATACCTCCCGGTAGATCGAATCGAAGAAAAGCCTTCCCGGAGCGACACCGACACGTAGAGATTCCAAAAGGACACGAACGAGCTCCGAATCCTCCCAAACTTGGGTAGCTTCCTCCTTGGCTAGAATGGAGAAGGAAAGAAAAAGATTTGGTGGCGAAATGGAAGGATTTGGTGGAAAAATTGCTAGGGATTGCTCTCTAGGAATTTGGGAAAGAACAAGAGAGAGAGTGTGGATGAGAATAATGAAATGAACTTGAGCCTATCCTCTCCCAAAGTGGCTGGCCATATGGGGCTATTTGTCCTATTATAGTAAGGTCCAAAGTGCCCCCACTAACCTATTCTATGAGTATTAGGAAAGGGCTAATTGGTTGGGACTAAATTAGTCATTCTAAAGTCTCTAATCACACTAACCTTATCCATAATAATTAGTCTAACCTCTAACTAAAATATTTCTATCATGTGGACTAAAATTAATATCATGTGGGCCATGCCTAACTAGTGTGTGGGTCCCACTAGAGTCGAACTACCTCCGGGTCCCCGTTTCAAGTCGGATTGAGTTGAAATTCGAACCCGACTCAAATAACCCCAAAACAATATCATAAATAATAAAATAATTTTCAACCCCAAAATAATATCATAAATAATAAAATAAATTTTAAAAATATTCAAAAATGTAAATGACAAAAATACCCCTGTTTCTGAAAACTGGGGGTGACAAATCTATCCACCTTAAAAAAAATTTCGTCCTCGAAATTAAAACAAAGCAATCACAGGAAACACATGCAGAAAACAATCTCATTCAAATACTTTTCAAAAAAAATCAGCAATAAAAAAAATTTCTTTGAGGCACATCAAACATTTGTAAATAAAAACTGATACGTGTCCGATACGGACACAAAACCATCACAAAATCACACCTATCAAAGGTCAAAATCAACAATCACCAACGCAATAAATATCAAAATAATTCAAAGAGGTCAAATGCAAAATATCCTTAGGCCAGAATTGACATTAAAATATCCTAATCACATGGTTAGGCTCTAGGTCAAACAGTCTCTAGGGTTTCACTAGCAAAACATCAAAATCACAAGTCATGATTTTAAATAATTTTAAAATGATTTAAAAATTACCAAAAATTATATCATGATTTAAATGTCAAATCAATAAATGATTAAAATTACAAAATTTTAAAATTACCCTCATTTTAGAGAACTGGGTGTTACAAGTCTACCCACCTTAGAAAAATTTCATCCTCAAAATTAAAATGTTCATACTCCTTCTAGGTCAAGCCCCCCACAATCAAAGTCTCAGAACTTAAACAATCATACGATTTAAAAGGATGACATACAGGGTCATGGCATACGGTGGTAGTGAAAGTCTCATCTAGGTATACTAGTCATGCTAAACCAAAACGGTCATATGGTATCAAAACACACAAGCAATCTAGGGTGCTAAACTAGAAAAGATACAGAAATAACAATCATCAAGACTGTAAGGCAGTCTACCATCCTATATGAAAACTGGTACTTATCAAAATAAAATAAAGTTAACTACCATTTATCTAATAAGGGGTACTATTCAAGAAAATCAAAATCAAAAGTTAAAGTATGAAAGCCAATTGCATGGAAATCCAATCACAATATATTTATATATATAGCGTTAGAGAGGGAAAAGCTAGCATTATGTACAAGTTATGTAGTTCGTGTGTGTATGGGTGTATGTGGACATGTTCATATGGTTAGATAATAGGCGTGTGTGTATGTGAAATATACATGAAAATGCATAGGAGGATTTGGGGTTTCAAACAATAACTATCAAGTTACACTAATCATGGCATATTGGTTAAACAATCTACAATACACAACTCATTTGCTCATAACATGCATGGCTAACCATGTATATATGTATATATAATGAGGTAGAGGTTTAGTTATGTATGTATATACATTATAACATGTATGCCTAAGCTCTATATATATCTATATAGATATATAATCATGACATAGAGAGGAAGAGTTAGGTTACACGACAGGGTATACTAAGTTAGGGTGTGTGTGTCCTTGTACAGGGTTATAGCTTAGTATTGAAAGGTTAAACCCAGTTTTAGTTCAGCATTTACATACAAAATCTGAAAATAAGCTAACATTTAAACCAGTACAATATTAACATAATGCAATTTCAAAATTTAGGAGTTTAAAACATCACAACTAATCTCAATACTCCCAATATATCCTAACATGATAGAAATGAAACCCTAATATACTATCAATACATTTATCTACGCATACAGTTCAATATTACATGTTAAATCTGAAATTGAACTAAACATGGAAATCAATGTAAAAATGTTAACATGTATTCAGTTTTCAGGATTTTGGAGAATTTGCACATCAAAACCAACTCAATGTTTATCACAACCTAACATGTAAGAATATGGAACCTAAATTTATATCCCTACAACAACAATGTACACAGCTCTAAATATTACATTTAAAACAATCAATTTGAACTAACATTTAAAATTCCGTATTAAGGGTTAATATGCACACAGTCTCAGATTTGACAAATTTAAACACAAAACTCAACCAAAATTTTTTTTTTGAATTGAAACCCTACGTATAACATACATGTGCAGTGATATAAATAAAACTATTATCATGAAATTTTATATTTAAATTACGAGTTAAGCTAGGAAAAGCAGAGAATCGAAAATATTGGGGTTTTGAAAATTTAAACATTAACGACATATTAATATGTATTCAGATAGGTGGAAATCAAGTGTAGCATTCATAAGTGTCAGGAAAGTGTCCACTATATATATTCATTTATATTCTCATGTCCCAATATAAAATTTTAATTCTACGTTAAGACCAACAATTAGATTCCTACCAAGGTTGCAAGCAGGTGATTGACGTAATCAAGACAGTATTATTATTATTATTTAATACAAGAATAATAGCAAGAAAGAAATAACGATAAAATCTGTTTTTGCTTATCTGTTTAAAAGAAAAACCCATTTTGAAACCCAGAGCTAAATTTTTAAATCCAAGATAAAGTCTAGCAAAATCATCGATTCATTGTATTAAGAAGAATTTCATAGTAAGAAGTTACACAAAGTTTATAAAAACAGCTAAAGCTACTCCAAAGTTAAATAAATGAGAAACAAAACAAAACAAACAAATAACAATTCTCTCTTTTTTTTTTTTTTTGAAGGACTGAAACAAAAGTAGAAAAAAACATGTTCAAAAATATTTAAGGTACAATCTGATAATCATATGCGTCTTCTTGAAATTATGTTGTCAGAATTCTGCCACGCCAATAAGCATAGCTGCAATAAACGATAGAGTCCATAATAAGGCATACACCCTATAATCATGTTATCTAGAATTCTTACCACGCCACCCGGTATGGCTGCAAGAAAATTTAGATTTCATAACTAAGATAAGTATAGCTATATCAGGCTCTACGTCCTTGTCATGCTAGCAAATATGACTGCAATAAATTCTAAATTCCATAATAAAGTAGACTTTTACCTTTCTCACTGTCCTTATCAAGTATGTTATCAGGTTATACCTTAATTCCAAAAAAAATGTACATATACATATAAATACAAACTCAAATTTAACAACTAACATCAAGATTCAAAATTCAACAATAATCCATCAAAAATCATAAAAATACAGACTCAAATTCAACCACTATCATCAAGATTCAAAATTCAACAATAATCCATCAAAAATCATAAAAATACAGACTCAAATTCAACCACTAACATCAAGATTCGAAATTCAACAATAATCCATTAAAATCAAGTTCAATAACAGGAAGTAAAGGTAAATCAAATCAGGAAAAAACAGATTTCAAATCGAAGTTAAAATAAGATTCTCAAGGGTCGTCCCAGGAATCTCTCAAGGAATCCTAACCGTGATTGAGTACCTTCAAAATATATCCCATTCCTACTGCAGGCTGTAGTGGTACTCTAGTTCGAATACCACTACATAAACTCGACCTGCATGGGCCACCACTAAAAACGTGTCACGACCCGCACCCTAGAGTTAGGGCACGAGACGTGGGTACGTCCAGCCTACGCCGCAGTGTCGGCGGTAGAACGCTGTCCTAGGTCTCATGCATCTAACAGTATAAGGCTAAGCAGTTTATACTTCCCGAATGGGGGTGACATAGCAGAATGTAAACTCAATCACATCTAAGGTAGAGCATAATGGAAGATAGATAAAACATGAAATCCAAAAGAGATACAGCAGATAGAAGTCTAAGTGTCTAAGATACACAAACCCAAAAATACATCTCAAAGCTCAAATACAGTAATCCATAAATACAACTCAAGACAACTGAAAATAAACTATAAGAAAAACCCTAGCTACCTATACAACCTCTATTGTGTCTCCTCTAGGCTAGCAGGCAACCTCCAGGCTATCTGTAAAATTTATCAACAGGTCCAGTCAGGACATGAGCGAGTACAGTACATCTCAACAAAATCATAACCGGTTAGAAAATATAAACATGCTAGAGAGTAAGATACAGGATCTGAAGAAATAATATGATAAAAAGAGAGACTGTAAGTAAATAGCTACAATATATAGAGAACTAACAGTGCTAGTGATTCAGAGCACAAGATGGTTATGTAGACGGCACGATGTTGTACGCGAGTAATCTACAGAGGTTTGTACACGAGTAATCTACTGGATTGAATACATAACCACTTCTACTCCCCCGTCCCAATCAATACACAAGGATCCAGCTACATTATGTTATTGTACACGAAGGTCATGTGAATACATGATTATACACGATTCACACGTTTCGTACACGAATGTAACAAATACAAAGAGTACACGATGTTCCCGATAAAGTACACGAACACGAATACCCGATGTATCTGCTAAGGGGGATAACATCGCACAACCAGATCCATATAGTACTAATCCGTGTTTCCAACGTGTCAGCATCATGTAAAGTAATCTAAAGCAGGAATATAATCCTAAACAGATATGAAATGATCAGAGAATGTACTCGCCTGCTATCTGAATGTCCAAAGAAAATATACTGTCCGAGGAGAGGTGTCTGGCTCCTAATTGGAACAACACAAGTCACAACATGTCCAGAAGGGTAATATAAAGCACTACAATGCATTCTACATGAATCTAGGTCAAACTAGGCCAAAGTCAACCCTTGGTCAACTCTGGTCAACTGCACTAGTCAAATTAGGTCAAACTAGGTCATGTCCTAACCCAGCAAGTCTTACTAGGCCTAACCAAGACTATCCTAGCACGCACACAACAATACAAGGCTATAAAAGCCAACATACACCCAACTCTATATAGCATGCAATTATTCAATACTCAAATAGGCAAGAATTCACATTGGATATACACTAGGTAATCTATTACTTTAAACTATATATGTCTACACATATATGCACATGCATATATTGGTATTCAACATTAGGTCTATAATCATGGCATTTCAAATGGTTATATAAACTTATATATTACAACATAATATGCTAACATATATATAATATACATACATAGCTAAGTTAACTGTATTCATAAATACTTATTTAAGAGGCTATGTGTGTGTATGTGAACATGGCAAAGGGACAAGTGAGGGTTAAATGGGCATACATAGTGTATACATATCAAAGAGTGTCAAAGTGTAAGTGACCAAAGTGTCAAGTGTGATAGTGTCTACATAGTATAAGGGGTACATGAGGTAATATAGGATTTGTGTTAACATAGAACATTACATCTCATTAACTTGTATATTACATACATTACATCTATTATTACATTACATTCATGCTTGCATTCATTCATTATTCATTTATTCTCTTGCACTACTATATGCACCATACATTATATACTATGGAACCTACATATTCATTACAAGCCATACTTATACATGCTTACATTAGATAGGATACTTACACCTCATACATCATTTATTTAAACATTTACTCATGCTTGCATTCTCTATTTAATTACATAATGTATATACATTAACATGGGTTAAAATCAAATAGAACATTATATTACACACAAGGGTACACAAAATGCATATGCCGAATAGTAACTCCTACTAATAATCAATACTGTATCATCTCAGCATGAATTAAAATCTAGGATTAAAGTATGTTATAGATCTATGTGTTAGCTTTCCAAAACTTCAAACGGATCGCGTTTTCGTTTTCGGAAACTCCCGGAATCGCGAAAACACCGAGAACGCATTTGTCTTTCGTACAGCTGACACTCAAATAATTCTCCAGAAAGTTACATAAAGAATTAGGCCTATTAATATATGTTTTTGGAAAGCTAACTTCAATACGCTTTTTTAAAAAAAAACGGGAGATTAAACCGAGCTTTGAGCTAGAAGTTATGACATTTCTAAGTTAGGACTGAAATTAAAAACGTGGATAAAAATCATGACGGATTTGGGTAGTTTGAGACAAAAGAACACAAGTATAACATAATATATCAAGAACTCACTCTCTACACTAATATATATATATATGAGACACTATAGAACACATCTCCAATACAAAAATATGAGATTAAACATGTAATAATTCATTCATACATAACAACAACACATAGTGTGTCCAAATTTGGGATTTTCCCACATGGACACAACCACAACACAAAGGACACTCCTATGACCTACAAATGGACACGAAATGGACACAAATGGAGATACAACCATGGGGGTCATTCCTATGGGTTCAAAATAGACCTATATGCATGAGGAAATGAAAAGGAGAAGGGATTTATACCTCCCGGTAGATCGAATCGAAGAAAAGCCTTCCCGGAGCGACACCGACACGTAGAGATTCGAAAAGGACACGAACGAGCTCCGAATCCTCCCAAACTTGGGTAGCTTCCTCCTTGGCTAGAATGGAGAAGGAAAGAAAAAGATTTGGTGGCGAAATGGAAGGATTTGGTGGAGAAATTGCTAGGGATTGCTCTCTAGGAATTTGGGGAAGAACAAGAGAGAGAGAGTGTGGATGCGAATAATGAAATGAACTTGAGCCTATCCTCTCCCAAAGTGGCTGGCCATATGGGGCTATTTGTCCTATTATAGTAAGGTCCAAAATGCCCCCACTAACCTATTCTATGAGTATTAGGAAAGGGCTAATTGGTTGGGGCTAAATTAGTCATTCTAAAGTCTCTAATCACACTAACCTTATCCATAATAATTAGTCTAACCTCTAACTAAAATATTTCTATCATGTGGACTAAAATTAATATCATGTGGGCCATGCCTAACTAGTGTGTGGGTCCCACTAGAGTCAAACTACCTCCGGGTCCCCGTTTCAAGTCGGATTGAGTTGAAATTCGAACCCGACTCAAATAACCCCAAAACAATATCATAAATAGTAAAATAAATTTCAACCCCAAAATAATATCATAAATAATAAAATAAATTTTAAAAATATTCAAAAATGTAAAATGACAAAAATACCCCTGTTTCTGAAAACTGGGGGTGACAGTAGGTGTGCACCCTGCTTCGCCGAGCTTGCCGCACGCCGAGGCGTCCCACAGTCGTTGTGACATCCAAGCGAGACTGCACGAGCAACCTCTGTCGTGTAGATAGCTCCTCTGGTTCTGTTGAAGAAGAACTACCACCGCAAGCGACTGGTCATCCATCACCGCAGCCTACCTCTCATCTTTTGTCACTCCCCGTTCCCGGAATGCGTATTCTAATACGTATATTGCCTGAATGTATTTATTTAGTATTTATCATGTAGTATCCTGTATTTAAATTCCTATAACTTCATGTTAATTAATTATCTGCATTTTATTTTCTGCACTTTATTTTTCTGCAATTCTATTATCTGCTCTTTAAATTTTCATGTTAATTAATTAGCTGCTCTTTAATTTTCATGCTAATTAATTCCTGCAATTTATTTCTGCATTTTATTTCCTGCAATTTACTTCTCTGCTTTAGTTTTATTTTTCGGTTGGATGAGCCCCTTAAACCCGACCCATTAAGAACCCGGCCCAACTCCCACCTACCACCACCTTTTATTTAAAGCCACCCTCTCCCTTCTCTCTCCTCATTCACTCCTTGTTCACCATTACTTCTTCTTCTTCCCTTCATTACTCTCTCCACCTACCAACTAGGCAAGTACATCTTGCTCTACATGAGGACCATATTTTATGGTTCAATATTCTTCCTCTCATGATTCTAAGAGAGTTTAGTGCTTAGTATTTTTGATTTCATTGGTTCATTTCTTGTAGATCTAAGTTATTGTATTTTCGGTTGTCTATGGGTTTTGATCTAGCAAACTCCTTTGTTCTCAAGATTTGATGGTTCCATGTCGTAGAGCAGTTCATCCTACCCAATTTTGACCTTTGGAAAGCTGGATTCGGACTTATTTTGACCAAGTTATGGACTTTTGAAGCTTTGGGATGCGACCATGGAGTTCTTGCTGTTTGGAGAAGACAGTGAGCAGTGTATGCTAGCTTTTAGCTGCGTCGTTGAGCTGTGCGCGCTCTTTAGCGCAGCATGGAGTCCATACGCTGCCTTTTTAGGAAGCGTGTGTCTTGCATACGCTACCTTTTGGAAGCGTGTGTCGTATGGAGTTCACACGCTACCTTTTGGGAGCGTATGACTTGCATACGCTGACTTGAATGGTCAGGAGTCGTATGGAGTTCATACGCTACCTTTTGGGAGCGTATGACTTGCATACGCTGACTTGAATGGTCAGGAGTCGTATGGAGTTCATACGCTACCTTTTGGGAGCGTATGACTTGCATACGCTGACTTGAATGGTCAGGAGTCGTATGGAGTTCATACGCTGCCTTGGGGAGCGTATGACTCCCATACGCTAGCTTGGCTTGAGCGTAGCTTGACCTGAGCGTACGCTGGCATGAGCGTAGGCTGACATGAGAGTAGTCTGCTTACCCTGGATCTTCTATAGCCCTGTATATTGATATTTTATTAGATGTTTAACGTCCATTTTATATCCTTACGCCTTTTTGCATAAACTTGATATGATCATGATATGTTAATATTTCTGTTAAATATAGATTGTTACGTGGGATGTACCATGTGTCATGAATTGAGTTATAGATACCCGGATTGACTAGAATTAAATCCTGAGAGTTGTAGACTCGACCCCACTGAATGCTAGTTGACTTTCATGCCTTGCCACCATTGATAATGATTGTGATCTTGACTAAATTGATCATGCGTTCCTAATTAGAACTAAGAGACTGGCTAGTCGTCTTATTGAATGAAATGAATGAGACACGTTCATGTTATGAACTATTGTACTCGACTGGCTGATCCCGAATATTGACATACATGCACATGCAGGCTTCGATCTATTTATTTATTTATTTAGTTATTTTTCTACAAAAGAAGCATGTGTACTTTATGGTCAAGGCATGATTACCGTGAATAGATTTGATTGTTGCATTACGCTATGTAAGACCTGCAACCTAACCGCACTGGTATCGTTATAGAGTTGTGCATATCGTACCCCGTTCGAAAGTACTCATTTGAATGACCATGATCCACGGCATGGGATTTCACTCAATGTAGAGACTATTAAGTTAAATAAAATAATGATTGCATGGAGAGAATGGATTTCCGAATTCTTACATGGCAGCCTCCTTGGGACGAGTAGTACCCGACGGGCCGGCTGGTTCCCACAGATACTGTAAATCTGCCACACGGGCAGGGAACAGTATCTGCTTTTATTATTATTATATATTGTATATTGACGGACGTCCTGCTAGGACTCGTCTAATTCATGCATGGGCCAATTGATCGACTGGATAGACTAGCCTTGCTTGCACATAGTAAGAACTGAGGAATCCCTAATTGCATTATTCCAGGATAACTTGGGACTCATAATAGCAAGCCGTAGGAGTTGATTGGCCGTTCAAGATGATTTATTTGTGCACTGTACTCTGTTACCGAACTGGGATGATCAGAATGTCAGGACATGACGGGCCAACTTCTGTCCTTGTTTGGTTGGGAGGTTGGTTCGAAGTGTCTTGATGTGATGTGAGTTCTAGTAGCAAGCAGAGATCTATTATTATATTATCTTACTTACTGGTTTTAGTTCTCATGTCGTGCTCCCTTGTGGTACTTGCTATTAGAGGTCTAACCTCTCTGGTTTTGTATGGCCAGATTTAGAGCCAGTTCCCGAGGACTCAGCGTACTTCCACCTCCAGGATGGTCAATACTAGAGGAATGATCGCAGGAGGCCTCGAGTGGGTTCCTTAACTTCACCACTCGTTTTGTTATCTACTTTATACCTTGCCGTTTGGCACCGACATGTTAGTCGGATTGTCTTGTACTTACTTTTGCATAATTGTAATTAAGTCAGACTGCAGCTGATAACAATTGTGTATACTTTTGCTACATCAATCTGGCTATGTTTTGTAAAGCCAGATATCAAGAACATTTTGACAGAGCGTTTGGGACGCCTTACTGCTTTACCTTACATGTTCTATATTTCTGTTTCTTGTTTGAATGATTGAGACAATAGATGTGTAATGACCATAGTAAGACTTTTATGTAGTATGCACCCCCTCGTCTGGTTAGACAGCATTGATCGTATTATACGGTATTCATCTACCCGTAATACGTAGCTGGCTGAGTCACTCCCCCGCTCTCCAGTATTCTGGTTCTGGGGCGTGACATCTTTGTCGCTTGTCGCAGCAGTAATCCTGATCCCATGCTCGAGCTTCCCTGGTGAAATCGACTCCTTCGGCGTTGGCTACCCTTCGTGATCGAACACCCTTGACCTGGGCGAGCTTTGCAGTTGTTTCGATAGCAGGGGACCCCTGCCCAGCCTCTTGCGCCCTTTCAAACATCCACATCAGCACCAAACAGGGCATTCGTGTTCCGTTGTCGTTGACTTGGTATAATTCATTTCCAATTTTAGTTTCCTTATTCGTGTATGAAATGGTCATATTACACATCTTCATTATTTACCTGGTTTACTCCAAGGATCTAGTGGTTACACCATCGAACGTGTGGAATGGAATGGAGGCTCGCAACCGAAGACGCGGTTGCGTGCTATATCAACTCTTGACAATATATCAAACCTGATTACTTTTATTCAACTGATTAGCGAAATAATTAACAAGCTACATTAATTCTTCAAGCTGATAGTTTCTAGTTTTATTGGTTAGAAGAAACACATGTTATTCGTAGCATCATCCAAGCACAATTACTTTACCCGACTTATATTAAACTTTGGGTATATCTACATTGATAAAGGCACACTTAGTGGTCATAATCTACTTGTTAAACTGATCCCTACATGTTAGATTTCCTTAAATTGATAGTTCTAACCTTATTTGTTAGAAGGATAATTATCTATTCCTTACATTGACATATAAGCATGTTATTAGCTAGATATCCTTCACATACATAGTTCTACCCCTTGTTTGTTGGAGAGATAATTATCAGATCCTTACATTCATATATATTTATGCTGCCTTCCAAATTATTGCACCTTGATACTTGCCATAGATATTCACATTTATGTAGTATGCTGTTTTTCAATTTAATCGTACTTTGATATTGACTTACTTGTGTGTCCGGTGGATTGCACGGTCGATGGTTATCTTGTTGTGTTTGCAAGTCCGACGAGTTGCGCCGTTGACATGGATGGGATATTATAGGTATATTTAGTATTGATATATTTAGAATATTGTAAAGGCACATGGAAATATCCTGTGGACCTATTTGGGATGCCAGAATATGCCACATGATATTCCATTATGTAAAGGCTATATAAAGCCTATGAGACTATCAATGAAATCATCAATCAATTACAATATGGTATCAAAGCCACCTTTCCACAAACCCTAACCTTAACCGCTACCAAACCCTAACCTTTTCCTTCTTTTCCCTCTCTCTGCCACCAAACCGTAATCCGCGCATAGCAGCCACCCCCTTCTCTGCGCATCCGCTGTCGCTGCCGCTGGTGCTGCTGCTGTTGTGGCTGCCGCTGCCGCCGCTGCCGCCGCTGTGGTGCGCGCACCGGCCGCCCCCCACGTACGCGCCGCCTTCCCACCTGCCGCACGCAACGGAGCCTTTGTTGCCGTTGTTCGGATCATTCGAAAGAGGACACCGATGCCTAGATCTGACGAAAACAGACATGTTCGGATCTAGGAGCGGACGACGAGGACGAACGTGAGTTGTGGAGCGGGCGTGACATAATCGGAGAGGAGAAGCATCGATGTAGGAGATCCTCAAGAAGCTGGATCCTGCAGAGATTGCGACGTTGATGAAGTTGATGAAGATGTCGGCTGGTGAGAGCACGATACGAATGTCGCCAAAGTTGGAACTTCCCTCCATCGATCTGAAGTTGGATATACCAGCCACCTATCTGAGTTGGTCACGGCGGGTGAGAAGAACCCTCGCAGAAAAGAACCTGGAGGGGTTCCTGTCGGACGAGAAGACAAAGCAGGACGAGGGCTCGACAGGACGCGACGAGTGGAAGTCCACTCATATGGTGATCTACATCTGGCTTCTCAACTCCTTAGTCCAGTCTATTGCCGCCACAGTAGATGGCATTGAGATAGTGAAGAATGTGGGAGAAGTTGAGGAGGACCTATGATAGTATGGGGAACAACTTACGGATCTTCAGATGGAGATCGATGACACCGTACAGGGAGAGAAGACGGTGCAGGAGTATGCCACAAAGTTGGAGCATCTGTGGTTGGACTATGATCACCACTCAAATCGGACGAGCTGCGAGGATCCGAAGTGTAAGGAGAGAAATGTGTGTCTGCAGGAGAGGACGATGAAATTTCTCAAAGGGCTGACTGGAGCATTCGCACAGAGGACGGTCTTACTTCTCGCCCAACCAATGATTCCTAGTCTTGAGGAGGCGATCTCAGCCATGATCCAGGAGGAGATATGCATCAGACTACAGACGGGGACATGTGGTTCCCTCGAAGCAAAGTCAGCACTAGCGGTTACCAGCTCGGGCGACATAAGGTCCAAGGGAGAGCCCTGGTAGCAAAATCGGCAGTGCTACAACTGTGGGGAGATGGGCCATCATCGATATGCTTGTACCAAATCACCTATGGAGGAAAACTCAGGTGGTGGACGTGGACAGTTCGGTAGACAAGGATATATTGGAGGACGAGGTCGTGGTCGAGGGGGTCGACGAGACGGCTGAGGAGGTTATCGAGCAAACCTGCTAGTAGCAGAAGGGAATGGAGGAGCTGGTGATACCTTTACTGAGGAGGATTATGTACTGATGGACATACTGGAGAGGAAGCCGAGAGCGTCAATCGAAGGAGACAAGAGGAGTGGAACATAGGAGGCATCCACCTCATTCTTCGCTGGGGCAACGCCGCTATGTATGCCCATCCATCAGAAGGTACTGACGAGTCACTTGCTCTTGCATCTATTTCTTTCCTTAAATCATCAGACTGGATTATCGACTCGGGAGCATCTCGGCATGTGACGGAGAATGCTAGTGAGTTTTCTTCTTACACTCACCTAGCATCAGCAGACACCATTCAGACAGCGGATGGCACTTTTCAGCCAGTGGTCGGTAAGGGTACTGTTAATTGTACAGGTTCAGTAAGATTATCTAATATTTTACATGCTCCATCCTTTTCAGTCAGTCTCTTGTCCATTAGTTCTATAATTCTCCAACTTAAATGCATTGTTTCTTTTAATATTCCTAAGGTGACCTTCTAGGAGAAAGGGACGGGACAAAGACTTGGGACTGGCACTTGGCATAAGGGACTGTGGTACCTAGATCGAGAAGGACTGGACTCAGCATTGGTATCTATGGCAGAGAAGGCTGGAATGGGAGGACTGCAGCAGAAGACTGAAGATACTTTGATACTCCATCATAGAAGGTTGAGACATTCTTCCTTTGATACTTTAAGTAAGTTGTATCCAGAGGTTTATGCAAAAGTAAATAAAAAAAATTAGTATGTGATGCGTGCGAGTTAGGAAAATTTACTAGGAGCTCGTATGTTGGTACGGATCATAGGAGCTCTTTTACTTTTGAGATAGTACATTATGATGTTTGGGGTCCATATGCTAAACACTATGAATGGATATAAGTACTTTGTCTCCTTTATTGATTGTGCCTCTCGTGTCACCTGGCTATATTTAATAAAAAATAAGAGTGATATACCTGTCTGTTTTCGGGATTTTCATAAGCATGTCCAGACTCAGTACAACGCAGTTGTAAAGGTACTGAGGTCTGACAATGGAACGGAGTATACCAACAGGACACTTGCAGAATACTTATCAGCACACGGGATACAACATCAGACCACCTGTGCATACACACCAGCAAAAAATGGAGTAGCAGAAAGGAAGAAAAGACACCTTCTGGAGACCGCAAGAAGCATGATGATCGACATGAATGTCCCACAAAGTCTGTGAGGGCATGCAGTGTTGACAGCAGCTCAACTCATCAACAAGATGCCTTCGAAAGTCTTGGGATGGAAATTCCCATGTGAAGTATTACAAGGCAATAATAGCGGGATACTCTCATTAAAGGTATTCGGGTATGTGTTTTGTGAAGGACAACAGGCCATCAGTTGGAAAACTTGACCCTAGAGCGGTCAAGTGCATCTTCGTGGGCTACTCAGCGACTCAGAAGGGGTATATGTGCTGGAGTCCAGTAGAGAAGAAGAAGTTCGTCAGTATGGATGTCCACTTCCGGGAGCATGAGCCATACTACCGCCAGGAGGGAACTTCACACAACACGCCTAATACTACCAGTATGAGACGAGAGGGGGAGATGGAGAACTTGGTGGTGACCGATTTAGAAGTTTGGCATGGTTGAGGAGGAACATGAAGGTGAAGCGGAACATGGGGAGGATATTAGAAGTGTTATGCCTACGGCTCAGGGGGAGTTACTTACCTACAGCAGGAGAGAGAAGCAAATTGCAGGACCAGTACCTACAGTGTCAGTGCCAAGTCCCTTGCCTGCGTTCGTCCCAACTCTTGAGACACCTACACCACCACCCCCTTCAGGTGATATCATTCCTCCTACTCCTCCCACACCACTATCTGTACAGAGGACCACTCGCAGCAATACGAGAAATCCTCCGGACAGATATGGTTGGGATCTTGCTCAGTTTGTTTCTTATGACCATATCTCTTCTTCTCATGGAGCATTTATAGCATCTTTGGATAGTATTACTGTACCTAACAATTGACAGGTTGCCAAGAACGATCCAAAATAGAAAGCGGCAATGCACGAGGAGTTGGGAGCTCTTGAGAAGAATCACACTTGGAAGCTGGTGAGACTGCCTGATGAGAAGAGAGCAGTCAGATGCAAGTGGGTCTTTACCGTAAAGCAGAACCCAGATGGACAGGTTGAGCGCTACAAAGCTCGACTAGTGGTGAAAGGATACAGTCAGATATACGGTATCGACTATGAAGAGACCTTTGCACCAGTTGCAAAGATGAGCACTGTCAGGATCCTGATCTCTTTGGCAGCGAATGGTGGATGGAAGCTACATCAACTGGATGTAAAGAATGTATTTCTTCATGGAGATCTAGTGGAGGAGGTATACATGGAGATACCACCAGGATTTGGCACCAATCAGACAACATGCAAGGTCTACAGACCGAAGAAGTCCCTCTATGGACTGAAGCAGTCTCCTCAAGCGTGGTTTGACAGATTCAGGAGAGCTATGATAGGGATGGAATATCAGCAGATCAATGCTGATCACATTGTATTCTTCAGAAGGAGTGGATGCCACATCACCATACTTGCGGTATATGTCGACGACATGATTATCACGGGAGATGATGAGCAGGAGCTCGCCCGACTCAAAGGAAAGCTTGACAAGGAATTTGAGGTGAAGGACCTTAGTCTTCTTCGCTACTTCCTTAGGATTGAGATCACTCGAGACGCAGATAATGGAACTGGGGATTCCCAGGACCCTTCCTTTGGTGTGCGTATTGATCGATAGAAAGTTAAACAGATCTAATACGTGTTCTAACCCTTCATAGGCGGAAACTAGGGTTCACGAATTATACCTGCGGCGGAAAGGAGACAAGTAATTCCTGGCAATCTCGAGCGGACGACCCTAAGATCTTCTGCACGTATTCCTTCCTCGAGTTGGACGTCGTGTGGGCGACGATCTCCCAACCTTTTCTTCTCCTTGGCAGCCCTCTCTTTCTCTCCTTACGTGAATCACGAATTTAGAGAAAGTTTCAGATTTCTGATCGGTAATCTGGCAGCCAGAGAATAGAGGATATATATAGGCTGCGGCAGGGACCATGAGGAGAAATTAGAGTTAGGTCTCCTAACGGATTTGGATATCCCGTGTTCAGCCCGAACACACAATCCAGGCCCATTAACAATAGCTCGGTCCACTAATGAGCTATTGTTGCACTACCTCCCTAATCCCAAATTATGTTTATGGGCTCCTTTTATTATATGCTCGTTTGGCTCCCCATGTTAAGATATCGTATGTCCGTCGATCAAATTAAGTTACTGACAACCATATTGATTCGACATCTTTTATCCTTAAGTAGTACCACTCAACTTTATTTGTCATGTCGGATATAATCCACCTGCAGGGTTTACATGACAATCCTTATGAGCTCCTTAAGGGGACATCATCAACCCGATGTATCGGGACATGGATTCCATTTATAATCAATAGCCCATCATACATACAATGTTATTACCCAATTCATAGAGGTTGTTGATCCATAATGAATCTCACTCTTTTATGAGTCAAAATAATGCACACTGCATATACATGTCCGTTATTATATCCGGGTTAAGAGCACAAGCATCTATAATAACAGAGGTGTTTGTTCACTTATGAAGTCAGTACAAAGAGAACAACCTCAAGTGGTCCTGTTCAATACACACAAAGTGTACTAGTGTAAACCTATAGTCAAGATAGACTAATACCAGATTACACTACAACCTTTCCAATAGATTGTCCAAGTCCATCTAGGTTGTGAACTATTTATATACTCCATAGGGAACTGATAATATGATCTTCTGTGTGACACCACACACCATATTATCTACAATATAGAATATCAGACATTTGCATTAACACTTGCAACAAATACAATATGCAAACATTTGCCCATATGATTCTCATTAAAAATTTAAGGAAATAAGGTTACTAAAAAAGTGATGCTTTTAGTATATAATCCTAACAATCTCCCACTTATACTCAAAGCACTGCTTTTCAGTATACTGTTACAAATCTCCCACTTATACTTAAAGCCATGCTGCTACACATCTGACTCCCATTCCCTCAACATGACTATCAAAAGCCTTAGCTGGTAAGCTCTTTGTAAAGGGATCAGCTAGGTTGTCGGCTGATGCTATCTTGATCACAGCAACTTTTCCTTTCTTTACGAAATCTCGTATCAGGTGGTACTTGCGCTCAATGTGTTTGCCAGTCTTATGGGCTCGTGGTTCCTTCGAGTTTGCAACTGCACCACTATTATCACAATAAAGTGTAATAGACTTAGGCAAACTAGGTACCACATCCAAGTCCAACAGAAAGTTTCTGAGCCAAATCGCTTCTTTGGCTGCCTCAGAGGCTGCCACATACTCGGCTTCCATGGTGAAATCAGCAATACATTTTTGCTTGATACTCCTCCACACAATGGCTCCACCTCCCAAAGTAAACACATAACCTGAGGTAGATTTTCTGGAATCCCTATCTGACTGAAAATCTGAGTCTGTATACCCCAAGGGAACTAAACTATCTGCCTGGTAAACTAGCATATACTCTTTAGTCCTTTTCAGGTACTTCAAAATATGCTTTACGGCAGTCCAGTGCTCTTGTCCTGGGTTAGACTGATATCTGCTGACCATGCCTACGGCAAAACAGATGTCTGGTCTCGTACATAGCGTTGCATACATTAAGCTTCCTACTGCTGAAGCATAAGGAACTGCCTTCATGTTCTTTATCTCTTTAGGTGTCCTCGGACACTGCTCATTTGATAGGGCAATTCCATATCTAAAAGGTAAGAAACCTTTCTTAGAATTTTGCATACTAAAACGAGTTAGTACAGTATCGATATAGGAAGCTTGGGATAAGCCCAACATCCTTTTCTTGCGATCTCGTAGAACTTTGATCCCAATGATGTGACCTACTTCTCCCAAGTCCTTCATATCAAACTGTTTGGATAACCATACCCTTACATCAGATAACACCTTCACATTGTTTCCAATGAGCAAGATGTCATCCACATAAAGTACTAGGAACACCACGTTTCCGTCACACTTTCTGTATACACATGATTCATCCTGACATTGATCAAATCCATAGGATTTTATCACCTGATCAAAACATATGTTCCAAGATCTGGAAGCTTGCTTAAGTCCATAAATGGACTTCTTGAGCTTACAAACAAGATGCTCCTGGCCCTTTTCAATGAACCCGTCTGGTTGCTTCATATAGATGTCTTCCTCAAGACTTCCATTAAGGAAAGCTGTCTTGACATCCATTTGCCAAATCTCATAATTGAGATGAGCTGCAATAGATAAAAGAATCCGGATAGACTTAAGCATGGCTACAGGAGAAAAGGTTTCCTCATAATCGATACCCTCTCTTTGAGTAAAACCTTTTGCTACAAGCCGAGCTTTAAAGGTTTCAACCTTACCGTCTGATCCTCTTTTTCTCTTATAGACCCACTTGCATCCAATGGCTTTTACACCAACGGGTGGTTCTACAAGCTCCCAGACCTGATTAGAATCCATAGATTCTATTTCAGATATCATTGCTTTTTGCCAAGACTCTGCATCTTTATCTTGGAGTGCTTCATTGTAGGTACAGGGATCATAATCTTGTTCCTCAGGGACGAAGTCTGACGACTCTCCCAAGAACATATATCTATCAGGTTGTATCACAACCCTCCCACTACGACGAGGCACTATCGGTTGTGGTGTAACATTTGTGACACGTTGTGCAGTTATTTGTAGTTCATCCTCTTGTACTGTTGGTACTGAAGTACTTGGTGTCTCACGTCTCAGTTCTTCTAGAACAACTCTACTTGTGGGTTTATGGTTCATCACATGGTCTTCCTCTAAGAATCGGGCATTGGTGCTAACAATGACCTTTTGATCCTTAGGACTATAAAATAAACCTCCTTTCGTTCCTCTTGGATAGCCTACAAACAAGCGTACTTCTGTACGAGATTCCAACTTATCTGCTTTTCCATTCAGCACATGTGCTGGACTACTCCAAATGCGAACATGTTTCAGACTAGGCTTACGCCCAATCCACAGCTCTGTGGGAGTAAGAGGTACTGACTTAGAAGGAACCAAGTTCAAAATATAAGCTGCAGTCTCTAAGGCATATCCCCAAAACGAATCTGGCAAATCCGAATAGCTCATCATTGATCTAACCATCTCCATAAGAGTTCTATTCCTTCTTTCGGCTACACCATTCTGCTGGGGCATTCCAGGTGCAGTCAATTGGGATGCAATCCCAGCGTCTGATAAATAATCCCTAAACTCTCCAAAGAGGTACTCGCCACCACGATCTGATCGTAATGACTTGATACATTTTCCATGACGTTTCTCCGTTTCAGCCTTGTACTCTTTGAATTTCTCAAAGCACTCAGACTTATGGCGCATCAAATAAATGTATCCATACCTTGAATAATCGTCAATAAATGTGACAAAATATTCAAAGCCACCTCTAGCTTGGATAGTCATGGGTCCACACAAATCAGAATGAACCAATTCCAACACATCTTTGGCCCTATATACCTTTGCCGTAAAAGGCCTTTTGGTCATTTTACCTTCCAAGCAGGATTCACAGACTGGTAGTGCCTCCACTTCTAATGAACTCAAAGGTCCATCTTTAACCAGTCTTTGAATCCTTCTTAGGTTAATATGCCCCAATCGCAAGTGCCAAAGATATGTTTGGTTCATACAAGAAGGTTCTTTTCTCTTGTTTAAGTTAGATGACATATTATTCATTTCCATAAGTTGTATTGTGGGCGAAATAGGATTAATGACATACAAATTATCAACCAATGCACCAGAACAGATAAAATGTTTATTCTTTCTAATAACAATATTGTCATTAAAATAAACTGAATACCATCCTTAACTAACATAGAAACAGAAACTAAATTCCTTCTAAGTGAAGGTGCATAAAGACAATCTCTCAATGTCAAAGACTTATTTCTACCAAAAGATAAAGTAACATCTCCTAATGCAACGACCGATACTTTTGTAGCATCACCCATGAACAAGCATATCTCTCGATCACTGAGCCGTCTGGTTTCCTGAAACCCCTGCAATGTATTGCAGACATGATTAGTGGCTCCTGTATCTACACACCAGGTGCCGGTAGATAACACCGCTAAACATGTTTCAACTACTAGTAAATGAGATATACCTTCTTTGTTCCCTTGTTTGAGAAGTGGACAATCAGTCTTCCAATGTCCTGACCCTTTGCACTTGAAACATTTGTCTTTCAGCTTTTTCACCGCGCCTTGAGGTCCCATGCCTTTCTTTGCTGAGTTTGCCTGTTTCTGAATGTTATTCTTCTTTTTACCACCTTTTGGCTTAGAAGTAGAAGCCTTTTCAGAAACAAAAACATGACCACTCTGCCTAAAGAGAGATTCAGCATCCTGTAGCTCTTTTGCAAGTTCTGCCAAACTATACAACCTTTTGTTCATGTTGTAATTAAGGCAGAAATTGTCAAAACTTTTAGGCAGAGTCCCGAGAATGATATCGACCTGGGATTCCCCATCGATTTCAGCTCCAAGGATCTCCATCTCATTCAGATGACCCATCATCTTGAGAACATGATCTCTTACTGGTGTACCCTCAGCCATTTTTGTATTCATCAAACATTTCATAGCAAACTGCCTAGCTGCTCTACTCTGATGTCTGAAGAGTTCCTTGAGGTTATACATCATGTCATAAGCAGTAGCCATGGCCTGATGCTGATGTTGCAGTACATTTGACATAGATGCCAGAATGTAACACCGCGCCATCTCATCTGCCTTTTTCCACTTCTTATAAGCCTTTTTGACCTCTTCATCAGAGTTAACATCAGGCTTAGGTGGGCATTCCTCAACAAGTACATATTTGTACTCCTCAGCAGTCAGAACAATATCCAAATTACGTTTCCAGTCAATATAATTAGGTCCAGTAAGTTTGTTTTCTTTAAGAATCACCATAAGTGGACTGAAAGAACCCATTTTTGAAATCCTGAGAATCACATAAATAAAATTATGTAGGGCAAAAAAAAGCTTTTTGAATTAACTAAATATTGATTCCCTCAAAACAATAATAAAAAATTTACCAACACCTTGAACACCATGAATTTAGCATGCCACGATAGTGTGGACGTATACAAATTCAACTTTGTTCAAGTAAATTTTTCTTATTAATTTTACTATCATGTCAATATAACTTTATGACAAATAAAATTAATATGCTGGTATTGCTCTGGTCATACAAATAATAGCAGTGACTCCGATAGGGAGGATACCATTATTTGTATCTAAGTGTATACCATTACTTAATACTAAGTCCATTACCTTGTAATGGGTTCCTTCAGATGGAGAAGTGAACACATACTAGGTAACTTTCTACAATTATCCCCAAGGAAGTTTGTACTGGTGATCCATAATTATACTCATCCGATATGGAGGAAAACACTAAAGCCAACACGCAAGTATAATTACATCACCTACAAACCAGTAATGGAGACCATAGGATTTATACTAAATAAAAATACTCTCCCACTTAGTTATTTAACAATGAGGATTTTTTACTAGTTGATATTATGTCCATGTTGTCCATTATTAATGTAGGCTTGGTTTTTCAAAAAAAACAACCACACAATAATAAACATGCATAATCAGAAAAAGCAAAATGACAAAAATAAGAGAAAATATCCAACTATTATGGTCATTTTTGCTGCTCCGTCCTCAACTATCCGAATCCAAAATCTGGCGCTGCGCAGATCTATTCTGGGTTCGACCTGTCCGGTCAGGTCGCGGGGTTCGGGGCAGCGGCCCGAATTTTTTTTTAAAGGTTTTGGCTGTCGATTCCTTCATCGAAAATCATCTGTCTGCCTCTGGACTGCTTAAAACCAGCATCTCGTCCGGCGTCAGAAACAGCCACCACCGCCATCACGATTGATCAAAAATAATTAAAATTACATCAATCCTATGCCTCCCGAAGGAGTTCACACATAATCTAGATTGAAAAATTAAAATAATAAGCACGATCAACCATCGTGATTTTAATTACATCTACAACAACAACAACATCCACGACATGTCCGTGGTTTAAATAACACAATCAAAAAATATGCATTGGACCATAATAGTTGGATCTAAGATGCCTGCAAAACCGAGTTAGAACTGATCTACATCTACCGACTATTACACAGCGCAGGTTTTACTGGACAACATGGACGTATCAATCAATACGTAGATCCAAAGTGGCTCTGATACCAATTGATGGAACTGGGGATTCCCAGGACCCTTCCTTTGGTGTGCTTATTGATCGATAGAAAGTTAAACAGATCTAATACGTGTTCTAACCCTTCATAGGCGGAAACTAGGGTTCACGAATTATACCTGCGGCGGAAAGGAGACAAGTAATTCCTGACAATCTCGAGCGGACGACCCTAAGATCTTCTGCACGTATTCCTTCCTCGAGTTGGACGTCGTGTGGGCGACGATCTCCCAACATTTTCTTCTCCTTGGCAGCCCTCTCTTTCTCTCCTTACGTGAATCACGAATTTAGAGAAAGTTTCAGATTTCTGATCGGTAATCTGGCGGCCAGAGAATAGAGGATATATATAGGCTACGACAGGGACCATGAGGAGAAATTAGGGTTAGGCCTCCTAACGGATCTGGATATCCCGTGTTCAGTCCGAACACACAATCCAGGCCCATTAACAATAGCTCGGTCCACTAATGAGCTATTGTTGCACTACCTCCCTAATCCCAAATTATGTTTGTGGGCTCCTTTTATTATATGCTCGTTTGGCTCCCCATGTTAAGATATCGTATGTCCGTCGATCAAATTAAGTTACTGACAACTATATTGATTCGACATCTTTTATCCTTAAGTAGTACCGCTCAACTTTATTTGTCATGTCGGATATAATTCACCTGCAGGGTTTACATGACAATCCTTATGAGCTTCTTAAGGGGACATCATCAACCCGATGTATCGGAACATGGATTCCATTTATAATCAACAGCCCATCATACATACAATGTTATTACCCAATTCATAGAGGTTGTTGATCCATAATGAATCTCACTCTTTTATGAGTCAAAATAATGCAAATTGCATATACATGTCCGTTATTATATCCGGGTTAAGAGCACAAGCATCCATAATAACAGAGGTGTTTGTTCACTTATGTAGTCAGTACAAAGAGAACAACCTCAAGTGGTCCTGTTCAATACACACGAAGTGTACTAGTGTAAACCTATAGTCAAGATAGACTAATACCAGATTACACTACAACCTTTCCAATAGATTGTCGAAGTCCATCTAGGTTGTGAACTATTTATATACTCCATAGGGAACTGATAATATGATCTTCTGTGTGACACCACACACCATATTATCTACAATATAGAATATCAGACATTTGCATTAACACTTGCAACAAATACAATATGCAAACATTTGTCCATATGATTCTCATTCAAAATTTAAGGAAATAAGGTTACTAAAAAAGTGATACTTTTAGTATATAACCCTAACAGCAGAGGAGATTGTTCTCTCTCAGAAGAAGTATGCACTGGACCTTCTCACAGAGACAGGGATGTTGGGGTGCAAATCTGTAGCGACGCCGATCGATCAGAGGTTCAAGCTGAACGATGAGGCTGGAGAACCGGTTGACCGGGACAGATACCAGAGACTGGTGGACAAGTTGATCTATTTGAGCCACACACGTCCTGATATATGTTTTACAGCTAGTGTGGTAAGCCGCTACATGCATAACCTACGGAAGGGTCATATGGATGCAGTGTACCAGATTCTGAGATATTTGAAGAGTGCCCCCGGGAAGGGACTGATATTCAGGAAGAATAATCAAGTGGACATCGAGGACTACTGTGATTCTGACTGGACTAGTTGTGCGGACGACATGAGGTCTACCTCGGGATACTGCATATTTTTAGGAGGCAACTTGGTCTCTTGGAGGAGTAAGAAGCAGTCAGTGGTAGCCAGATCGACAGCTGAAGCGGAGTACAGAGCTATGGCCTTGGGAGTTGCAGAGCTGCTTTGGTTGAAGAATATGCTGGTGGAGCTGAAGCTGGATCAAGGAGCCAAGATGAAGCTGTGGTGTGACAACTAGTCAGCTATTAATATCGCCAACAATCCAGTACAGCATGACAGGACCAAACACATCGAGATCGATAGGTTCTTCATCAAGGAGAAGTTGGTTGGTGGACTACTGGAACTAGGCCACGTTCCAACTAAGGATCAGGTAGCAGACGGACTGACAAAGGAACTTAGCTCTGTGAGCATGATTAGAGGATGTGACAAGATGGGCTTAGTGAATATCTTTCGCCCATCTTGAGGGGGAGTATTGGTATATTTAGTATATTGTAAAGGCACATGGGAATATCCTGTGGACATATTTGGGATGCCAGAATATGCTACATGATATTCCATTATGTAAAGGCTATATAATGCCTATGAGACTATCAATGAAATCATCAATCAATTACAACAGATATGGTATTGGATATAGTGTTTCTTAGAAATTTTGCAGGTGTGTGAACATAGAAAATACAAAGGAGACTCTACCGAAGTTTTCAAAAAATTTTAGAATAAATATGGATTCGTTTCTTCCAAAATTTATCTTTTTGTCTTGAATCATACTCATAATAACTTTGTCGGATTCACTTTAATTTGTAATCAGAATTTCATGTTTGATTGGTAGTTAGAACTTGAGAGATTCTTGATATGGAACAACTTGCATGAATTTTGTTTTGGAACAACTTGCATGATTCTTGTTTGGGAACAACTTGCATGACTTGTACTTTAGACAACTTATACATATATCGTTGGACAAGAGTCCACGGTAGACGTAGTTGGCCATTGTCACGTGGCTCAGTCCTGTGTATTTTGGGATTGGGGCGTGACAGATAACAATTTTCTGGATGCGAAGAAGAGCTTCCAATATATTTTTCTTTGTATATCAGATTCAAATTATTACCTCCGAGACATTGGTAATGCAGTGAAAACGCCATTCTGTATAACAAGCATTCCTTATCTTTGACTATTTTGTTTTGGAATTTTTAAATGTATGGTGATAGTATGGTGTTAGTTTTTAGTTAATTTAATTAGTTGGTGTCTCCTGGCTGTCAAGAGATGTCTTTAGGCTTCCAAAAGGCACCTTTACATCCATAGATTCAAGGTGTGTCTCTTAGCTTTAAGAGGTGTCTCTTGGCTTCTAAGAGGGGTCTCTTGTCCTATAAGAGAGATCTTTTGCCTTACTCTCAGAGGTATGCAAAAGCCTCTCTTACGATCTACAAAAGGAGACTTCTCATTTGCTTGTGTTAATACATTCTGGTTGTACCATTGTTCCATTAAAGGATTAATTGGTGTTGACCCGATGGGTAACTGCCCACTTACAATTAATTGGTGGCTGCCTAACTGAGTAATCCAACCTAGCTCATAATGAAAACCGCTCAGTATAGCATTTATTTAGACAACAGATCTCAATATAAGCAACAATTGCAGATTCTATTTTATCTTGCAAGACAAGTTTACTAAAACATGCTACAATATAGGGAAAATAGGCTTCTTTTTTATTCCTTCCCTCCACTAAAATCTCATCACTGTACTTGTTCCAACAGTTCTTTTTTAGAACTGCAGCCCCTGTTGACAGGGCTTGAGACAGACATTGTTTTAGACGGGCACTATATTAAGTGTATGCTCATGGGTACACATAAAATTACAAATTAGAACATAAATTATTAGATATATCCCAAAATTATCACAGTGTCGCATATTTTGTATGATTGTGATGATTCATATTAAATATTAAGTTATTTTTTATTACAAGGATGGTGAAACTCTTACGGTTTACGGATGGTACAAGTCATGAACATACTTTATTCTGTTCAAGGGTTGGAAATGTTTGGCTGATGAATTTGAAATATATTTTTAAGAATACTTTGAATCAATTAAGAGCGAATGATACAAGTTTTAAATTTTTATAAGTTAAATCTTTCTATGTCGTATTGATAGTAAGAAGCTTTATATTATATATAATTCTTTGAGTATGTTTTGGTCCTAATCTTACCAAGTTGCACCCTTTCACTAACATTCATGATTGAACCATTAAATTCATCGTTAATAAATGATGGAAATTGTAGGACTCTGAATAGTAAGGATATGCTTTGTTGTCTTTCAGTTGCACCCACCGATAGAGGAAACAGGTAAACCCACAGCCTACGTCTAAAGTTGACGATTGGACTACGTTGCTAAATTTTTTAAACCCACAGTCTACTTCTAAAATTGATTATTGGAGTACGTTGCTAATTTTTTTGGAATGTAAATAATGAAGTATTACAATGAGATATTTCTTAACTTTACTGGTCAGGAGAGGGACAAAGATTCTATTCCCATGTTTTCCAGCCAGAAGAGAAAATATAGGTAGATGTTGTCTCCCAATCCAGGCACTTGGACCCACCTTAGGTCTGACCATGCCTGCTGCACTGGACTTCAGCCAAGCTCACATTCCCTTCTCCACTTGCAAAACCAATCAGCCATCATCTCTTCATCCTACAAACCGTAAAAAATCAGTTCCTATTCTTATTCTAATCAGCTTTTGCACCACAAAACCCAAGCAAGTTGTTAAAGGCGCGCCTGAGGCGCGAGACCACGAGGCTCCAACCTCAGACATCTCAGTACATGTGGAGCGAGGCTCCCTTTATGAGGCGCACACCTCTTGGAGCCTCAGGGTGAGGCTTATGTGCAACTGAGCTGCGCTTCACACATATATTGAGTTTTACATTTTCTTTTATATGTTTTACTTTACTAAGTAACGGATTTGTTTAATTGACAAGGACCACTATTGGATTTGTTTGTTATATGCCTTTCAAAGAGAGAAATTGAAACCGCTCTCACATATCAAAAGGGAAAAAAAATCCCTAAAGTCTTCTTCATGCTCTCTTTGTATTCTGAAAAATGAAGAGTCTCACAGTTCCCCGATTCTCAATCAAGAAAAAAAACACTTTTTGTTAGTGTTTTTATCTACTATTGGAATTTTTTTTCATCTTTTTTTTTTTTTTTTTTTTTTTTTTTTTTTTTGTGTTTTTCCGAATGCTATGATTTCTTCTTTCTTTCTTTTCTTATCCCCTACCCTGGACATCTAATTTTTTTTTTTTTTCTTTTTTCTTTTTCATGCTCTGTTATTTATTTATTTTGCTTTCAACTCCTTCTTACCTCCTACCCAGAACCTTCTCCATTCCGTCCGTAACCAATCTACCTTTTTCTGGTTTGTTCTTAATTTATTTTCCTCATGTGAAACCATACCTCTAGTTCTTCCTACCTCACAAATCAACTTTCTTGTTTTTGTATCGATATTATTATTGAATTGAACTCCGACACGTCTACTTTCAATATCTATTACATATAGTCATATATGATTTATAATTATTATTTTAAAAGTTTTTGAATAAATGTGTGCCTCGCCTTTGTGAGATTGGCGGCTTCACCTCGCGCCTCAACAGTCACGCCTCAGTCCTCTGCACCCTTTGTGTCCCGGTGCGCTTTGCGCCTTTAATACCTTTGAACCCAAGCATCCAAGTCCTTATTCCATCTGCACAATCTCGGATCGAAGACTTGGAAGTGGAGGAGCGTCTAGATTTGGGCACGTTTCGGTTATGTATACTGTTCTACTTCACCAATCCTCTGGTACAACCCTAATTTTACTCTTGATTTAATTGCGAACTTTGACTTTGAGTGTGTTCTAGGTTGTCTATTGCTAGACTTGTGTGAGATACATTGCTTGATTTATGTGGATCTCTTGTTTGACATTGCATCATTATTTGGGATTGTATCTATACCAGTTATTTGTTACACATCACATCAGTTTCGTACGTCTAGCATCTTGTCTATGGTTCTTGTATCTGTGTGCTTGATTGAGGTCATCTGTATTGTTCCATCTAGGATTCCCTTAGTCATGTCTTGTGTCATTATATGTCCTCTCTATATATACATGTGTGTCTATGTTTATGTTTACTATGGTCTCATTTTAATAGGCACACCCATGAACTCAACCACACACCAGCACCCCTTCCCCAAACCCCCTTTAAATTGGTTTAGTTTCAGTGACCCCCAAAACTTGCTAGCTCCTGAACCACCCAAAGTTGCACTCCCTCTTCCCCATCTTGTCCTTTGGTCAAGCAGAGTGGTTCCTTGTAGGCCGCAACAAGTGGCAGATGGTTGGGGCTGCAGGAAGCAACTGGAGCAGTAAGATAAGAGGTTGGTGGTTTGGGATGCTATAGGATGGTGGTTTGGGATGCTATGGAAAAAAAGGGAGGTGAATTTGCTTTGCATGTCGATGGTGGGAGGAATTAAGTTAGCTTTTGGTTTGGGCAGTGTTCTAAAAATCGGCCTAGGCGGCCGCCGGCCGCACCGGAAAGGCCCTAGGTGGTTGACCTAGGTGCTAGGTAGGCCTAGGCGGGCCTATGCGTCCGTAGGCGGCCCTAGGCGTCCCTATTTTAAAATTTGAAAAAAAAAACTTACCGGTGGTGGTGGTGGTGGTGATGGTGCTGCTGGCGGTGGTGCTGCTGACGGCGGTGGTGGTCGTGCTGGTGGTGGAGGCAGTGGTGGAGGCGGTGGTGGAGAGAGGGAGGAGAGGAGAGGAGAGAGGGAGAGGAGAGGAGAGAGGGGCCGGAGAGGAAAAGGAAGAGGAGAGGAGAGGAAAGGAGAGGAGAGGAGAGGAGAGGAAAGGAAAGGAAAGGGAAGGAAAGGAGAGGGAGAGGGAGAGGGAGGGAGAGGGAGGGAAAGGAAAATGAAATGAGAGAATTATTTTTTTGATTAAACATGACTCGAACTGTTGACACCTCCCCACGCCTAACCCACATATACTTAAACCCAACATGCTACCAACTTCTCAACTATGAGTTTTGTTTATATATATATATATATATATATATATATATATATATATATATATTGGAAAAAGGGTAAATTTTATTCCAAAATCAACTCATACAATCTTACAATCATGGGTAATCCCACACCCAATTAAGGTGCCATGGCATTTACATAAAATTCTATATTATGTAGAATGCTTATAGGAGGGTTGGTTAGCCCCTCGAAAATACGACGATTTCGTTCCTTCCAAACATGCCAGACGGAGGCTGCAAGCCGTAATCTGGCAGTCTTGAACCATGTCTACCCCCTTCCTCTTCGGTCTCATATCCCGGTAATAATGTCTCCGATCTCTCTCCCCGTGTCACAACCTCCCAGCGCTCTACGGCACTGCTCAGTCCATATATACCAGGACACCTTACACTCAAAGAACAAGTGTCTCATAGACTCATCTTTCACTTCACACAGTGTACACTTCGGATTTGGAACTTGGATCCTAAAGGAGATGAGTCTGTCCCTTGTCAGCAGACGGCCAAACAGCAACCTATAGACGCACAACTGCATCTTGCGGGCCATTCCCTTGCACCAGATGAAGTCATTGTCCGCACTAGTAGGATATGTACTACGCACAAGGTTGTAGCAGCTAACGAACCGGAACTCCCAGGTACCTCCCGTAGCTCCCGGCGGATCCCAGGTCCAACAGTCTGCTGGCTGACTCGGATCAGTATCCACTGTGTGGATAGCCTCTGCAAGCTCTAAAGTATTACGGTACACCTCTGGTCTCCACACTCCATTTCTAATGATATGTTGACAAGTCAACCCCCTGCCAGCCTCCCTGTGTGTCCGGTCGTCCAGTATATCGAACAGAGATTGACGTTCTAACCATGGATCGCGCCAGAGGTCAGTCCCAGCTCCATCGCTCATAGTCCTCCGGATGGAAGATTTGAGTACAGCTCTGTATCGCAGAATATGCTTGAAAGTGACAGAGTGGTTGTTGTTGAGGGAGCATGTCCGGAAGTTGCCCCCCCTCTCATACTGACTGGCTATCCAATCAGCCCATAACGACCCCCCTTTGATGAACCTCCAAGCCAGCTTCAGACCAGAGGCCTCCCTAACAGACAACAGGGGTCTAAGTCCCACCCCTCCCTCCTCCCGAGGGCGGCAGAACTGCTCCCAAGAGATCGCATGCATGCTCCCTCTCCAGATGAAGTTGGCGCAAATGCTCTCCACTTTCCAGATGGTGGCGACAGGGACTAGAATAGACTGGAGCCAGAAAAGTGCCACTGCCGAGATGACCGATCTCACTAGCTCAATGCGTCTGCCAAACGACAGGCCGGCAGCTTGCTACCCTTCAACCCACCTCTGGGCATACTCCACCAGACTGTGACAGTCCAGATCCCTCGTATAATTGATTGTCAGAGGCACCCCTAGATATTTCACCGGGAGGTTGCCTCTATTAACGCCCAGAGCTTCCGTACGTTCCTCCTTTAGTGAGCAGAGGGAGCTGAAGTAGACACGACTCTTCTCGCGATTCAATTGTAGCCCGGAGAGTTTATCCATTTCTTCCATAATCCCAAAGATTGTGGCCATTCCTTCCATAGAGGGCTAGAGGAAGACCAGGAGATCATCAACATAGATGAGGTGAGTGACCGGGGGTTCGATCCTCTTGAACAAAGGGACCATCTTCCTACTGTGCACCGCCATATCTATCAGGCAAGTGAAGTACTCCATGACGAGTGCGAATAGGTAAGGAGACACAGGGTTGCTTTGCCGGAGTCCTCTATTGCTGTGGAAGAACCCATACGGAGTACCCTGGATAAGGACGGAAAAGGTAGGAGTCGAGATGCACTCTCTAATCCTTGCTATCCACCGCTCATCGAATCCCATGGCTAACATCAGGTGCTACAAGAAGTCCCTATTGACCATGTCATAGGTCTTCCTCAGATCAAGTTTCACACACGCCTTCTCCCCTCCAGGTTTATTAAAGCCCCTCACCATCTCATGCGCCAGAAGACTGCTTTGCAATCGATCTCCCCTTGATTTAAGCCGCCTGGTTTGGAGAGACCAAGTCCTGCATAATCCCCTCCATGCACCGGCACATAAGTGCATAATAATTTTGTAGAGATAATTACAGTATGCTATAGACCGAAAGTCCGCCAGCGAGGTCGCTCCTTCTTTCTTAGGCACAAGAGTCAGGAAAGTGTGGTTCAGCTCCTTTAGCAACTTCCCCTCCGAAAAGAACTCCTGGACCGCCTCAAGCACCGGAACCTTCAGGGTATCCCAGTGGCGTTTGTAGAACCTACTGCTAAATCCATCTCGTCCCTGGGCCTTGTTGGGGTCCGCCTTCATGATGATAGCCTCCACCTCCTTCAAAGAGATCGACGCTAGTAACTGGCTATTCCCATAGGACGTCACCAGCTTCTTTGTGGTGATATCCGGAAACACAGAGAGATAGTCAGTCTGAAAATATAACTCAGTGTAGTACCTGACAGCCTCCCCTTGGATCTCTGACGGCTCTCCTACCAGTTTGCCCTCACCATCAAGCAAGTGGGAGAGACTATTTCTATGCTGTCTGGTCCGGATAACCTCATAGAAGAACTTGGAGCAGCGGTCGCCTTCCTTGAGCCAGGAGCATTTAGCGTGTTGGGCCGCACTAATCTCCTTCTGCAACCGGAGTATGTTGACTTCTCCAATCAGTTCCTTCTCCCTAGCCGCTAGGGGCCCATTCATTATATCGGATTGTATAGAATTCTAGATGGCCCTGAGTTCCGCCTCCTTATCTTCCAGGGAAGACTTGGGCATTCCCTTCACCCAACTCCGAATAGCCTTCTTTGTGCGCTTGAGGATATGGACCATGCGGTACTGTGCCGTGCCCTCAAGCTGGCTAAGGAGACCCTCTCCAACAGCCTCAGAGTACTCTCCAGAAAGAAATCTGCTGTTGTTGTAGCGGAATGACCACGATTTTCAGGTAGGCCGCTCTGCGAAACAAACCCTGATAGGGGAATGATCGCTCGTCCCAGCAGCCAGGCCCTCTGCCACAGAGTTTGGGAAGCGACGGAACTACTCACTATTTCCCAGAGCTCTGTCCAGTTGACAAGCAACTCTGTTGATGACAGCTTTGTTATGCCAAGTCCAGATTTGTCCAGTTCGCTCCAAACCCTGTAACTCCGACTGAAGAAGACACATCTGGAAATCATACATGATCTGATCTTGGACAGGTCTGCCTTCTACCTTCTCCCTTCTGTGAAGGAGAGCGTTGAAATCACCCATCAGGAGCAGCGGAAGATGCAATGAGTCAGCAGTAGCAGCCACTTTAGCTACATCCCGCCAAAGGTCCTTCCGACGCCGCCTGTCATTGTGGCCATAGACTGCCCCTAGCAAGAACCTGAAACCACCTTTATTAGAGAGAGAGATGGCTATCAGCTGCTCCGACATCAAGACCATATCCCCGTCCCAGTTGTTGCTATTCCATCTTGTAGTGCCCCGTCCCTACATCGTGTCCCATTTTCCGTCCACGGGGTGCGCGAGAAAGGAACATTGTCGCCATCGATTCGGTCGGAACCGATAGGTCGGAATCGATCGAATCGGTCGAACGGGAACGGTTGAATTAAGATCTATTTCCCGTTATGGAATGGCTTCTTCGGAACCAAGTCCCATATTCAGCGGGTTGCGCCTCAAGGATTGACTCTGCGGCTAAGTCGAGAGAGACCTCCCGTTGCTCTGTTTTTTACGCCGCTTGCGTTGGTTTTGGCTTTGGTTTTCTGAATGCGTTTTCGTGAATGTTTTCGATAGTTTTCATGGCTTGCATTTCGAACTCGCATTTCCTATCGAACTTCTTGCATAATACAGTATTCTAATCGATTGCTTGTGCGATTTCAGGTAGGCGACGTCTAGCGCGGCCAAGAAGTCTCTCGCCTCAAGCAAAACTCAAGGTGAGTGGCTGACCTCCTTCGTCTCGACCCTCTATTTCAAAATGAGAACTCGGGTAACAATATCAAATTTGAATGATTCACTTGAAAATACAAGTCCTATGTTCTAGAAGAGAAAAGATCAGATGTTTAGAAAAGAGAGAATTATTTCAGGTCTGTAAACAACCAAGTAAATGAATCGATTACATAGCAAGCCCAACGATACCCTAAAATATACTTTGTTAACTTAACACGGTCATGGACAACTTGTCGACAAGGGCGATGGTTTCTTCGAGTAGCAACCCGGGGTCACGGGACCGACTAGGCCTAGGAAGAAATAGGTTATAGCCGAGCTGGGTAATAGGCAAACGGTAATACGGAGACTTGCATCGGAGCTCGCTACTTGCGTTGCAAGGGTCCCGTTTACCAGGCTATGTCCAGGATGGCTAGTTAATGCCAGTGACCTCCACATTATACACTTGATATAAATTGTTATCAACTAACAGGGAAGGTGATGGTAAGTTTTATGTTGCACGGCACGCTCTGCCGAGGAAAATTCTGGTGTAACTTGGTTTACATTTCGTCAAATGCTTCGCAAGAAAATAACTAGGATGGCTAGAAAGATCACTAAAAGCAAGTTGTATGATTTTTATCTAAATTCTTGAACCAAATGAGAGCCTGGAAATTAATTAGCCACTCGCCAGTACATGTTGATTGTACTGATCCTCGCTCTCTCTACAGGTGCGATAAATCGGGAGGAGCGTGCCGCGTGAAGGGAGGCAACGCTCGTGTGTTTTGAAGCTTCGTCCGTGCGGTCGAAGCCTAGATCCAATCTCTTTTGAAGACTCCGCTGTTGAATACCAGAAGACAGATGGAGCGACTTCCCACCATCCCAGGTGGTCTTGTAATGCTGGTTGTATGATCAATGGATGAAATGTATGGAACGACTATCTCATCGACGTTCGTTTTGTAATGGAGTCAGTTTGTAAAAAGCCCGCGCGGCGCCTTTGTATCGAGTTTGTAAAATGATGTTCATTATCAATAAAGCTTAAGTTTTCTTCTTTATAATGTGGGTTCAATTTACTCTGCGCATTCTCTAGTTGTGTTTCGGATAACCTTATGACTATGCCTTATGCGATCGCAATTTAGGTTCGCACGACATCACGCCAGGGGGACGACTATCGATTCTACGGAATCGGGGCGTGACACATCTGACCCAGTTCCTAGCCATGTCACAAAGCGCCAGATTGTGAAGTTGGACCCAATGGGGGGGGGGGAGTCCGTCGGGATAGTGTCTTATCTCCTTTAATCTTAGTCTCCAGCAATACATAGATGTCACACTTCTCTCTGCGTAGGACATCACAAATCTCTTTCCATCTCCCTAAGGAGCATGCACTCCTGACGTTTCAGGAGATAATCGCCATTAATTATTAAGATGGTGGGTCCCCTGAATACCTTCTGGACCAGTACCCGGTAATGGTACCACGTCCGTCAACGCCATGTCTTCCTCCAACCCAGGAGTGGTGGAATGTTGGTTCACCGTTTGAGAGATCATCAGGGCCCAAGTCGGGTTGTCCACACAAAGCGGCTCACCGTGGCCAGGTAAGCGGCCCTCATCCCGGGAGTGCCCATCGCATAAAGGGCCAGCATGTCTCTTCCTGCTATACACTCTCTCCTCGGAAGTACCTCCATCTCCTCTATGCTCTCGCCCCGATGCCGACATGCCTCTGGTGACCATACTCCTCTGTGCGGCGAAAGTGATCATAGCCCCACTGGGGTGTACCCGCTGAGGTGGGACAGTCACCATAGCTCCACTGGTGTGCACTGTCTGAGGTGAGATAGTCAGACTCAGTCCACTGGCATCCTCCATCTGTCGGTCCCCTTCCTGCAGGACCTCCTCGGCTCTCTCGTCCCTACTAGCAGTCCATCGCCCTTGATGTTTCAGGTTCCTTAGCTGGTGCTGGAGGGGTCACCGTCTTTTGTCCTCCGGTAGAGCAAGTACTGGTGAGGTGCCCGAAACAGGCACAATGTGAACATGCAGGTGGTACCCATTTATACTCAATTTTCTGGGTTAGAACCTCTCCAGATGGGACTTCATACTCCAACAGGCTCAGGAGCTCTCCACCGGCCCTGATCTCCACGAACATCCGAGCATACATCAGCATCGACCGAAATGCTGTATCATCATCAGCCTTAATCGATTTGCCCACCAGGCTGGCTAGCCTCATAAGCAAGAGAATACTTCAATACCGGACTGGGAACTCCGGGAAGCGGATCCAAACATGGATAGCATTAAGGACTTCCTTCTCACACCGCAATTTCGGAGTCCACTCCTTCAAAATGATTAGTCTCCCATCAAACGTCCAAGGCCCTCCTTGGATAATCCTGGTGACGTCTTCTGCCAGTCCGAACTTCACATAGTAGAAGCCATTTTCTCTCGCAAATATCTCCATGCTTCCTTTAGGCTGCCAAACACGTGCCGCATACGTCCGAATTTGTCCATAGAAGGGATTGTTCCCCAGCACGTACATGACCAACGTATTCTCCCAGAAAGCTGTCACCTTCGCTATCTTCTCCGCAGGGAACAAGGCTCGAAAGCCACTCCCTACCTTATTTGGTGGCACGTACTGCATAGATGCTAGACATTTGGGTCCCACTAGCTTACATATGTCAGCCCAGGACATCCCCAGAGGATGGAGAAACGTCCCCTAAGACCATGGGACGGCACCAGGTGGGGAGGATCCTATTCCCTGACCCTCCCAAGTCAACAACTTTCCCTTTTCCCTTATCCGCCGCCGACGCCTTGGGACGCCACCCAACCGTTCTCCCACCATCACTATTCCCCGTCCGGGGGGGAGGGGCAAGGCCATGAGACGACTTTCGCGTCCCCGAACCATCGCTTGTTCTCCTGTCAGAGGTGTAGCGCGCCTTTAGGTGGGTCAGCACGCCACCCTCATTGCCTCCAGTCTTTCCTCCACGACGTCTCGTAAACGTCGTCCAGCCACCGTTCTCAATCTGTCGACCCTGAGATCCAGACATGTAGCCAAGTTGGAAATCCGGAGTTTCCGTCAGATTTGAAACCCATCGATCCGCCCCGATGCGGGGTACGTCCGCCCTCCCCGCCGTTCCTCCCCCGGTCACTGCCGTCGACCCGCCCCCGCCAACGCTAGCGCTGCTCCAGCCACCGCCAGCGCCAGCACTGCCACCACCGCTGCCTGCGCCGGCACAGTCCGGCACCCGGCCGGCCGGCCTCCTACCGTTTACCGCTCCAGCGCCTGCAACCACGCCCCTGCGCGCGGTCTCAGAGCCTGCGCTGCCGCTGCCGCCTCCTGTACCGTCGTTTGCGGAGCTGCCCGTGGCCGGACCGTCCCCGGCTGGCCTGCCCACGCCATATATATATATATATATATATATATATATATATATATATATATATATATATATATATATATAATTCAGTTCGCCGCCTAGGCGGCGTCTAGGTACCCTTTGTCACGCCCCGCTCCCGTAGGAGCGATCGTCCTCGCTAAGGCGTGATGCCGCACGAGCCTAGATTGCGCTCGTGCAAGGCGGGCTCCATAACGGCCGATTCCAGCGGCTACGACGGGGTCGTCGCACAGAAGTCCCATGCAGAGACATTAAATAATAGCAGCGGAAATTTAAAGGCAAAACACAAGTTATTCAAAGAAGCTCTTTATTGATATTGAAACAAAGATTACAAAGGGCGCAAGGCCAAGATTACAAGTCTATCAAGCTCACTTTTCTCTCATTACAAGTTCACTCTGCTCTCTCTCATCTTTTAATACAAGTCTCGAGCCAGCGGATGCTTCGGAAGGCGATGTCCATACATTATGTCCCGTATAAGTCTTGACTCCATGCGGCCGCACGTTTCGAATCGCCAAGGGACTCCGTGCCTCGACGCATCCAAGCGAGCTCCGCGTCACGAGCTTCTACTTGTGCCTGCACATGTAAACTATGTGGGTGTCAGTACTCAACTGTACTGGTGGAGTGAGCTCCTCGCCTACCTATACAAAACCAACACGTTTGATTTACTTTGTGCAACATAGTCTATTCTTATCAATTGTCTTTCTAGTCTTGTCTTAGGATCAGTTTTATGACAAACGCCTTGGCATATTTGTGTCTGAGGACCATCCCGTGCTTGCAACAGTAACGTCCACTCAACAACGTTAATCTATCAAGTCGTGCTTGCATTACGGCCAAAATCAGAGACGCAACTACACGATAGACTCCATTTTCTTGCCTCTAGACCTTTCTCGTGCTTGCATTGTCAACGCACCGACTCATACTTGTCTTTCTTGCCATACTCCGTGACGTAACGACTCGGTCGTGCCATGATCTCGATTCGTGCTTCAATATCTCTGAGGCAATGCCTTCTCGCTTAGTCTTGCCTACACTTTAGTTTTGACAACGCGGCCGTGCCTCACATTTTGAGGTCGGGCCCAGCAACTCAACGTATCTTCACCTAACTTGCCCTACGGCCCTTCTCGACTTAACTCGCAACAGCTCAAGTCTAACTCATGTAACTCTATGCCAACGACTTAACTCGCAACATCTCGTGCCGAAGCACGCCGCCTTCGTTGTAGCCAAATCTTAGGCCCAAACATTGTGTCTTCTAACTACATACACATTCAACTCAACTCAGTCCAAAGGCACACACGCAGATTGCCGCCCGTGCCGACACATCTATATGAATGGTCACTGGCATTGACTAGCCATCGTGGACATAGCCTGGCAATCGGGACCCTTGCACCGCAGGTAGGGATCCCCGATGCAAGTCCCCGAATTACCGGTTGCTTCATACCCAGCTCGGCTATAACCTGTTTCTTCCTAGGCCGAGTCGGTCCCGTGGCCCCGGGTTGCCGCTCGAAGAAACCATCGCCCTTGTCGACAAGTTGTCCATGACCACGCGCCTACGCTAACTTCTAGACTTAACGTAATTGCATGGTCTCATCATCATCAATTAGTTCCTATGCTTTACTCTTTTCACTTTTCATACTTCTTTTGCAGAGCCCCAAACCAGGGTTGCCTCGGCGACTGAACCACAGTTCCGACATATTTCCTCTCGGCGACTAACCATCGCTTAGACTTAACATTCTTTGAACTCCGGGAACGGCTACTGCATAGCCTTCCCACTTAACTTGAACATAACGTATTCCTTAAGCATCGACAGACCGTGGCTAACTTTCCACTGAACCAACTGTGGCTCGTGCCTTAAACCAACTCGTGTACTACGCAACGCTATCGCCCAAGTCATACTTCATATGACGGACCTTGGGATCGTGAGACTATTTAACTTGACAACCGCAGAAAGAGCGGGACAGCACTTGGAATGACTTATGTCGACCGACGTAACTTTGCCTAACTTACTCAAGCCTACAACTTAACCCGAGGGACGAGCAAAGGCTATGCCAAGCCTTGCGCAGTGGAAACGTGCATGCTTTATCGAGCATTTACGCGGGCGACGCCTATGACTTAGGCAAGTTCATAGTTTTGTGTCGAAGACCAACTTTCCTTCTCCCAAGCCACGAAACGAAGGACCGAGTGTCATTTTTAAAGCACGCCGTACACCAACTCTAAGCCGACCGTTGGACCTTTCCATATTCTAACTCATTTCGACCCGTCAGGATTATTCCCTTAGCTACGTGGATTCGTCTCTTTTATTATCAAGCCTACTTGTGCAAGTTGAAAACATGCGATTTATTATATGGAGGCTAAGATGAGGCAAGTTCACCGAAACTACCCCACCTGAGCGATGTCTTCGAGTCGTCGTTGTAAGGCCAAGTCCGAACGTCGTTGGCATTTCGATTCCTCCGATTGACTGAGCGGGACGGAGCACTACATCATACACCACTCAGAAAAAGTTTCGTCCTCGAAACTTACTGAGTACACTTATCAGCTTATAACTTAATCCAACATCCTACGTTTCTCACACTCTACTCCTATGCGTTCCCTCAATCCGAGCCACGCTCGTGCTTATCGCTAACTTAGTCGTTAGGCACACCAACCGATCAACCAACATTCTAACTCGTCTTAATTCAATGATCATCAACATTTCTTCGAAACTCACGATCTCAAAATCCTCGACACTTTTCCCTTCCTCAAGTATCACTTGATTCAACGTATCACTTAGTTGGATCGTGCACATATTCCAGGCGTCCCCAAAATACATGTATTTCAGCCAAGCCTCGTGATAGAGATTCCGCCATCACCACTCGAGTCGGATCGTGCACATATTCGGGCGTCCCTGATATACGTGCATGTCAACCGAGCCTCATGAGTGGTGCCTCTACAATTCCTATCGCCCCGCACCGGGACGTCTGCCTAATCGCAAGGCTGTCTTTTGGCTAAAGTCATCCGTCAGTATTGGAATCATAGTTCCCAAACAATAATATCAACACTGACCCCATCTTAAGGTCAAACCAAAGTTGATAGTACGGGGTTTTTTTTTAACCCAAACTCGCATCACTCCGATTTCTAAACATCGAGCATCGATTCCCTACACATCCCAACGTTCGTCGTACGGGGTCTGAGTCATTCAGCAAAGCCATCCTACGATAACTCACGTTCAACCAATTCCACGACATATCGATATCACTCGTTCATCAAGCCATTTCGTATAGTCTATCTCATAGTTCGCCTATCAATCTTTCTCAAATCAAGCACGCTACGACACAATTCATCGTTAATCCATAATTCACATTTTATACTCCCTAAGTCATTCATCCCAATTTACGTAATCGATCACAAGGTCGTCCGACTTAACAATATGTTGCGTCCCGATCTCACACGAGTCAGATTACCCACGGTGGGCACGAATCACCATGCACGCTCCCGCGAGATAATCATTCTCATCGGGACGTAACTCTTGTTTTGTGTCTAGACTAATTCATTCTCGATGCGCGGATTGGACCTACTCAATCCTCAAGTTTCATTCATTCGTTAATCACAAGTCTTATAAATCCTCGAGTTCACCTTAGCATCAAGCCAACAAGTCGAGACAATCAAAGTTGCCGCGTCCTGATTTTTCGAGTTCGATCATTCCCGCGACATGAATCACCATGTCAGCGCTCACGCGGAACGATTGCCCCAAATCCGACGCGACGCATGTGCGAGGCTAAAGTTGCGCTCGCGCAAGACAAGATTGTCGACGTTGTGGTTATCCGCGTAACCATCAAGACACAATCATTTTCATCCAACATTCATCTCGATCAAAATCCTAAGTATAGCATCCAACCGAACAATAACACTTGCACGATCGTCATTCGCCGAGTCAAAGTACCCCCGAGTTATCGCATATCGATCTTTGATACGCCTCAATACCATCGATGATATGCGTAACCTGACGATCTTCCTTTGCAACCAATTTCGAGTCGTACGAATGATGCTATCGTCCGACTGGATAATTTTCTCGACATTCAAATTAAAGTTTGATCATTATCTCTCGAATCTTTCACAACATCAATTTCCTCAAACCCAAATTTGCGTATTGTTTATCCGTCTATCTTAAGTCATCGATCAACGTATTTCCTCAATTCGCATCATTCTTTGCTAACTCAAATCATCGAGCAACATTCAATCCAATCCTTAGAGTCATTGCGTAACTTCAAAACTCAAACTTTTCATGTACGCTATCTTCCGATCGTGCTAACTTTCATATACGATTCTCAACGATTTCCTCGAATAAGTCATCCTTTTGTACACCTTAACTTTTCTTCGATTCAGTTTCACCTACTCAATCATTTTCGCATTTCATACTCCCGCAATCTTCAATCCCGTGCACGTTTCGTGCGCGTCAATTCTAGGTTGCTCGAATTAACTCATCAAATCTCAAGGCCACAACTTCTTCAACGATACTCAATCTAAGGCTTTGCACACACGCGACGCTTGCTGATAGACTCACCGACACCCCACATCCTCAATCAATCGATTGGCATCCCTGAAGCTATCGCATACACCACTCAGGGATGAAGTTATTTGACAAATCCTCAAAACTATCATTCGAATCAAAATCGACTTCTTCAAACTTTCCGTTCGAACCATTCTTCGAATTCCAAGCACGCTCATCTATATCGCATCGACGATACCGTCGCTCGATAGCACCCCTATCGACAGTCATCCCACATTTACTCAATCGAGTTCAACTCATTCTAGCTTGAACATTACGAATTCCGCACTCGACTTTACTAAGGTCGACACAATCCTTGGTGTATATGCCCAGCCCGACTTAGCCAACCGTGCTTACGTAAACCATCTTTTTGTTTCTTTTCAAAAAATGTTCTCCTACGTTTTGCAAAATAGATAGACTTATTGTATGGACATCCCGTGGGACATTTGAGAGAGCGCACCAACGATATCAACTTTGCGGAAGCAACATTTCAGAGTTTGCGGAAACAACGGAGTTAAAGAATTCAATCGATAGTCCAAGGACGTAAAGCCGTGCTCTGATACCATTATGTCACGCCCCGCTCCCGTAGGAACGATCGTCCTCGCTAAGGCGTGATGCCGCACGAGCCTAGATTGCGCTCGTGCAAGGCGGGTTCCATAACGGCCGATTCCAGCGGCTGCGACGGGGTCGTCGCACAGAAGTCCCATGCAGAGACATTGAATAATAGCAGCAAAAATTTAAAGGCAAAACACAAGTTATTCAAAGAAGCTCTTTATTGATATTGAAACAAATATTACAAAGGGCGCAAGGCCAAGATTACAAGTCCCTCAAGCTTACTTTTCTCTCATTACAAGTTTACTCTGCTCTCTCTCATCTCTCAATACAAGTCTCGAGCCAGCGGATGCTTCGGAAGGCGATGTCCATACATTATGTCCCGTATAAGTCTTGACTCCATGCGGCCGCACGCTTCGAATCGTCAAGGGACTCCGTGCCTCGACGCATCCAAGCGAGCTCCGCGCCACGAGCTTCTACCTGTGCCTGCACATGTAAACTATGTGGGTGTCAGTACTCAACTGTACTGGTAGAGTGAGCTCCTCGCCCACCCATACAAAACCAACATGTTTGATTTACTTTGTGCAACATAGTCCATTCTTATCAATTGTCTTTCTAGTCTTGTCTTAGGATCAGTTTTATAACAAACGCCTTGGCATATTTGTGTCTGAGGACCATCCCGTGCTTGCAATAGTAACGTCCACTCAACAACGTTAACCTATCAAGTCGTGCTTGCCTTACGGCCAAAATCAGAGACGCAACTACACGATTGACTCCATTTCCTTGCCTCTAGACCTTTCTCGTGCTTGCATTGTCAACGCACCGACTCATACTTGTCTTTCTTGCCATACTCTGTGACATAACGACTCGGTCGTGCCATGAACTCGATTCGTGCTTCAATATCTCTGAGGCAGTGCCTTCTCGCTTAGTCTTGCCTACACTTTAGTTTTGACAACGCGGCCGTGCCTCACATTTTGATGTCGGGCCCAGCAACTCAACGTAACTTCACCCAACTTGCCCTACGGCCCTTCTCGACTTAACTCGCAACAGCTCAAGTCTAACTCATGCAACTCTATGCCAACGACTTAACACTCGACGCCACATCTCGTGCCGAAGCACGCCGCCTTCGTTGTAGCCAAATCTTAGGCCCAAACATTGTGTCTTCTAACTACATACACATTCAACTCAACTCAGTCCAAAGGCACACACGCGGATTGCCGTCCGTGCCGACACATCTATATGAATGGTCACTGGCATTGACTAGCCATCGTGGACATAGCCTGGCAATCGGGACCCTTGTACCGCAGGTAGCGATCCCCGATGCAAGTCCCCGAATTACCGATTGCTTCATACCCAGCTCGGCTATAACCTGTTTCTTCCTAGGCCGAGTCGGTCCCGTGGCCCCAGGTTGCCGCTCGAAGAAACCATCGTCCTTGTCGACAAGTTGTCCATGACCACGCGCCTATGCTAACTTCTAGACTTAACGTAATTGCATGGTCTCATCATCATCAATTAGTTCCTTTGCTTTACTCTTTTCACTTTTCACACTTCTTTTGCAGAGCCCCAAACCAGGGTTGCCTCGGCGACTGAACCACAGTCCCGACATATTTTTTCTCGGCGACTAACCATCGCTTAGACTTAACATTCTTTGAACACCGGGAACGGCTACTGCATAGCCTTCCCACTTAACTTGAACATAACGTATTCCTTAAGCATCGACAGACCGTGGCTAACTTTCCACTGAACCAACTGTGGCTCGTGCCTTAAACCAACTCGTATACTACGCATCGCTATCGTCCAAGTCATACTTCATATGACGGGTCTTGGGATCGTGAGACTATTTAACTTGACAACCGCAGAAAGAGCGGGACAGCACTTGGAATGACTTATGTCGACCGACGTAACTTTGTCTTAACTTACTCAAGCCTACAACTTAACCCGAGGGACGAGCAAAGGCTATGCCAAGCCTTGCGCAGTGGAAACGTGCATGCTTTATCGAGCATTTACGCGGACGACGCGTATGACTTAGGCAAGTTCATAGTTTTGTGACGAAGACCAACTTTCCTTCTTCCAAGCCACGGAACGAAGGACCGAGTGTCATTTTCAAAACACGTCGTGCACCAACTCTAAGCCGACCGTTGGACCTTTCCATATTCTAACTCATTTCGACCCGTCGGAATTATTCCCTTAGCTATGTGGATTCGTCTCTTTTATTATCAAGCCTACTTGTGCAAGTTGAAAACATGCGATTTATTATGTGGAGGCTAAGATGAGACAAGTTCACCGAAACTATCCCACCTGAGCGATGTTTTCGAGTCGCCGTTGTAAGGCCAAGTCCGAACGCCGTTGGCGTTTCGATTCCTCCGATTGACTGAGCGGGACGGGACACTACACCCTTGGCGCACCGTCCCCGCGTAGCAAAATCTAGAACATTGGGTTTGGGCATAGAGCTGTTTAAATCATAGTTTGTAGTATTGGCAAATGCCGATACGATAAAGCCGATACCGATACAATTTGGCATGTCTCGAACCGATACGATATAGCTGATATCGATACTGACCGATACCGTCGTTGGGGATCTTTTTTCTAATCAACTCCCCAGGGAAAATTGAAAAAAAAAAGGCCAATCAACAAGGGTGGAAAAGCATTGTAAGGTTGTAAAAGCATATAAATGAACAAAATTTATTTATTGCAGGTAAACCCACCAGCAAGGGTGACTACTAAATTCCAAAACTACTAAGAAACAACACAAAAATACTTAAAATCATACCTAAATGTGCAAAATATTTTTTTATGAAATTTTAAAATTTTATTAATAATTATTTGCTTTCCTGTACAAAAAAAATCTGATAATCCGATCCGGAACCATCGATATTGGCGATATTGCCGATCCTGATACTCATAGGAAGGGTCTGATACCGACTCCGACAATGATAGTGTGAACCTTGGTTTAAAGTTGCAAGTCAGATGCTCATGTATTAGAGTTGAGCCATTCATTTTTTGAACTTTGGTAGGTGCCAAGCTAAGCTTCACATTTGTTAGAATTAGGCCTATTGAGTATGACTTTGGTGGCAACAGTAAAGATGATGCTTGGACAATAAAATTAGAGACTTGATCTAGGAAAGTCAAATTTCCCGTTTAGCTAGGCATGAGCCACAGCGCCTAGACAAGTGGTGTTGGAAAGGTGCATGAACCAAACATCCGGGCTGAAACAGGTCCACTTAAATTGAAATACATTCCTAAAAGACTACTCAGCAGTGAAGTATATGATAACTTCTAGACCCATCCCTATTGTACTTTAGTTGTTTTCCTTGATGGGAATAAACACGGAACCTATTCCCTAAGAATCACGCCCGCAACGAACCCACGACCATGACGGTGAACGGGTAGCCGACTTTGCAGAGAAAATAAAGATCAAATTTACAACACACAAACACAAGTATTGTGTGAAAAATTATATCCGGTAAAAATCACCGGGAGAGTGAGATCACTACTAAAACAAGGTTTCAAGGTTTGCACGATTGCCACAACTGCACAAATCAAATACAACAAAAAACATACAAAGAGAACCTAAGAAATTCCTATAACCTACACCCAAGAAGATCCGAGAAACCAATCTCCCTCTTCTTCAACCTCTCTTTCTTCTCTCTTTCTTTCAAACTATTGGTGGCTACCCAACACCCCTATGAGCACAAGGGTCTAGGTCCCTTCATGTAGCTTGTCATGACCCTACAAATAGAAACTCAGTCCTAAGTATTCGTGACATATGTTTCCTTATTTGAAATTCCATATGAGTCGAAGATTGAGTAGGAGTTTCCTCCAAGTCTTATTATTATTATTATTATTATTATTGGCAAATATGACCCGGATCCTAACATTCCAACTCCTGAATTCTGTCATGACTATTATTTGATTTCTTGCACAGGTGATGTGGTGATTATATCCTGTGTTGTACTGGTTGGTCTCTTTGCTTTGCAGCATCGGGGTACTCATAGGGTAGCATTCATGTTTGCACCAATTGTTATCATTTGGTTGTTGTGTGTTGGCACAATTGGTTTGTACAACACTATTCATTGGAATCCTAAGATATATCATGCCCTTTCGCCATACTACATTGTCAAATTCTTCAAAGTGACAGGAAAAGATGGCTGGCTTTCACTCGGGGGGATACTCCTATGTATTACAGGTTGAACTTCAAATGAAACCTCCTATTGTCTGATATTCTGTGATTAGCAGCTCTCATCTCACACAATATAAATCACAGGTTCAGAAGCTATGTTTGCAGATCTTGGTCACTTCAACAGTGCATCTATAAGGGTATGCCGAATTATCTCTGTTTCTAGGAAAACCTTTTTGTGCACCTATTTTTGGGTTCTACTAATATCCTTAGTAGTTTGCACTCCTGAATTTTTTTTTCCGTATCTCAAGTATTGTTTGTTTGTGCAGGTTGCATTTATTGGTGTCATTTACCCATGTCTCGTACTGCAATATATGGGACAAGCAGCATATCTTTCAAAAAATCTCTCCCATGTGCCTACAAGCTTCTATGCATCTATTCCAAGTAAGTATCAGCAAGTAAATCGTGGAACTTCAAATGGCTCATGCGTAACTATCTGCATGTTGTCTTTATGTTTCTTTCTTTTGCAGAGCCTGTGTTTTGGCCTGTCTTCGTGGTAGCAACTCTTGCTGCTATAGTAGCTAGCCAGGCTATCATCTCAGCGACGTTTTCAATCGTCAAGCAATGTCAAGCTTTGGGTTGTTTCCCACGTGTCAAGGTTGTCCATACATCAAAGTGGATGTATGGACAAATATATATACCTGAAATAAATTGGATCCTTATGGTGCTTGGCCTGGCTGTTACAATTGGTTTCCGAGACATAAACCTGATTGGAAATGCATACGGTATGTTTCCTCGTGAATTAATTACCTGTTTATCACAATATCTACGGTGCAAAACTTCAGAGCATATATATTGATACATGCAATCTATCCAAATATTACCTCATGCATATTCCAGGTCACATTTTTGTTTTACAGACTTTATCAGTTCCTATGTTAATTACTCACTACTGGGATATGCTTCTTAATCTTCAGGGATAGCTTGCATAACTGTCATGTTTGTGACCACATGGTTAATGGCGCTGGTCATCATCTTTGTATGGCAGAAAAACGTCATATTAGCTGCTTTATTCCTCCTCTTCTTTGGATTACTTGAGGGTTGCTATTTGTCCTCTTCAATTATGAAAGTATCCAAGGGAGGATGGGCCCCTCTTGCGCTTTCCTTTGTTTTCATGTTTGTCATGTATGTTTGGCACTATGGGACCCGGAAGAAATATCTTTTCGACATGCAAAACAAGGTCTCGATGAAATGGATCCTCACGCTTGGACCTAGCCTTGGAATCGTCCGTGTTCCTGGGGTTGGACTAATTTACACAGAACTGGTGACAGGAGTTCCCGCTATCTTCTCTCACTTTGTCACGAACCTTCCTGCCTTCCATCAAGTTCTTGTATTTGTGTGTGTGAAGTTCGTACCAGTTCCCTATGTTACAGCAGACGAACGGTACCTCATAGGGCGGATTGGTCCTAGACCCTACCGAATGTATCGGTGCATAGTGAGATATGGATACAAAGATGTGCAGAAAGACGAAGACGACTTCGAGAACCATCTGGTCATGAGCATTGCGGAGTTCATTCAGATGGAAGCCGAAGAAAGCTCTGCAGGTAGCTCGGAGGCATCTCCTGACGGTAGAATGGCAGTTGTAAGGACTTCTGAAAGATTTGGTACAAGGTTGGTCGTTAGGGACGCTGAGGAGGAAGGCACAAGTCTGCCTACTAATGCGTATAGTAGCAAGTCAGAAACTCTCCAGAGCTTGCAATCCATATACGAGGAACGGTCCCCCAGCGTGAGCAGGAGGAGGCGTGTTCGGTTTGAACTTCCTCCCCAAGCCGACTATATGGACCTGGAGGTGAGACGAGAGCTGTCAGAGCTTCTGGAGGCCAAGCATGCTGGCGTTGCCTATATAATGGGTCATTCTTATATAAAAGCGAGAAGAAATTCGTCATTTTTGAAGAAGTTTGTCATTGATGTGGCTTACTCTTTCCTCAGAAAGAACTGCCGGGGACCGGGAGTGGCTCTGAACATCCCTCACATTAGCCTCATTGAAGTTGGTATGATCTACTACGTTTAGTCGGTTTCTCCATTCTAGGTGCATTATGGTGTGTGCTTCCGATGTCAACTGATCTAAGGTGTTCTGCTCATAAAATTTATTCAAGTAACCAGAGTTGGAGAATTGGCAGATCGTAGACGTAGTTAATGTATTGTGCATATAGTAGTTTACTAGTTTTCGAAAAGGAGAATAATTATTAACTGAATGGTCTCTTCTTTAGTTTTCTTGTTATTTTCGAATTATTAATGGTCTCTTTTATTACAGAGAGGTATGCTTGCTTTAAGTTGTATTAAAGAAATGGGAAGTTACAGCTGTAATACACAGTTTGGCATATTTGTAAGACATGCTTTGTGCTCTTTCTATTTTGTCCATTACAAGATTTTCTAGTGTTAGTATTGACATACGTGCACACGAGCGCGTTCGCACGAGATAGCGTGTGCACAGTAGAGAGTTTGTGCAACTGATGTTGAATTTAGAGAGCGAGCTAGACCCCGTTTGGTTCACTGTAATGTAATTGTAATCGTAATGTAATCAAATGAAAAATATTCATATTTTTTATTTGATTACATTACGATTACATTACAGTGTACACGAGGCCCCCAACTGATGTTGAATTCTCTCTTCTAGTTGATGAATAAAATGAATTATACAGTTGCCAGCACAATGCAAAGCAGGGGTAACTGGTGAGCTGTAGGCGAGCTCGATCAGTTCATCCATTTTAATCATTATTATTATTTGATATTTCTACTGAGAGGCTGAAATGTTTCCTATGCAAGCTACAAAGAATGAATTGTGCTCTTATCATTTACGCATTTCTTGGTAATGACGTTCATACCTATCATCCTACATTTTTTGAGGTAAAATCCGCCTCTAACCTGATACTTGCATTTTATGTACCTTCCAGGTTTGCTGACTAGCCAATCTATCATCCGAATTGGCTCATGCCCTGGCTTGAATATTGATTCTCATGATAAAATGAAAACTTGTTTAACTTGAGCTTGGTTTTGCCTAACAATTAAATCCACAAGCTTAACCGGAGTTTGTTATTAATTATTACTAGCAGTGCACCCGTGCGGTGCACGGAATATACATCTAATAATATTTTATTTTAAAAAAATATTTATAATATGTATAATAACATATAAAATTAAAATAAAAATTGGAAACTATTTTTTTTTCAAGAGTTGCCTCATCATCAAAACACACAAATTCAAAACTTAGTCTTTATCCAATTACATCAATCCACAACTGATCAATATGTATAATAACATATAATATGTATAATATGTTTATTTCTTTGATGCAGCTGTTGTTGAATATGCATTAATTAATGACCTCTTCACATTTGAACTTTCAAGGGTTTCATCAACGACAATATGGTTGGATACTTTTATATGTGGTGTTGAAATGAGCTCGGTTTGGATTCAGTTATAAGAATTCTATGTTGGCATTACGAGGGTTACCATGTGTTCTCGGTTTGGATTCAGTCTCATTGGCTTCAAGCATATTGGAGGGCACAGACTAACGCTAGTAGGAGCATCAATAGCAAGGCTTATCCCAATTTCTAGATTCCGAAAGTAGGAGACCATCATGTATAACAATAAGTCCTCACAGACTGACGAGAGGAACCACGCAGCGTAAACTGAGGACATGTGGCTGACTCAATTGGTTCGGACTGGGACCCACAAAAACCAAGTCCCCTGCTATCATCGGGGTCCAGCCCAGACCAATGGGGGCCGCCACGTGTTTGCGCGGCACGGTTACCCTTGTCGATCTGTATAGCATAGTTGTTTTTTGTAGAATAGTAAAATTTAATTAGAGTCTCAGGTCCGTTCCAGCCACATTAGCTATAGCACGGGCCTTAGAATTTATACATTCAGAATGTAGTAACTCATTTTGTAGAATAATAAGGTCCAATTTAAAACTCCAATTTATAGATTCTAGATTTTATATTATTTTTTGAAAAAGAAAGAAGGATGACACATGAGTCTATATCCATTCATCTCATTTGGGTTCCAAAATTTATTTGTTTACTATTTTTATACAAATCTAACACATTCTACATTTATTTTTTATTACAAATTTGAACCTCAAAATACATTTTTGAGCTCTGTTAGATTGTTAGATTATATTTGTAATGTAAATATGGCCCATAAGCCCAAATGTAGACACTATATATATTGTAACAAATCCTAGCAATGAATAGAAGGCATTATTATTTTCTACATGGTATCAGAGCAAGGTTCTGAAAAACCCTAGCCGCCAAAACCTATCTTCCTTTTCCTCCACCCGCGCCCGATCCGGCGCCCCTCCTCCTGATCCGGCGCCCGACTGCACCGGCCAACCCAATTCCCGCGCAGCGCCCGATTCGGCGCCCCTCCTCCCGACTGAACAAGCCGGCGCCCGACTGCACCGGCGAACCCGATTCCGTGCGGCGCCCGACCCGACGCCCCTCCTCCCGACTGAACAAGCCGGCGCCCGACAGCACCGACTTCCGCCGATCCCGCTCCCGCCGATCCGTCGATCCCGCTCCCGCCGCCGTCTATGCGCCCGCCGCCGTACGCCGCCGTACGCGCCCGCCGTCGTGCACGTCGACCCGCCGCCGTACGGCTGATCCGCGTCCGACGTGACAGCGCCGATCCGCGCCAATCCTGACAGTGCCGATCCGTGCCCGACCGCGTCGATTCGCGCACCTGACCCCATCCATCAGCGGCAGATTCGTCGGCGTTGTACAAATTTTTGTACACCCGACATCCGCTCGCCCCTTCGTGCCAGATCCGGCGCCCCTGATCGCGGCCGATTCGCCGCCGACCCCGTCCATCAGCGGTCGATTCTTCGGAGTTGTACAAAATTTTTGTACACCCGACATCCGCGATGGCAGATGATGCTGCGTCCAGCTACTCCGTCGCGATTGGCGGTGGCGGTGCACACAACCCAAATTATCCTAATCCGAAGGATCCATATTTTCTGAGTTCTGTTGATCAACCAGAAAATATTATTACTCCTATTATTTTCCGTGGACCGAACTATGCTGAGTGACCTCGGTCGATACGTCTCTCCCTGCTCTCTAGGCAAAAGATCACTTTTCTGGAGGGTACTGAAGTCAAACCTGTTAATGATGCTAGCAAATTGCTTGATTGGAGATGCGTGCAAGCACTATTGGTTCAATGGGTTCTTAATACCATTGATCCGTCTCTGAAGAAATCTTTGTCGTACTTTGAGGATGTTTATCCATTGTAGAACTTGTTGGAAAAACGATCTGTTGTTAGCAATGACACTCGGAAGCAACAAATTAAGGTGGCTTTAGCTGAGTGTAAACAAACGGCTTCGATGTCTGTAGAAACCTACTTTGGAAATTTGCAGTCTTTGTGGGATGAACAAGCTGCTTATTTCCCATTGCCTTCTTGTACATGTGGTGAACTTGCTGCAAAGCTATAGGTTATGAGGGATAAAGACCACTTTCAGGACTTTATGTATGGATTGAATGCTGAGTTGTATGGTCATCCCCGATCTAATCTTCTGGCTCAGGATCCTCAGCCAAGTTTGGATCGGGCATACCAGGCAGTCCGTGAGGAGGAGGATATACGAAAAACTCAGGTCCAATCCGCTGTTCATGAGGTGTTGACGCTGGCTATCAAGACTTCACCTCGTCCGTCTTCTACTTCTAATAGTAGGACCTCAGATTCCAGGGACAAATCATGTATGATCTGTACTCATTGCAAGAAAATAGGTCATGATGTTGCAACTTGCTTTGCCAAGATTGGCTATCCAGAGTAGTGGGAGACTCATCCTCGGCGTGAGGGCGGACGTGGTGCTGGTGGTGGCAGAGGCCCGGCACCATCGCAGAGACGTGATGGGGGTCGTGGTGCTGGTGGCGCAGGGGTTGTTCATCATGTCGTCGCTGCTGGTCATGGTGTCCCTGCCGGTCTTGCTGGGAGTTCGGCGGATATGATGCATGGAGGGTATCCTTTACCACTCTCAGGTGAACAATGGCAGAAACTGATGAGCTTGCTGGGTAACGACAATTCTTCCAACCCTGGTTCTTCAAACTCTGATCGTCTGATGGGTAAGAATTCTTCTATCCCTTGGATATTCGATACTGGGGCTACTCTTCATGCGACAGGCTCTCGTGACTGTTTAGTTGATTGCTTTGAGGGCCCTGTCTGTCCTGTGATTTTGCCTGATAGAAGCACTATTGAGGCTGTTTTGAGAGGCAGAGTATTTTTGACTGCTTCGTTGGTGTTGACGGATGTTCTTTATGTTCCGATATTGACTTGCAATTTGATCTCTGTCTCCAAATTGATTGGTGCCAGAAATTATGATATGTTATTTACTCCTGATTTGTGTTTTTATTCAGGACCGAAGTACGAAGATGGTGATTGGAGCAGGTGAACAAAGGGGTAGACTTTACTTCTTGGGGGGTTCCAGCTTCTTTGGCTTCTGTGATCCTGGCATGCAAAGAGAGTGATTCCGAGGTATGGCATAGTAGACTGGGGCATCCTTCAGATAAAGTAATACAGACTTTACCTTTTCTCTCTGGTAGTAGTGTATTTTCTCATAAGGCTTGTGATATTTGTCATCAAGCTAAACAGACTCGTGATGCCTTTCCTGATAGTAGTAGTCGTGCTTTGAGATGCTTTGACCTTATACACTGGGATCTGTGGGGACCATATCGTGTTCCGTCATCTAATGGGGCACGATATTTTTTGACTTTGGTGGATGATTTTTCTAGAGCTGTTTGGGTTATTTTATTGACGGATAAGTGTGCTGTTTAGTCTATGTTTCTTAAATTCATTGCTATGGTGAAGCGTCAGTTTGGGGCTGATATATGTCGTGTGCAGAGTGACAATGGCACAGAATTTAATTGTTTATGAGATTATTTTTCATCTCAAGGTATATTGTTCCAAACATCCTGTGTTGGGACACCTCAGCAGAATGGAAGGGTGGAAAGAAAATATCGACATATTTTAAATGTAGCTAGGGCATTGAGATTTCAGGGTTCTCTTTCCGTAGATTTTTAGAAGAAATGTGTTCTGGCTGCATGTTATTTGATAAATAGAACCCCTTCTAGTATCTTGCATTTTAAGTCTCCTTATGAAGTTTTATATGGTTCGGCTCCTTCGTATGATCATCTACGTATTTTTGGTTGTCTGTGCTATGCGTATGATTTAAAATCCAGACATGATAAATTTGCTAGCAAGAGCAGAAAATATATCTTTGTTGGGTATCCACTTGATAAAAGGGATGGAAACTGTATGATTTGGAGACTGATGAATTTTTTGTGTCCCGTAATATTACTTTTTATGAAAAAGAATTTCCTGGGTGTGGCTATGCTAGCGAGATGTCTTCTGCGACACGCCATACATCTGTTGAGGTGCCTGGAGACGATATAGAGGTTTTTGGGATGGTACCGGCTACAGTTGCTGAGGCCGGAGGGGTTGATGGTGGCTCAGCAACGAGCGACGAGGATGCACAGGTAGATGCAGAAGTATTGACGGGAGAGTCCACTGGGGGTGATGCGGATACTACTGATGATACATGGGATACAGTGTTGCAGAGGTGCCCGACGAGGTAGTATTGGGAAGAGGAATGAGAAAGAAATTACAGCCAATGCGATTACAGGATTTTGTGACGAATGCTATTCGAAGTAAAAGTCCTCCCTTCACCACAGTTCATCTGTTCCCGTCACTTCCTCAGGTACTTCGTATCCTCTAACACAATTTCTAAGTTATAACATATTTACTGCTGGGTACAGAGATTTTCTTGCAGCTATCACTGCAGGTGTTGAGCCTACTTCATATCGCCAGGCCTCACGAGATTCGGGCTGGCGTGCGGCTATGCAAACTGAAATACAGGCTCTGGAAGATAATGGAACATGAAGTCTTGTCGATTTGCCTCATGGAAAGAAAGCATTGGGAAGTAGATGGGTGTACAAAATAAAGTACAAATCCGACGGCAGTGTTGAGCGCTTAAAGGCACGGCTGGTTGTGTTCGGTAATCATCAGGTCGAGGGGATCAACTATTTAGAGACATTTGCCCCGGTAGCTAAGATGTCTACAGTTCGGGCATTTTTGGCTGTTGCAGCTGTGAGAGGCTAGACTTTACACCAGATGGATGTGCACAATGCTTTTCTTCATGGCGATCTGACAGAAGAAGTGTATATGAAGTTGCCGCCAGTTTTTTCGCCTAGTGAACCTAACAAAGTGTGTTGCCTGCGTAAGTCTCTATATGGATTAAAACAGGCACCACGTTGTTGGTTTGCTAAGCTTACTGCTTCCCTGATATCCTATGGATTTATTCAATCTCATTCCGATTATTCTATTTTCTCTCTTTTTAAAGGGAAGGTAGAGTTGCATGTTTTGATCTACGTGGATGATATGATTGTGTCTGGTAATGACTCAGGTGCTTTAGATGATTTCAAAAAGTACCTTAGTTCTTGCTTTCACATGAAGGACCTTGGTGTGTTGAAGTACTTTCTTGGCATAGAGGTGGCTCGGAGTGCAGAAGGCATTTCCTTGTGTCAAAGAAAGTATGCTTTGGACATCATTTCAGAATGTGGCTTGATGGGGTCTCGACCTGCTGGCTTTTCCATGGAGCCCAATCACAAGCTGACAGAGTCGACTAGTCCAAAGATGGTGGATACAGAGCCTTATCGGAGGCTGGTTGGGAGGTTGATTTATCTATCATTTACTCGCCCTGACTTAGCCTATGCTGTGCATATCTTGTCTCAATTCTTACATGAGCCTCGACAAGATCATTGGCATGCTGCTTTGAGAGTAGTTAGATATCTCAAATATGCACCAGGACAGGGTATTCTTTTGAAAGCTGATTGTGATCTCCGTCTTTCTGGTTGGTGTGATTCCGACTGGGCCAGCTGTCCCTTGACTCGCCGCTCTGTTACAGGCTGGTTGGTGTTTCTGGGGGGGGGGGTCTCCTATTTCTTGGAAGACCAAGAAGCAACCAACTGTTTTCCGATCTTCCGCTGAAGCTAAATACCGATTTCTCGCTGCACTTGTTTGTGAGTTGAAATGGTTGAAGGAGTTATTGGTGTGTTTGGGCGTTCGTCAGGAGTCTGCTATGTCGGTGTATTGTGACAGTCAGTCAGCCCTGCACCTGACTCAGAACCCGGTATTTTATGAGCGCAGTAAGCATATTGAGGTGGATTTGCATTTTGTTCGCGATGCTATTAGAGATGGCACCGTAATAGCCTCGTATGTTCCTACTTCTACTCAACTGGCTGATATCTTCACTAAGCTCCTTCGAAAGCAAGTGTTTGATTCTTTCCTTCCCAAGTTGGGCATTTGTGGCTTGCATGCTCCAACTTGAGGGGGGTGTTAGATTGTTAGATTATATTTGTAATATAAATATGGCCCATAAGTCCAAATGTAGACACTATGTATATTGTAACAAACCCTAGCAATGAATAGAAGGCATTATTATTTCCTACAAGCTCCATCTTCCAATTCACTCCAATTGGGGCCCAACTGCAGTCCAAACTATTCATTTTGGAAACACAATCTCTAAAAAAATGAATGACATTTTTTAATAACTGTCAATTAGGAATTCAAGTTGTTTGTTACAAAATGATGTTACATATGGAATGTGACTACAATTGAAATTAGCCTTAAATTTGCTTGAAGATAGTTAAAACAAAATTCATACGAGATGTCCTAAAAGGATGTACATTCGAAACCAACTGATTGTGGGACAGTTGGTAGACTCTTCTTGTGGGTTACTTGAGGGGGAGTGGTTAAACCTCATTAATAAGTTTAGTTGGAATCTTAAGCTAAAACATATTTGGATCAAAGAGTAACACTTGGTCGATGTGATTAAGTACTCAATATGAATATTGTATAACCTTGGAAAGTCAGAATCATCTTCGTCGTAACATCCTATAACACCAATATAAATACTGGAAATTGCTGAGATACCCAATTTCAGAATTGGTTTTTATGAAAAAAACACCTGCAGGGTGGATTTTATGAAATACCCAGAATTATATATTTCCACGTTAAATATTCCAAAATTTTCTTTAGATGCTCTGTATTTAAAAAATTGCCACTTTGATAATACCATAACTACCCCTTCACACAAATTTGGTCATATATATGTATTTGAATTCACAAACTCAGATTTGGATTACGATTTTCGTTTTCTTCTTCATGAGAGATCTGAATTCCATTGCTCTCATCTTCAGCAGAGATCGCAAAGATCGTTCGCAGTTAACTGTGCTTTTCTTCAGTCGAACTCTGATCATCGCTCATCATCTTCGTGGAGAGATTTGAAGTTTTTCGACGATTAGGTCAGTTGTGGAGAGAAGAACTTCTTCTCCATAAGAGTTAGCATCATTTTGAAAGAAGAACGAAAAATTCTTAAATCTTTATTACTGATAAATTTTTTTCTACAAAAAATTAGGTTTCTGTCAACTGTTCTCCGTCATTTTAACACGGAGAATGGTCATTCTCCGTGATTTTAACACCGAGAATGACCGTTCTCTTGCATTTTAACAGAAGGAACGGTCATTCTCCGTGATTTTAACAACGGAGAATGGTCATTTTCCGTGATTTAACACGGAGAATGATCATTCTCCTGTATTTTAACACAGGAAGTGGTCATTCTCCATCATTTTAACACGGAGAATGACAATTCTCCGTGATTTTAACACGGAGAATGACCATTCTCCGTGTTAAAATGACGGAGAATTGTCATTCTCCGTGATTCTAACAACGGGGAATGGTCATTCTCCGTGTTAAAATCACGGAGAATGACCATTCTCCTACATTTTAACACGGGAAGTGGTTATTCTCCGTCATTTTAACACGGAGAATGACAATTCTCCGTCAATTTAACATGGAGAATGACCATTCTCCGTGTTTAAATGACGAAGAATGGCCATTCTTCGTACTTTAACACGGAGAATGACAATTCTCCGTCAATTTAACATAGAGAATGACCATTCTCCGTGATATTAACACGGAGAATTGTCATTCTCCGTAATATTAACACGGAGAATAGCCATTCTCCGTGATATTACCACGGACAATGACCATTCTCCTGCAATTTAACACGGAAAATGACCAGTTGAAACTTTAGAGGGCCATAACTTTTGACTTGGAGGTCGAAACGAGGCCCGAATTATCGCAAAAGGAGCGTATTTTCGAAGAGCCTGAGATAATCTGTTTCATCGTTTGTCAACCTTCCAAAGTTTCAAAATCGCAAAAAATGATGTTTGGACCTCTATTTTAACAGTTTTACCGTTTGTCGGCCTTTCCGAAATTTTTCGACAAGTTTTTGAAGTTTTGAAGATTTTGGAGGAGAAAACCTAGATTCGAAAGTGAGAAACGTATAGAAAAAGAGGAAGAGTCGAAACGTTTTCTTTTAAGAGTAGGTTTCGTGGGTGTTTTCAATAAATTAGAAGGACAAAAAGGTCACTCCGAACCCTTTTATATATTTTTCGCTAATTCTGGCACGCGATAAAATGTTATTTTACGGTGAATTTTTTATAAATTTTTTGTAGTTTTTGGACATTTTATAAATTTTCCCATATAAATATGCAATATATATAGAAAAAAATTGGTGTTGTTGGCACCGTATTTTCATCGTGGAGCATCGCAGGTTGGAAAATAACACAATTTCTTATCATACTCCTTTGGGATAACACACTTTTTTTCTCTCATCGGTAACACGCATCATTACCTAAATTAAACTCTAAATTCAAATTACCCATATAAACCTAACATAATCTAATTGAAATCAAAACAAACCTCCAAACAAACCTTCTTCTCTCTTCTTCCTCTTCGAACATGAAGTCCTAATTTTTTTGCTACAAATTTTCTCAAAATCTAGGTTTTGTTTAAATTCTTAGATTTTATGTGTAATGTATATTTGTTATATTTTCTTGTAAAAAGTTCACTAATATACTATTTTCGAAGTTTCTGACTCCATTAAAGGAGGTTCGAAGCTTAAGGAAGTCTGGTAAATTTTGGGATTGCCAAAATTACAGCAATATTAGTGAGTGTATAACCAAAATTGTTAAATCTTAGTAGTCCTTAAGACAGTTGATTCATTAATAAATAATATATGTTACTCCTAAGAAAAAATTATAGAAAGTAAAAATTTAAAAAAAAATTATGAATCTTCCAAAATAAAGATGTTTGTCAATAACGCTAGCCTGGGTAAAATGAATGAGATATTCCATCTTTAGGACAAATAGATGTGAGTCCATTTTTTGTTCAACCACAAAAACTAGATGGTTGTTTACCCCACTGTAGGATTGCCATGTGTCAAATTAATGGTAAAAACTAATGTAGATGTTCACCAAACCACTCCCAAAGTAATCTTAGATTTGATGAACCTCTGGGGACCTCTTAGGCTAAAGAAAAGAAACTGAAATAGCAGACCAAAATATACGCACTAATTCTCCTTGTAATAGTCACATGCTAAAATACAATTTTATTTTTCTAGTTTTACTGAAAATTTTGTAAAGAATAAAGTAGTATTCGCGAATACGATATGGAAAAAAATTCATTAATATTTAGTTACGTATGTTAAGTTCTTCTCTAAATATCCATTTATAATTTTTCTCCATTCTTAATTTTAATTTTCTAAGCAGGGTTATAATTTAAAACCTTTTCACTAATTATATTTTACATGCAAATAGGTCCCTAGAAAAAATTATGTAATTTTCTAAATTGCTTGGACACCTCATGCTTTATGTGTTATCATGCATGTAGCCTGTTTTGGACTTGTTATTATGTTTGTGATAATCATAGTTTTTTTTTAAAGAAAAAGAAAAGAGAAGAAATATTATAGAGAAGAAAGAGAGAAAAGAGCCCTCTATTTCCACCGCCTCTCTAATACTCTCGGCTCTATCCTTCTCTTTCAATGTCTCTCTCTCTCCCTCTCCCTCTCAGTTCTCCCTCTCCCTCTGGATGTCAGCGCTACCCCGCGCGCCAGCTGACTCCGGTTGCACAACGGGCCACCCTCTCGCGCTGCCGCCGTCGTCCGGCCGGTTGACCGCCCCTTCACCATCGGCTTCTTCCAGCTCTGCCACCACACCACCATCCTCGTCACCATTCATCATCTTCATCACTCATCATCATCGGACCAAAAACATAACCCTAACTCCCATTCGGAAAAGAAATTAGAGGAGACGAAACCACAAATTCAGCCATATCCTTTTAACCCTATCCTTCTTCACTCTAACTTTTGTCCTTGTACTCTAACGCTCTAACTTTTCCCTTATCCTTCCCCACTCCAACCCCATTCCAATTTTGTTCTCAAATTCTTGTTTTCCTAATGATATTGTCTAATGTAGTCTCATATTCTATACATATATTGTTGGAGTTTTTTTCTTGACTTGTAGATAGCTTGCTCTCAACAAGCCATGTAACTCTAGTCCCACATCAGTTAGAGAAACTCATGGGTATCTCAATATAACTCCTCTTGAGGAGTAGAGAGATGCACATGGGAGGTGACCCTAAGGAGAAATCCATGTGGGGTAATTTTACATGGAGGTAAGTGAAATAACGTGTAGGCAACTCTAGAGGGGGGTGAATAGAGTTTGTGTCAATAATCACCAAATAAAAGTTAACTCTATATCACCTCTACAAAACAACTATCAAGATATTAAATAAATCAGAGAGAAATACGGAAGTAAATAAAGATCAGAATAGCATTCGCAGACACAGCAGTTTTAACCTGGTTTCCCTTGTGGATGACAGTCCAGGCCTGAGAACTCTAGCTCAGGATTAAAATCCACTATTTGTGAAATAGTGTACAACCACGTGCCTTTACTCAGAAGAGCACGACAACTTCTTACATATTCGGTAGGCGGCGAAACTTGGAATTGTCCAAGTAATTTTTATTTCACTCTTGCACACAACTTCTAGCTGATATCGCACTGAGCACCTTGGGCTAATGAGAGTTGTGGCTTAGTAGATATGGAAGAATGAGGCTTGGAGTAGTAAAGCTTAGAAAGCTTGAATATTTGAAGGTGAGAGATAATTTGAAATGAGAGAATTCAAGCTCTATTTATACTACTATGGGGAGGCAGAGTTTGGCCCGAATTCTGCCCCAAGAATTCAAATTTTTGAACGTTGGACAGCTTGTACCAAGCAGGGCCTAAAATCAGGGTGCTGAAAATCAGGAGACAAAGTTCGGCCCGAACTCTATGTAGGGGCAGAGTTCGGCCCGAACTCTGCCTCCTAGGTGGCAGAATGGCCTTTGGGCCTTTGGGTTTGGTGGTGCTTGGGCTTGGTTCAGGAATTGGTATGTTTGTATGGTAGAGCTTGAGAGATATGTCGAGGGGTTGAGATGACACAGTGCGACTCAACGTACACATTCTTCTAGACTCAAGAAATTGAATATTACAGACTTGGAACAAATATTAAAACCAAGAGCCCTTTGATGACGCCTTTCTTCTGATATGTGAGCAGACCTGAAGATGTCTTTTTCTTTGATAGCAGTCGTCCAAAGATAAACAAATCTAAAAATCTGAATACCTTTCGGGGGCTTCGCCTCCGAACCCCTGACGGGGGGCGATGCCCCCCTCGACCCCTGTCCGCTGATCGAGGAACCCCCGATGCGAGGCCCCTGATAGGTCGCTACGCGGTTCAGAGAAATCTTTTTGTATGACGCCGTCTTTGGTCTATCATTAATTCTTCATTGCCTATGTCCTGGTTTGATCATGTTTGATCATGCTTACTACATGTCTACAAATACATGTTAGACGAACAAAATATGTTACAGTACGATACAAGCATGACAATATGATATAGGACAGTTAGGACAATGCTAAGTTTAAGTAGCAACATGATAGTGAGTTTATGAATATTAGGGACATCATTATGTTAAACTTAATTGATTAGCCATATTCAAAAACACGATGTATCATTGGGCTAATAATCTCCCCCTTTTTTATTATGGCAAATTAGTTAAGTTTAAGACATATACGATAGATGCATGTATCCCTAATAAATACGTATTGTGTGCTAACTTAAACTTATTTCTCCCCCTTTGACATGATCAAAAAATAAGCTCCCCCGTAATAAGAGATAAAATGAACTCAAGCATAAGTAAAGGAGGAAGGCATAGACAATCATGATCAAGATATACACAATGAAGAACAATGGGAGAAGTGTGTAAAGACAAGTATAGAAACTACATACCAAATGTAGAGTGCCAATTAGAAAATAGCTTGTCAAAACACAAATAGTTGGTAAAACTAAAAGAATTTGAAAATAATCAATAGATAGTTTACCAACATGAAATCCAAGAAAGATATCCAAGAACATAGTATGATATGAAAGATTGCTCTAGTTTTGGAAGAGAAAAAAAAAGATTTCAGTCAAAAACTATGAGGATTAGATAATTGTAAATAATAGATATCAAAGAAGAAAGATACCAATTGAGATACCAATTGAAATATTGAAATATATAAACTTGATATCAATTGAAATAAATAAACTTGAAACATTAATCAATGAAACTATGATAGTCACAATTGTCCACAGATAAATAGTGGAACAAAATAAAGGAATGATCAATGCAAAATAGAGCAATTGATATAAAAATAATCTCATTATTTGCAAATCTATTTGCTTATCCAAAATTCATGCATTTGAACTCAATTACCTTATCATTCTATATGAATACCCTTTAGATAAACATAAAGGTAAAGGAGAAAAATGTTTGAGAAAGAGAAATTCAGTCGACTTGAATGCTCCCCCTCAAACTATTACCAATATAGATAAAATTATGAATTTTGGGTAAGTTCTCAACGAGGAAAACTAAATCAATTAAGCATACAAGGAAAGCTAAATCAAAGAAGGCACAATAGTCATCAAGATAAGATACGAAAGTTAATATTAACGAGATGACGCATATAAAAGAGAGAGATAATATGATGAAAACAATTGCATATACTCTCATAAACCTTTCACAAAATAACAGTATCATAACCTCAATCACTAATATGTAAATAATGATACAAATATGTGTCAATGATGAACTAGGTATATGACATATTAAAGGATATAAATGAATTGAACCAATTTATTTGCTCCCCCTTAAAATATGCGTATCTAGTTCCAAAGCACTTATAGCATAAAAAAATGATAACTTTAAGATCTAGGGGTAAATCAATTATTGTTTTCTCCCCCTTGCTCAATGCATATAAGGCTGTAAAAATATCATAGAATGAATAATATCATCTTTAGAAGAGATATCCAATTAATAGTCAATAAAGATGAGAAATCAAAAGAATATTTCAATCTAGCACATGTAGTCAAAGGATGACATACATTAGCCTATATAGAAGAATCTCATATTTAAATATGATATATCAATGTATGTTACTTTTTGAGAAGAAGATCATCATGAAAAGAAATAAGGTCCATTAAAACTATCATGATGAGAATCACAAAAAATAAAAATAAAACTAAAAAAAATGTTCATAATTATCTAATTAAGAATGAATCAACCAATTTATTACTTTGCATGAACTATGTATGTTTTACCACATATGTACCTATCAACAGGTAACTATCAACAGGTAATAATCCAACCTTGCTAATACTAAATGAGAAACCAATAAATTTCAAATAGCAAAGAGTATATGTGGTAATCCACGAGTAGTCAAAGTAGAGTAATAAATTAACCTGATAACCACATAATTAGATAATATAGGACTACTCAACCATTAGGATCATTTATCAATAACATTAAACATGATCCAACAAATCTCATCAAGAGAAAATCCAAAATCCATATTTATAATAAAATCTTACAAATCGATGAAAAATATGGAGAGAAAAAGTCAATCTTATTTAAATTATTATAGATTTAATCTAAAGAGATGTAATCTGATAATATGATAAAATTATGACTCAAAAGATGAGAGAAATTTAAGAGATGCTTACCAATAACTAGTATAGAAGGAAGTTAAAGCGATGAATCAAAAACCTCAATGGAAATAGGAAAATAAAAAATTTGTCAAACTAATTTTAGAGACCAAACATATGTATCTAAAATAGAATACAAATCTCATCAAGAAAATTCATAAATCATGTTTTTTGTAAACTAGCATATTACATATAGATTGAAATTCAAGAAGATAGCTAGATGAGTGAAAGTGAACAAAAATTATGTAGCTTAACAATACATCGCAAAAAAGTAAGCTACATAACTAATTAAGATTAATGAGGTAGGCCATTAACATGATAAATGTGCTTATTAAATCTTAAGTCACTAACACTAAAAATACATGCTTAAGCATAGAGTTCACAATAAGGATAATACATTTGGAATGATCAAAATAATTTTATATACTCTTTATTAAGCAAGGATAAGAGTATAAGATAGCAAGTAAATAAATTAGACTCTCATCAAGTAAAGGACAAAAAAGATTTTCATGAAAACACAATAGAACAAATCTCTTTGCCAAGTATTGATATTAACCCAAGATAATGAAATAATAGATTGATCTAGAGAATGCAAAATTATAACCATTATGAAAGTATATTCTCTAGAAATAAAAAATCTCAACGCAAAAGTTCAACCCATAGTAGCTAAAGACATGAGAAGTATGATATATCAATTATATGTATTCTTATGTGTTACAAAAGCATCATTGGACAATAATAATAAAATATTTATAGCTAGATATGATGATGTATTCTGGAACTTAGGGGTGGATCCAGAACTAGATAATGGTTGCAAGTAGACCTTATAAATCTTAAGTCTATAAAGTATTGATCACTTTGGGTTAGCTGTAGGGCCGGTTCCCAGCTAGCGGTAGTCCGAAGAATAGTACACCGTGTCGCTTCAGGCTATTTATACCTGTATGACAGAAGGACCCTTTCGGCTTGTTTCCAAAATGTTCTTTACTTTTAAGAACTTAGATTTAAAGGAATATATGCAGTATCATCAAACAACATCAAAATCTAAAAATATCTAAGTATAAGAAAGGTAAATACCCAAATAATAATGAAAGAATGATCATCAAAATTTGCTAAGAGTATATTCAAAACAAACATTTTCATAATGCACTTATGGAGATAAATATATAAAAAATATATGCTCAAAATGTGCACTAATAAATACGATAATTTTAACAAGGTAAAGCACAAAACCAAGCAATTCTTAAAAGAACTTCCATAAAAGTCATGAACAAGATACTAATAAACATTTTCTCTCAACATTCCAACTTAAAGGTATTGAATAAATAAATATAAACAGTTGGAAAAACTATATATATATATGTCAAATAGGCATACATAAAAATATTCAAGAATCAAGTAAAAGACATGTGTCCATAAAGTCACCCAAGAGGTAAGAAGATATTATCAAAAGAAAGCTTTAAGGAGGAAGCTAATTGATTCAAGAAAAGATAACACAAATTTGGTTAAAAGAATCAATAGCTAAAGTATGAAGTAAGCACAAGTATGAATAGATACTCTTCAAAATAGTATGAAACTTGAGCTTAACTCATATGCCCACAAAGAGCTATTTATACAAAAATAGATATCAATATAGGAAATACATGAACTACATAGAAATGGGGATAAATATAGTCATGTATAAATAAACTTTATTAGGCAAAGACATAATTGATTCTCAAGAGGATAATCAAAATAAAATATAAGAATCGATAATGAATATATTATGCAAGCACAAGATTAAAAAGAAGTATAAGTATATACTTATCAAGTGATAAGAAGCTTGTGCATATATTCACAAAAAACCGATTTAAAGTAAAATATGACATATTAAAGAGAAATCGGTAAGAAGTAATTATCTTAGAAACTTTAAAAATGGAGAGTCAAGCTTTAAAACAAAATTCAAGAATCAAGCTCCTATGAACTAGAGTGATATGCATGCTTTAAAAGTAAAGATTAGGAATAGCGAGTATGCATATATACATGTGTCACACTAATAGAAAATGAGTGATAAACTATATAGTGTGAACTAATCATTTAAGCTAAGTAACTAATTATGCTAGATAAAAGTAATAATAAGAAAATTAACTAAGCAAGCTAGTATTATATCTCACATTGATTTATATAATAAGCAACTAAAGGATTATCAATGTGAGCTAGTAGCAAAAAATCAAGAGAAACATGCTAGATTCAACAAATATAAACCATTTAAAGAGAATCATTTAGCATGTTACCAAAGTGGCTCTAGTGGCCACAATTGTGTTGGTACAATTGCTTAGAAAATGACGTTTGAGCTTTGTAACCACCAACACGCTTCCTTGGTGCTATGTCCTGATACAAGAAGCTCCACCTACAACATTAGGCGAAGACTTTGGTATCTAAATAAACTTGGATCCACATTTGTCAGATTTAGGGACCCATATACTATTTACTCTAGCATTGGTAGAAAAACTCCTAAGAATAGGATAAGTTACACTCATGTGTCCAATGCGAGAGCAATAGAAGCACCTAATACTAGTGTGTGCACATATATTGGAATGAGCATGATTATGAACATGTGACATACTAGAATGATGAATATCTCTAGAGTGAGCATGCATGGATTTGGTCTTAAGAATATCATGTTCTAATATCAAATCATTATGTAAACAAGTAAGATAATCAAATTTAGCATTTAAAGCATAATTCTCTTTTTCAAATAAAGTAATTCTAGAAATAAAATTATCATTTTGTTTCTTTAAAGAGTCATAAGCAGAATCATGCAAATGATTTAGCTCATGTGCTTGCTTCTTAAGATCTTCTATTGATGAGGAAAGAGATTTGATTTTCAAAATTAAAGTCTTATTCAAACTCTTTAAAGAAATACAAAATGAGTTTTGAGAATCAAGTCTAGATAATAAACCATTGTTTTCATTTCTTAAAGCCTCATTAGATTCTTCTAAATGAATAACCTTTTCTGAAAGTTCTTCATTTGTAGAATGAAAAGCCTTAACAATCTTTAAGGATTGGTTAGCCGTGACTTTCCACTTAGAGCACTTCTTGCATTTAGAAGAAACATAATTGTCTATGCTACTAGAAGTAAAACTCTCTTTATCTGAGGAGGAATACGATGCCATACACAAATAAACAAGGATCTACTCTAAGGATGTTAAGCCTAACAATAGAGTCCTTGCTCTGATACCAATTGAAATAACGTGTAGGCAACTCTATAGGGGGGTGAATAGAGTTTATGTCAATAATCACCAAATAAAAATTAACTCTATATCACATCCACAAAATAACTATCAAGATATTAAATAAATTAGAGAGAAATACGGAAGTAAATAAAGATCAGAAGAGCATTCGCAGACACAGCAGTTTAAACCTGGTTTCCCTCGTGGAGGACTAGTCCAGGCCTAAGAACTTTAGCTCAGGATTAAAATTCACTATTTGTGAAATAGTGTAAAACCACGTGCCTTTACTCAGAAAAGCACGCCAACTTCTTACATATTCGCAGGTGGCAAAACTTGAAGTTGTCCAAGTAACTTTTTTTTACTCTTGCACACAACTTCTGGCTGATATCGCACTGATCACCTTGGACTAATGAGAGTTATGGCTTAGTAGATATGGAAGAATAAGGCTTGGAGTAGTAAAGCTTAGAAATCTTGAATATTTAAAGGTGAGAGATAATTTAAAATAAGAGAATTCAAGCTCTATTTATACTACTCTGGGGAGGCAGAGTTCGGCCCGAATTCTGCCCCAAGAATTTAAATTTTTGAACATTGGACAGCTTGTATCAAGCAGGCCCTAAAAATTAGGGTACTAAAAATCAGGAGATAGAGTTCAGCCCGAACTCTGTGTGGGGACAGAGTTCGGCCCGAACTCTGCCTCCTAGGTGGCAGAATGGCCTTTGGGCCTTTGGGCTTGGTGGAGCTTGGGTTTGGTTCAGGAATTAGTCTGTTTGTATGGTAGAGCTTGAGAGATATGTCTACGGGTTGAGATGACACAGTGCGACTCAACGTACACATTCTTCTAGACTCAATAAATTGAATATTACAGACTTGGAACAAATAGAAAAACAAGAGCCCTTTGATGACGCCTTTCTTCTGATATGTGAGCAGACCTGAAGATGCTTTTTCTTGATAGCAGTCGTCCAAAGATAAATAGATCTAAAAATTTGAATACCTTTCGGGAGCTTCGCTCCCGAACCCTGACGGGGGGCTGCCCCTCGACCCCTGTCCGCTGACCGGCGAACCCCCGATGCGAGGTCCCGGATAGTCGCAAGGCGGTTCAGAGAAATCTTTTTATATGATGCCGTCTTTGGTCCATCATTAATTCTTCATTGCCTATGTCCTGGTTTGATCATGTTCGATCATGCTTACTGCATGTCTACAAATACATGTTAGGCGAGTAAAATATGTTACAGTACGATACAAGCATGACAATATGATATAGGATAGTTAGGACAATGCTAAGTTTAAGTAGCAACATGATAGTGAGTATATGAATATTAGGGACATCATTATGTTAAACTTAATTGATTAGCCATATTCGAAAATACGATGTAATCATTGGGCTAACAGTAAGGATAAGACACCTATTAAAGCATTCATGCTTTTTGGACATGCTCAATTTAATTCCATAGGGGCGTCTCGGACTCGAATTCGAGCTCATGGGGCGTAATGTGGTTTTTGTTGGCACACTTTGCACTTAGCACGCCAGCTCGCTAGGCACGCATAGTGCATTTTTGTTGCATAACCGTTTGTGCGCTCGTTTGTGCGACAATTTGTGCGACCGTTTACGCGGCCGTTTGCACGGCTATTTGTGCGCCAGACTGCACACATGAGCGTATGGGCGGGGCGCGCGCATGAGCGCTGTAACTCCACCTTCCCGATTGTTGAGAATTTTAAAAGTTTCTAAAATAATAAATTTTAATTAAACAATTCTTTGAATAATAATCCTCATGACTAGTTTTGGAGGGAAATTTGAATTATTGGCTTTGGGAGGGAATTCCTAGTTTGTTTCAACCATTTGAAGTGGTCCTCACATTTTTAAACCTCCTAACAACTTTTCTAACTGATTTTTGAAAGGTTATGCAAATATTGAAAAGGAGAGGGGCTATTCGGAATTGTGTTTTGGGTGGAGGGGCTCTTTTGCAAAATTTTCTTTTTTTCCATATATGCCAGCTTGGAGAGAGAATGAGCAGTAAACTTCATTCTTTTCAGTCTTTAAGAATTTCTACCCTTTCTTCCCCAATTCGAATCCTAACCCTAATCTCGGCCCTGCGGATGATGCAACGGTGATAGACGGCGTACTTGGCAGCTCCGGCGACTAGGCACACCACTCCTTCTGTACGCACTCTCCGGTGACCAAGCGGCAGTCGATTTCTGTGGCTCATCCTTGGTGGCGTTCTTCGATAATTCGCCACTTCGACTCCGGCGATAGCATAGAGGTGAGTTCGTCGTGAGCCTTCTTAATGCGATTCGTTCCTCTTTTCTCAGATCTGTGCTCTGGCGTGTTTTCAAATTCAGGAGTTGATCAATCGATCGTGATGACCGCTTACTCACTGCTCTATTGCACGAGTAGATCAGTGGATTGGATTCTCTCTTTCGAATCGACAAAATTTATTCGATCCAGAAGTTCGGGTGAGTCGATCGACCTTTCGATTTGATATTCGAACTTGGGTTATGCTCTTGATGTAGGTACTGAGTATTTCTCTTTTCACTACATATCTTTGGGAGATAGGTTCTGGAGAGTTGATCGAACACTCGGGACTTGCCATTTATTGAGATCCTGAATTCTTTTGTAAGCATTTGATCATTTTCGATTTTATTTCTAATTCAAGGTACGAATCTGTTATTTTGAACGGATATTGTTCTTGTTGTCTAAAACTTTGTTAAGAGAGTAATCGAGAGGCTGGTGATTGTTTAAGGAATTCAAGTTTGAAATCGATTTCTTAAATGTAAGTTAGTTCGTGTTTTTGATTCACTCTTGTGGAGGACAACATCTAGTGTCTTGAATTTAATCCTCGACTCTCTGTTGTTTTGTTTGGGAATGTCACAGTGACAGTTTTGATCTCGTCTGGATTCAAGAGAGGTCCGATAGTTTGGATCAAGTCTCCTCGTATTTGGAATTTCCTTCAGGTATGAATGTCGTCTGTGTTAAAATATGTTATTTATTTCAGTCCTTTTTGAGTTGGGTGTTGGCCAGGATCGACTGTTGTAGTGTGACCTGTGTTCATGTCCCGATGATTCGAAGTCCGTTCGTGTTGGTGTGTTCGTTGGAGTTATTTATTACTCTTGATTGTGATGAGTTACTGCGGAATCGAGAGGGTGTTGTGGCTCAGGTCGGGACCAAAACTGAAGTTGGGGTCGTGTTTGAACCAGGGGTGTCGTGGCGTATCCGAGAATTGGTCCAGTTCGTGTCCTTTTTGATCCCTAAGTATGGATTGTATTTTTTTCTTATTTGATTTATATATTTTGAATGTTTAGTTTTATTCAGATTGAATCTGTATAATTATACTTGTATAATATCTTGGTTGTTGAGATTG